>SJYF01000077.1:14016886-14027664 GCA_006410515.1 Procapra przewalskii | reverse complement strand
GTGAAAAGACAGCCTTCTGAATGGGAGAAAACAATAGCAAATGAAGCAACTGACAAACAACTCATCTCAAAAATATACAAGCAACTTATACAGCTCAACTCCAGAAAAATAAACAATCCAATCAAAAAATGGGCCAAAGAACTAAATAAGCATTTCTCCAAAGAAGGCATACGGATGGCTAGCAAACACATGAAAAGATGCTCAACATCACTCATTATCAGAGAAATGCAAATCAAGACCACAATGAGTTTTACACCAGTCAGAATGGCTGCAATCCAAAAGTCTACAAGCAATAAATGCTGGAGAGGATGTGGAGAAAAGGGAACCTTCTTGCACTGCTGGTGGGAATGCAAACTAGTACAGCCACTATGGAGAACAGCAAGGAGATTCCTTAAAAAATTGCAAATAGAACTGCCTTATGACCCAGCAATCCCACTGCTGGGCATACACACCGAGGAAACCAGAATTGAAAGAGACACATGTACCCCAATGTTCATTGCAGCACTGTTTATAATAGCCAGGACATGGAAACAACCTAGATGTCCATCAGCAGATGAATGGACAAGAAATCAGTGGTACATATACACAACGGAGTATTACTCAGCCATTGAAAAGAATAAATTTGAATCAGTTCTAATGAGATGGATGAAACTGGAGCCTATTATACAGAGTGAAGTAAGCCAGAAAGAAAAACACCAATACAGTATACTGACACATATATATNNNTATATATGGAATTTAGAAAGATGGTAATGATGACCCTGTATGTGAGACAACAAAAGAGACACAGAGGTATAGAATGGACTTTTGGACTCTGAGGGAGAGGGAGAGGGTGGGATAATGTGGGACAATGGCATTGAAACATGTATGCTATCATATAAGAAACAAAGTGCCAGTGTATGTTCAGTACAGGATACAGGATGCTTGGGGCTGGTGCACGGGATGATCCAGAGAGATGATATGGGGTGGGAGGTGGGAGAGGACTCGGCATTGGGAGATCGTGTACACCTATGGCTGATTCATGTCAATGTATGGCAAAACCAATACAGTATTGTAACGTAGAATAAAGTATTAAAAAAAAAATATATATATATATATATATCAGAAAGTTGGTAAAGAGAAATGAGCAGTTTCAAGGCCAGGAGAATGACAGCTGTTTCTGGATGACTTTTGACACACTTTAAGTCTCTGTGTTTGGAAGAGGAGGCAGCCGTTGCAGCCACATGCTTTTGATATATAACCATCACCCTTTCCTACAGGGTTGAAATAATAGGCCTATGACTTTACAAAGCTGAAGCAGGGTTAATGGCCTGAAAGGTGCAGCCTTGGCTTTGTTTCTAGAAGACACCCAGGAGATCCTGCTAATCTTCATTACCCCACTTACACCTTCTAGTACTTTGCAGAGGAACTTTGCTCATCAAATAAATTTTTAACATTAAAAAATGAAAAATAAATAATAAAGAAAGAAAGAAAGTTTTTTTAAAAAAAGAAAAAAATAAGATAACTCTGGCTGCTGTGTGTAGAATAGGTTATAGGAAGATGAGAAAGCTAGGCGTTAGAATTCAGAAGGCTATCATAGTAACCCAGGCAAAAGATGCTGCTGGTTTGAACTGGGGTGGTGGTTGCAGAGAATGAGCACAGTAGATGAACATAGGGTATATCTTGGAGCAGAGGTAACAGGACTCATCATGATGGAATTGCTTTATTGGAGAAGTAATTGAAGAACAATATTAAGGATAATATTGCAGTTTGGGGTTTAAATTCCTGGGTAGATTAAGTCACACTCTCCCTTGAGAGGTGGAATACTATGGAGAGAACAGATTTGCAGACATCACGTGTACTGTTGCGTTGTTTGAAATGCCTCATGGGATTATTTATATAAGGGAGCAGAGTAAAGCGGAATCACTAAGGTTGGGAAGAGTGGCGTACAGGTACTTCCCAGCCCTGAAAAGGCGACAGGGCAGTGGTAGTTTCAGGGCCTAGAAGACAGAGAGGGCCATGGAGAGAGGGTCAGTTGGTAGGAACTGTGACCTTAGATTTAGGAAGATAATTAATTGGTCCTTGAAGACTACTGGAAGCCTAGGAAATAAATGCCCTGGGCTCCCCATTGGCTGAGTATAATAGGAAGCCAGGGAGATGGGGACTTCATTGGTGCCGTCCTTAGAGACCAGTGTCCCAAAGGGTGGAAAGCAGATCTGGAGGGGCCAATGGACAAAATCCAAAATAAGATGCCATGTGAACAATTGAAGACATAAGCTTTGAGAAATAAAGAGGCCAGAGCTGCAGATATAATGTTTAACAAAGTATCCCATATCCAAATGGGATAAATTTGAAAGAGTTTTCCTAAAACTGTCTTTAGAATTTGTCACCAGCCTCCTTGGCAGGAGAAGCACTGCCAAAAGTGGGAAGCACAGGAATTTAATCAGGGGCACATGGAAATTGTCTAGAATCTGGATTACTAAAGAAATCTGTTAAATAGAAGAAGGATAATTTCATGCCCCATCCCATTCCCCCCAAATGAGACGACTTCACAGTTCATCTAGCCATATTTTGAGGGCTAAAATGAAGCCACAGAATGACAACTGTCAGTTAATCCATGAAGTTTTAAATCAAACTCTCCTAGAGAATAATCACAATAATTTGGAGTTGCCTAGTGGAGAATTTTTTAATTTAAAAAACACTTATGGTTTCACATTCGTGTGAATCATTAATGATGGCAACAACAGTAACAAAATGGTTATGCTCAAGCTCAGAGTCGTCAAGTTCATGTTCACTGGTGAAGCCCAGATCTTTTGCCAGAATTTAGCTCAGCCATAATGTCAGGGGAACCTACAATTAAGCTTCACTCTGTGTGTGGATTTAGTAAGAAAAATGTATTTTTAAACATCATGATAATTTTGAACACCTAGTGGGAGATTTTTAAATAAAAATGTACTAAATCTGTGTGCTTCCAGAGGGGCTAGAGCCAAAAGACAACTCTCCACCCCACAAGGAGAGCAAAGCAAAGAAGCCAGAAGGCTCCAAAGACTCCAGCGAGGGTAAGTCCAGTTCATTGTCTCTTTAAAAAAAAATACACCATGAAAAGAAATTTCTGTTTAATTTGTAAATTATGTGCATGCTGTCATGTTCAGGTATTTCTAAGTGTTCAAGAATCACTGGGAAATTCTTTATCCTTTATCCTTTCTCCCCTGAATGTGACAGTGAAATAGCAGATTCAGGTTTAAATCATTTTACGGTAAAGATAAAAAGTAAAAGATCATTTTCTCAGTGTAATGTATTTTCCATTCCTGCCAAGTGTGGATACTGCTTACCACTTAGGTGTTCTGAAATCACATAAGGGTGAAGGTCCAGATTTCTACTTGAAGAGTTGTAAGGTAGCTGTTGTCTTATTGGGATCTTTTTTTTCCCCCCTTATGAATACATTTGGATCCAGAACAAAACCTCAGGAATGAGTGATAGAAACATTTCCTGTCTTTACTGTTCTCTTTTCCTTTCTGGAAACCAACGTATCTTCACATTTGTGCATTGAGTGGGTATGTCCAATGGGGCTGTTTCATGAAGAAATGATCCATAGTAACTCTGGGTGCAGAGTGAGGGAGCACAGTAGAAATAGTGGGTATAAAGTGCCTAGCACAGGTCCGCTTCCCATCAGTGGTGGCTATTCTAGTAAACATCACAAGCAGGACCCTGATATGGTGCACAGTGTCCTAATTCATTGAAAGGTCATGGAAAGCTTAGAATCATTCAAAGAACACTTAGAACCAAGAAGAGGGCCAGCATCTCTAACTGGCAGGAGGTGGATAAGCTTTGTTGATACCTGATTGGGAGAGTAGCCAGGGCTCCACCTCCTCCTGGAATTAGGTCATTCCCTGGATAATCTCTTAAAACCGCGATTGGGAGATGGATTAGAAGCAGAACAGCAGTCTCCTTTCCCTGGAGAGCTCCCCCTCGCTGAAAGGTTCCTGTCACAGGTGTGACCCAGGTCAGAGGTGGTTTTCCAGAGCCTGGGGGTCCACCTGGGAGCATACACCGCAACAGTCACCTTGATGAACAGGGGAGTTCTGAGTTATTCCTGCAAATATGTGAAAACTTGTTTATTTGCTAAATAATTTGCTTTGTTTAGGAGCAGCATCTCATAATCCTAATATGACTAAATAATGTATCTTCACCTCACCCACATATATCATCCTAGAATCCGCTCTGAGTTACAAAAGTGCCATCCCTGTGGATTTCTTACCAGGACCGTTCGGTCCATAGCACCGTGGTGAAATGTACCTGCTAGTCTTTCTACAGAGAGGTGGGAATTGCACGTCTGTCCCTAAGATGCCTTCAGAAATACAAAAGCTGCTGGGAAAGGAGTGAGGGAGGGAGCCGAGTCTGACGTGCTAGTGGCAGGTGGTTGCATGATGGGGCACACGTTACTCGGCAGTGCTTCTGTTCTGACAAAACAAACCGTGTCCCCAGTTCAGGCGTTACGTTGTCGCCTGTGCCTCACTTCCTCCCATGATTCAGAGTCCCAGTCATTCTCTCCTGCTGCATATGCAAAGGGACTAGGTAGAAAGGGTATGTGGGTCACGACCCTTCTCTGCAATCTTCCTGCTTTAGAGTCATCAATCATTTTCCAACTTGGTCATCTCTCTCATTTTTTTTTTCTATTAATTCATGTTGATTTTATTGAGTTCAGAAAATTACCTAGTTATATTCAGGTGATTCCATCGATGTGGTGAACCTTCAGAAACATTTGTACACATCTGCATTCATTATCACGTGGAATTCCTTAATCTACGTGCAGAAAATGCTTTCAGTGATTTTTTTTTTCTCAGAAGTACTATCATTACTCCTGCTGTTTTTCGGTCGCTCAGTCATGTCCTACTCTTTGCGACCCCGTGGATTGCAGCGCCCCAGGCTTCCCTGGCCTTCACCATCTCCTGGAGTTCGCTCCAACTCATGACCGCTGAGTCGATGATGTATCCAACCATCTTATTCCCTGTCACTCCCTTCTCCTCCTGCCCTTCTCCTGAGATAAATTTTTTGAGATTTCTTTCCGTAACCATCCAGTGGTCTCTTGCACAATAGAATAGCTTAGGAATGTTCCTCAAACGTGCTCCCTTTGGCTCCTCTCTTTGTGGCATGTGCTCCTGGTTTTTTCTCAGCTTTCCTCCCCATCGCTTGACCTCCTCTCACTTCTCTCCTACCTTTGGGCTCCCTGTTCTGCTTCCAACCCTGACAGGTACTACTACTCACCTTGGCTTACCTTGCAGTATAAAAACAGGGGCATGCAGAGTGGAGTTAGAATACAAATTCACCTGGATTTTCTAGCGTATAAAGCCATAATAGCTGTATTTTGATCCAGGAGAAGAATCTTGAGCACATATGGTCACGTTTTCTCTCTCTACAAAACTGTTTTTATTTTTTTTTCCTTTGACTCATGCATTTTATTTATTTTTTTTATTTTATTTTTACTTTATTCTACGTTACAATACTGTATTGGTTTTTCCATACATTGACATGAATCAGCCAAAACAGTTTTTAAAATAGACTGCAAATGGTTCTTTATCTTGCCCAAGACCATGCAGTTTGTTAATGTCAGAATCTCTTTTTTTTCTTTCTGGAAGCAGCACAGTGTCTCTAATCTTTTTCCCTTTCCCTCTTCTGGAAATTAGAACTCACTTTGTGGAAGGAAGAAATGTTGCCATCATTACAGCTTTGAGTGACTGAATATTATAAATATCTATGTATTTAACTTTAAATATTTAACTAAATATTAAACATCAAATTTTTAAAATCAAACATTTTCTAAATTATTTGCATGTATTATACTGTGGACTTTGGGATTAGAGTTTTATTTTCATTATTCTGATTGAAATATCATGGACCATAGTATACTTTGATTTGACCCACTGCAATGCAATGCCAATAATGAAATGATTAGTGATTTCAAACCACTAATTGGCATCTGATATAAATGGTAATGCTATCCGTAAACCAGCACATCATAGGCATAATTATTTGAAAAAAAACTCTGGTTAATACGCATTCCATCAGTTCCAACTCCCAATAGTTTAGACCAATTTCATTTCTTACATAATGTTTAATTGAGAGAATATCAATACAAAACACTTAGCACCCTCAATAAAACATGGTTTTCTCAACTCTTTCCTCTGTCTTTCACAAGCAGATTCTCTAGTGAAAGTCTCCCAGGGCTTATTTGTCTGAAAGATATTATTTTGCATTTTTAAAGATGATTTTGCTAGGTAAAAATTCAAGGTTGATGGTGATTTTCTTGCAATGTTTTAGAGATATTTTCCCATAATCTTATCAATCCTGTAGTTGTTAAGAATTCATTTCTAAGTCTAATTATTGTATATTTTTAGGTTATTTGTAATTTCTTTCCTGCTGTCTTGACAATCTATTCTTCAGCGTCAGTGTTCCTCAGTTTCATTGTGATGTTGCTCAGTGTGAGTTTTTCTTTATTCTTCTTATGATTTGCTGAGCTTCTTGGACATGAAAATGGACATCTTTCATTAGTTCTGAAAATTTTTCACCTGTTATCTTGCCAAATGTTAGATCTCCACTACCTTCTATTCTTTCTTTTTCTCCATGACTCTTAACCTACATTGAATTTCTTTTTCCTGTGTCACTGTCTCTCCTTAATGGTTTGTTTTCCAAGTTTGTCATCTAACTTCCTAATTTCTATTCAACTTTCTAAAATCTGGTGTTTAACCGTTTGCTGAGTCTCTCATTTCAGTTATTATGGTTTTCCTTCTTACAAGTTTGATTTGGTTCCTTTTTAAATACACCTGGTCAATCTTCATTCAGTTAACACAGAAAGCATCTTTTAAGATAATCTGTATCTGTATCTGAAATTTCAATGTCTCCACTCTGTATGTCAAACTCCACAGTTTATGCCTTCTGTAGCCTCATGCCTGCGATTATTTCCTTGTTTATTTTGTCTTTTTTGTTGACATGTTCATTGGATTTTTTGTGGGAATTTTTTCTGCGATGCCTGAAGATACTGTCAATTTAGGAATCCTTAAACTACATATTTGGCTTAAAGTTTTTTGTTTCGTTTGCTATTTGTCTTTAAGCCCATGTCAGGGCACACATAAAGTTAGGGAATCTCAACAGAGACTTCTTTCTTCCTTTTTTCTTCTCCAACCACTGCTGAAACTGAGACAAGCAAGTTTCCCACTGTTTTCATAACAAAGCACTCTCTTCCGTGTCTTTCACTCCACACGTGTGGTTCATTCAAACCCAGGTCTGGCTGCCTGTTGCTGTGTCCATTTGCTAAGACCTGTCTGACTCTTTGTGACCCAGTGGACTGCACCAGGCTCCTCTGTCCTCCGGCTTTTCCTGGAGTTTGCTCAAATTCATGTCCATTGAGTCAGTGATGCTATCTAATCATGTAACCCTTTGCCACACCTTTTCCTTCTGCCCTCAATCTTTCCCAGCATCAGGGTCTTTTTCTTTGCATTAGTTAGTTAAAGCTTTGCATTAGGTGGTTGAAGCTTCAGCATCTGTCCTTCCAGTGAATATTCAGAACTGATTTCCTTTAGGATGGACTGGTTGGATCCCCTTGCAGTCCAAGGGACTCTCAAGAGTCTTCTCCAACACCATAGTTCGAAAGCATCAATTCTTCAGTGCTCAGCCTTCTTCACAGTCCAACTCTCATATCCTTACATGACTGCTGGAAAAACCATAGTTTTGAGTATACAGACCTTTGTCGGCGAAGTGATATGTCTCTGCTTTTTAATATGCTGTCTAGGTTTGTCATAGCTTTCCTTCCAAGCAACAATCATCTTTTAATTTCATGGGTGCAGTCACCATCCACAGTGATTTTGGAGCCCATGAAAATATTAATGAAATCCGTCACTGCTTCCATTTCTAGTTCTGGCCCAAGTTTCTCAGTGAGTATTTCTGTGACCACTAACATCATCCGGGAACTTGACAGAAGTACAGATTTTCAGGCCCCACCCAGACCTACTGAATCAGAAACTCTGAGGTCGGATCTAGTAATTCATGTTTTTGAGAGCCCTCTTGGTATTCCAGTGCATGCTCAAGTCTGAGAACCGTGGTTCTAGGGTCTAGACCATCTGAGACTGGTAGATGCCTCAAAGCAAACAATAATTCCGGTGCTTGCTTACAAATCTCGATGCAATATTGTTCATCATTTCCGGCTTCTTAGAAGTTCATTATAAAAGAACCAGCTCGGCCATGTATTCCAAGAATCAGATGGGTAAGTAGGGCAATAAATAGATTAGAAGATGATAGATAGATAGGTAAGTAGGTAGATAGATGATACATAAAAAGTAGATAGTATATGCATGCAAACATGCGTATAAAATACATATCTACATAGCTATGTATATATTCATATGTGTGTGCTGTGCGCTCAGTTGTTCAATCATGTCAGACTTTTTGTGACCCCATGGGCTGTAGTCCACCAGACTCCTCTGTCCATGGGATTCTCCAGTCAACAATACTGGAGTAGGTTGCCATTTCCTCCTCCAGGGGATCTTCCTGACCGAGGAATTGAACCTGTGTCTCCTTGGTCTCCTGCATTGACAGGCAGATTCTTTACAACTGAGCCACCTGGGAAGCCCCAAGTATGTCCATACATATCCACAGATACAATATGGTCTGGAAAGATAAATATATATGTCTCAAAGTGACCTTAGGAATCAGTTGGAGGAGTGGAGAAGGGGGAGGGGCAAACTTTGGAGAGTTTAATATTCAGTTTTCTAAACGTATGTGTAATTGAAATACATATGAATATATATGTATACATGTAAATAGAAAGGTTTACTTAACCTTTATAAAAAAAAGCATTTTCATTAAAAACAAAAGAGACTTTAGGCTTCTAAAATTCAGTAGAAAGCTTGGAATAGTAATTTTCTCCATACAGTCATCTCCAGAGCCTTCAGTGATTTGTGGAACTGAATGTGATTTTTCCATCCTATTTTTTACAGAAAGCACTAGCACTTTGACTCACTGTACAATTGCCTCGACATAGAGTATTCAGCAAGCCTGCATGTGGGGCCTGTTCTTCAGGAGCCCAAGCCCTGGCAGTGCTAAATCAAGCAGCCCGATCCTGCACTTTAAAATATTAATTATCTCTTTTGTCAGATGAAATTAGATGTGGAAACATTTTGGAAACTAGGACGTGCTCGACAAGTTTTGAAGGATCTAATGTTGCTATTAGAAGTATTATTATTATTGTTTTTACTAAAGTAAATTTTTCTGAATATATGAACCATGGGTGGAATGCACTTTGTATGCCCTGAGAGACAGCATTTTCTCTCTGCCCTCTTATTTTCTCTGCATATGAAAATATCATGTGACAAACTGTTTTGTGAGTGGCTGGACAGAACAAACATTCTCTGTATGTTTGTTTCAGGATGCCACGAAGCACTTCATGCATTATATTCATAAGCATGATCTTTAATTTAATTTTTTTGACAAGTGCACTGAAGGGTAAAATCAGGCAGTCATGATTTTGACTGCGCCATCATTCAAATGAGCTCAATGATTGACCAGATTTTAAAACTAAAATAAGAAAGAAAAAAAGCAGGAATGAGGAAAAGCAACTTTCTCAAGAAGGAAAGCTTTGTTTTTTTATCCTCTAGACCTTAAAATACTATGAATTAAAGCAAAATGTGAATTTCCATGGTAAAATTCAGAATAGAAGAAAAGCCTGTGTCACCATCTTGCTGAACCTGCCTGCGGAGTAGCCACAGTCCTGTTGCACCAGAATGACTCGTGTGTGCCTGTTGTCCTTGACCCTGGTGGCGCCTGTTCCCTTTCACTGTTGATGTCCTGGCTTGGTGACAACATATGGACCCCCCTACTCATAGAGACAAGCAGTTCAGCCTGAATGTGGACAGAGCTCTCAGGGCCCAAGTTCGGCTTGCCTATTTGGGCAGATTTTCTAACTAAAAGGCAGCTTCTTCATATTACGTGGTCAGTAAAAACATACCTTATGAGTCTGTGTGGTGAGATTTCAACAAGATGATCTCCAAAAGCCACCTGGCCCAATGTCTGCACAGAGGGGCCAGTCAGTCCAAGTGTATTGAATTTGAAATAGGAAGAGCCCCCTGCCATTCAAAATCCGTCTGCCTTATTTATTAACATGTGAAATTCCTCTTACTATGAACAAAATTGTTCTGCAAACAGAGATAAGGCTTTCAAATGCATCAACTGGATCTCAGTCTCTGACTCACGGGATATGGGGTGCCCAAGAATTTGCATTTCTAGCAATCCCCCAGATGAGGCTGGTCCCCTGGCCCAGCACTCCACTTTGAGAATCTCTACCGGGGCATCGTGGCTTGCTGTGAGAATGCTGGCTTTCTCTCTGAATGAAGGAAGAGTGGAACTTCTTAGGCAGTGAAGGGACCTGAACTTACATTTTAAAGGCAGTCTTTGGATTGCTCTGTTGATCAAGGATATAGGGGACTAAGGGCAGAAGCATAGGGATAGTGGTTTGGAGCAGGAGATGCAGTGGCTTGTTCCCAGAAGCAGCGAAGGGACAGAGTGAGGCCTGCTCTGACGGTGGGCCTATCCGAAAGGCAGAGCCAGCAGAGGCCACCGGCCTGGGATATGGGGCCCGAGAAAAAGAAAGGCTCAGCGGCGAATCTTTTCATCTTCTCAACAACTACTAAATCCAGAATAGAAGTCGTGCCCTGCCTATACTTAATTCAGACTTTCTGGGGCGGAGGTGGGGGGGGGGAGGTTCTTTCCATGCACGTCTTCCATCCTGTCTGGCCAGCTAGTTTTTGTCC
>SJYF01000077.1:13997648-14014443 GCA_006410515.1 Procapra przewalskii | reverse complement strand
GGAGAAAAGGGAACCCTCTTACACTGTTGGTGGGAATGCAAACTAGTACAGCCACTATGGAGAAGAGTGTGGAGATTCCTTTAAAAACTGGAAATAGAACTGCCTTATGACCCAGCAGTCCCACTGCTGGGCATACACACCGAGGAAACCAGAATTGAAAGAGACACGTGTATCCCAATGTTCATCGCAGCACTGTTTATCATAGCCAGGACATGGAAGCAACCTAGATGTCCATCAGCAGATGAATGGATAAGAAAGCAGTGGTACATATACACAATGGAGTATTACTCAGCCATTAAAAAGAATACCTTTGAATCAGTTCTAATGAGGCAGATGAAACTGGAGCCTATTATACAGAGTGAAGTGAGTCAGAAAGAAAAACACCAATACAGTATACTGACATATATATGGGATTTAGAAAGATGGTAATGATAACCCTGTATGCAAGATAGCAAAAGAGACACAGATGTATAGAACAGGTTTTTGGACTCTGTAGGAGAGGGAGAGGGTGGGATGATTTTGGAGAATGTCATTGAAACATGTATAATATCATACATGAAATGAATCGCCAGTCCAGGTTTGGTGCATGATACTGGATGCTTGGGGCTGGTGCACTGGGACGACCCAGAGGGATGGTATGGGGAGGGAGGAGGGTGGGGCATTCAGGAAGGGGAACACGTGTATACCTGTGGCGGATTCATGTTGATGTATGGCAAAACCAATACAATATTGTAAAATAATTAACCTCCAATTAAAATAAAAACAAACAAACAAACAAAAAAACAAATCTGGGTGCTAGATATGTGGACCACAAATCGACAAACATGATCTAAAATAAGATGACCAGATGATTGTGATGATTAAATATGAGGACCAGGCTGGCAGGATCAAGGCTCCTCAATGACTTCTTTCAGTTGCCAGAATGGTCTTCCCATAGCCCTTCCGTTACACCTGTGACCAAGAAAATAAATTGCCCAACTTTGGTTAAATCATCCAACATACAACCCAGCATGGTTATACAAGAGTAGTTCCATAGCTAGTAGTGTTTTAAAAAGCAGGAGGTCATTGGTGATCAAGATTCGACAAAAGGACAACTGTTTGGGGTTGATTTTTGAGCAGCTGTCTAAGCCAGTTTGAGCAGACTGCCTAAGCAGCTGTGGTTACCCATCGGAACCATCTGGGGAGATTTTCAAATGCCCTTTCCTGTGTCCCACCACAGACTAGTGAAGTTCAACCTCTGACCATAGAACTGTATTTGTTTAAGCACCTTGGTTGGACCTAGTTTGCAGTCAAGGTTGAGAATCACAGGGTTAAGTGCCCTGTTTCCTAGGAATCTGGCTCCGCCCCATTCATTCTCCCAACCCCAAGAGTAATCATCTTGCCTATTGACTGTACACTTGAGGGGGCAGCATTAACACTTCCAGACCATTGAGGGGCCAGTGAGTGAAGACATAAGTGTGTACCTATTCTGTTCTGGACGTTGTTCTAAGCATGCCACATTGACGATCTCATTCTACCTTTATAACTATACTATTAAGCATATGCTGTAATAGCCCTATTTTACAGATGAGGAGACTGAGGCATAGAGAAGCAACCACTTTGCAGAATGTGCCTTGGCTGGGACCTCTGAAAATTTAGGTCTAGAAATAAGGTTGCTTGATACCAGACCTTAGGCCAGTGCTTCTTGAACTTTGGGTTTAGAGCCTAAAGTGCTTTGGGTTCTCAATGGGTTTTTGGTTTCAGAGTCACCTGGAGACTATGCAGAAAGACATTGAGGCCCAGGCTCATTGAAGGAGGGGAAGGAGTGAGCCTCTAAGTTTTTTCCCAAGGGTTTCTTCACAGCACAAGAAAATTCCAAGAGAAGAGAGCATGATGGCTAGAGAAAGGTCCAAAACAGATGAGACGGGCAAATAGGAAAGAACCCAAGGGCCCAAGTTATGCGGAGGTTGACATTAAGTGAGTGTGGACTGAGGGCCGTCTTAGGAAGAGCTTCGAAAACAAGCACTTTCAGCATTTGGTTTCCTTAGTGGCAAGCAGCCACGTGGGCTTGTTTTCCACCAGCAAAGTGACACATGCTCCTTGGGTGACTTTAATATGTAACACAAAGTGATGCTCTCTGCATTAAAACTGCGTCCCCAAACAGAGACCTGACAGAGTGTTTTACTAAGATGTTTTTTATTTAAAAGTCATGGCATAATGCATTTGGTGGAGTGGAGTCACATGGTCAGAAGGCACCCTCACCACGATGTCTAGTCAAAGCTCATTGCACAACCAATACGGAGACTAAGCATATGCTTGCTTTAGATATCAGCAGAGCAGGGGCATCAGAAGTGTCAAAAGTTCAACTTTGATTGATTACTCAAAATATTATAATCAGATCATTTAAAGAGGAATTTTCTTTTGAAGCACCTTTGAAGATTGGGTCAGGTGAAAAATGTATATATTTTGGTATGAGGGTGGGACTCCATACCAAACCATATTTGGTATTCAGAATGTCTAATAGACTTAATCTGGCCCTTTTGTCAAATTTGGCTTGTTCATCATATAATAGCAGATTAGCAAAGGTTAATACACGCATGTAGGTATGCCTTTAGACAATCTACTCATTTTTTTAAAAATATTGAAATATATCCAAAACAAAGGTAATTTTACACTGAGGACCGGTCTCACTGTCACTGTGGATGGTCATTTTGCTAATTCTTCTCCTTGGTGATTCTGCTGGGTAGGTAATTTCCCTGGATTAACTGTTGTCACTGCCATCTGTTCCCAACATAGATGCAGTACAGAGGTTTAAAGGGTAGAGATCACGGAGAATTTCAATAAACCCTGCGTGTTCAATCACCAAGGACCTTCACTGACCAGGCTCCCTCATCCTGGAGCTTTGGGTTGGTTAAGTCAGCACTTCTCAAATGATTTTTCATTATTGTGATCCCTGGGACAGCTGTTTTAAGCATTTTGGATTTACGCTGTCCCCCAACCACAAAATTTTAAGGCCACAAATATGCTGTTTATGAACTGTGGCCTTTTGGAGGGGACTTTTTGTCCTGCCAAGAGCAAATGTTTGCCTCATATTAAGAAACCATGGGCTAGACAAGTGGAAGACATTCACAGGTGGTTGGAGTTGGGGCTAAATTTCTAAGACATCTGTGCTCCTGGACCCTTGCCAGCCCAAAGTAGCTGTGTTCCTCCAGCCGAGGCCACTCCACCTGCGGATGGTCCCTCCCTCTCCAGCTCTTGCCTGCTTCTGTTAACCGGCTGGTAATGTCTCCCCTCCATCCCTGGCCTGTGGACCTTCACTGTCCTTTATTGCTGCCCTTGCTCCTGCCCACATCTTTTAAAAACATCTTTCTCTAAGCTCTTCACACCCCTTTTTCTTTGTTTGAATTCGTTTTTATTGGATAGTTGCTTTACAGTGTTGCGTTAGTTTCTCCTGCACAGCAGAGTGAATCAGCTGTGCATATCCATACACCTCCAGAGCATTAAGCGGAGTGCTCTGAGCTATACAGTAGGTTCTCGTTGGCTGATCTATTCGACATATGGATCGGTGGTGGATGTATGTCAGTTTCAGTCTCCCAACTCCTTCCACCCCTCCACCCCCACTGGCGTCCATACATGTGTTCTTGTCACACCCTTCGGAAGGTGTCCCTGCTTCCTGCTAGGACCACGGCTGGTCTCTTCCGTTGGAACCCCTTCACCTTCTGCCACCAAGCCTCCAAGACAGCGTTGCTTCGCCTGCTTCCAGGCCTCACTCCTCTCTTTCTCTCCTCCTGTCCGCTTGCTTTTCTTTCATTCTTTGCTTAGTATAATTGTTTAGTAATACAGCTTTGTGGTGGTGGCTTGGTTTGCTTCATCCCTTCATTTTTCCCCTTCCTGTTGCTTTTTCACTGGCCTTGCTTGTGACTTTGCATTTGGCTCTTAAGCTATGTAGACTTACGCCCTTACATGTCTGACATTTCTTTCTTTTGCAAACATCCAAGTCACCGTGATAAGCAGTCCCCTGAATATTTTCTCCCCAAGAGTTAGTGCTGTTACCAGGAGGGAATAATGTCTGTTCCAGGGACAATTCCTGCATAACTAATTACTGGAAAAATAATTGGGTTTAGAATAATGACATTTACTTTGCCCACAAATTGACCTACTGAGGGGACTCAGTAGGCAGTATTTCTAGCTGACTCAGCACCAGCTGGAGCAGCTCAGAAATTAGGAGATGGTACCATCCAGATTATTGGCTCACTCAGTTGTCTGAGCCCCGGGCTGGGGAGAAGGCTGGAATAACAGGGGCTCCTTGGGCATCTCTATGGCTCAATGTAATCTCCCTCCATGATTCCTGGCATGAGGGGCCTCAGGCCGGCTGGCTCCCTATACATTGAGCCCCCAGGGTGCCTCTCTTAAGGGCAGGAGCCAGCTGGAATCCGCATTACCTTCCATGGCCTTGCCTTAAAAGTCATGTGGTGTCATTCTGACCACATTCTATCAGTTGGGACAATTAACAAGCCCTCCCAGGTTGAAGGCGAGAGAACATAGACCCCACCTCTTGACAGAGAGTGTCAATGTCACTCACGTTTTTTTAAAAAAAGATGTGGAATGGGATATAGCTGGGTGCAGTCATTTTTGAGACCAGTCTGCTTTAATATCCATCATACATACATATATAACATATATACACAAATATATAACTTCATTTTTCAAGTCATGTTGAATGAGATTCCAAACGAAATACTGGGGATTACTAATGGGAAGCAAGCAGAGATGGGATAATGTGAACATGTAAGTCTTAGTGTCTGCTTTATGTAATCACGGGGCTTATGGTTCAAGCATGGGGAGATAGACTGGCTGCAGGTGGGGGAATAAACTCTGGGTTCCTGTCAGTGCAGCTCAACCGTACCAAGTCTCTGATCTCTGTCAAGTGAAGGGTCTCATCTCCGTGATCTGGACAGTCTCTCCCCAAACCCCTTGTTCTATGAAAGGTTGACGTTCCGTTACATCATCTCACTCTGCCTGTCTCTGCTTTAAAATTCCTCTCCTACACAATTTGCTGACTCTAAATTCTAGCTGCTTTTGCTGAGCAGACAGTCACACTCTGCTGTCTACGCAGCTCTACTAAATCAAGTGTGAGCGTCATGTCCTCGATGGCACCAAGTGTTATTTCAAGAGTTATTCTTCCTTTGTGTATGAAAATTTGCATTTTGAATGTGTGCCATCAAAAGAGTAATAAGAAGCCGGGGATTGTACTGTAGCCAAGTCAAAGGAGCTATATATATACATAGTAGATATGTGTACAAAAAGCTGGCCCAGCTCTTCTCTAAGAGATAGTTTTGATGTTAGATGAGGGCATAAGAGCACTAAATCCAAAGGGTGTGGATGTAAAAGAAATGGGAAATCGACTAAATGACAACCCCAGGATTGTCTGTGAGCAAAGCATTAGCACATGCAAGGTTACACTCAGGAAGTAACTCAGAAAGAGAGAAACAAATAGCATATGTTAACGCATATATATAGAATCCCGAAAAGCGGTACAGATGAACCTATTTACAGGGCAGGAATAGAGACGCAGATGCAGAGAATGGGCATGTGGACACAGCAGGGGAAGGCACGGGTGGGACGAACTGAGAGGGTAGCTTTGGCTTATATACACTAGTGTGTGTGGAACAGCAAGTGGGGAGCTGCTGTACAGCACAGGGTGCTCAGCTCAGTGCCCTGTGTGACCTGGAGGCGTGGGTCGGGGTAGGGGTGAGAGGAAGGCCCAAGAGATATATGCATACATGTATCTACCCAAAGGATCTATGTACACACATAGCTGATTCAGGGCTTCCCAGGTGGCACTAGTGCTAAAGAACCTGCCTGCCAGTGCAGGAGACAGGAGAGACTTGGGTTTGATCCCTGGGTCAGGAAGATCCCCTGGTGGAGGAAATGGCAACCCACTCCAGTGTTCTTGTCTGGAGAATCCCATGGACAGAGGAGCCTGGCTACAGTCCATGGGGTCGCAAAAGAGTCAGACCCAAGTGAAGCCATTCAGCACAGCATCGCACAGCTGATTCACTTTGTTGTATAGCAGAAGCTACACAATGTTGT
This sequence comes from Procapra przewalskii, assembly GCA_006410515.1. NCBI lineage: Eukaryota > Metazoa > Chordata > Mammalia > Artiodactyla > Bovidae > Procapra > Procapra przewalskii. The sequence continues at coordinate 14,008,371 of SJYF01000077.1, read as the reverse complement.
GAAACAGTTACAGTCTGATACTAAATTTTTTACAAAATAGTGTACTCGGTGGGCGCGTTCTGCTGATGACGGCAGCAGAGCTCAGCTGCGACTCTGAACGGGGGCACGCTTTATGAGGCTGCTCTGACCAGCCCGTGACATTTGTAAGACAGTAATTTTTCAGGCTCCCAGGGTGGTGCTGTACGTGCAATCAAGCATGAGAACTACAAGCCACTCACCACATAGTTTGTCTGGGCCAAGAGTTTTAGACTGAAGGACAGAAAGTCAAATTAAACTGGCTTAACCAAATGTGCATCTGAAAAGTCCAGGCAGCGTTTGATCAGAGAATCAGAGACATTGGGACTGGGTCTCTCTCCCCATCTCTGTGGTCTGCCCTCATCCATGCTGGCTCCATTTCAGATGCCCTTCTCTTGGTAGGGTCAGGATGGCCATTGGCTAGACTTTTGTCTCCCTAGTGAGGAAAAAAATATGCTTCTTTCTCAACCACTCCACTCCAACAAAAGATCTGGACCCAAGTTTCATTGCCTCTGTTTGGCCGGTCTTGGGTCAGCCCCAGACATGCAGTGCTGACTAGGAGTAGGTTACAGAACAACTCAGGGACCACAGGGGTTGCTAGAGAGGAGGTCAATTATGCTTAAAACTTATGGACCTAGAGCAGGGGAGGGGAGGTTTTCTAGGAGGAAACAGGACAACTATCAGTGCAGAGAACGAATGGAGAGCATTCAGGTCTATCCTTGCGAAGTATTATGGCTCCTTGAATTGTTGTGTCTTTGTTTTCTAAAGGGCTTCCCTGATAGCTCAGTTGATAACTTGGTTCGATTCCTGAGTCAGGAAGATCCGCTGGAGAAGGGATAGGCTACCCACTCCAGTATTCTTGGGCTTACCTCGTGGCTCAGCTGGTAAAGAATTTGCCTGCAATGTGGGAGACCTGTGTTCGATCCCTGGGTTGGGAGGATCCCCTGGAGAAGGAAACAGCTACCCACTGCATTATTCTGGCTTGGAGAATCCCATGGACTGTATGGTCCACACTTTCTAAGACAGACAATAACAGTTAAGAGGACATAATGTTATGACCAATAATATGCTTAATTATAAATTTCCTTCTTTCCACTCTGGCTTGATGATGAAAGGTCAACATATAATCTTGAAGGAAGCATTGACATTGCTGCAAACCCCACCTGGGAGCCTGGGCGTATGGCGTGAAGTAATAGACAAGGTGGACCCCACCAGTGGTAAGGGCTTCCCCAGTGGCACTAGTGGTAAAGAACCCACCAGCCAACGCAGGAGACACTGGAGATACGGGTTTGATCCCTGGGCTGGGAAGATCTCCTAGAGGAGAGCATGGCAACCCACTCCAGTATTCTTGGCTGGAGAATACCATGGACAGAGGAGCCTGGTGGGCTGCAGTCCATAGCGTCGCAAAGAGTTGGATGTGACTAAAGGGACTTAGCACACACGCACCAGAGGTCAATGCCAAGGATGAGAACGAAGAAGGGCATATGAAAGTGAACACAGCACAGAGACAGAAAATGAAAGTCAGTGCGGCAGGAGAGGTGATAACACTTTGGAAGGGGAAATAAAGGCAAGAAAAGGACAGACATATAGTGACTGGCTGTGGTGGCTGGAATGTGTCTCACAGGAAACATACTCGTAGAAAGAAGCCCTGTGCCTTACAAGAATTGGACTTGAGAAAGTCAGCAGAGGGAACTGGAAGGCAGTGTGGAATGAGGCTTTTAAAATTTGCGTGTTCACTTTTTAAATGTCATTCTGTATTTCCAAGTTATTTGACAGTGGGTCAAAGGAATGCTGAAAGTACTGTTTATGAGGGGCTTTGTTATAAATGGCAGCCACAGGCAGAGGTGAAATTTGAGCTTCTGTTTACTCCCGGAAATTCCTTGGCTGGTATGTTAACCTTGTCTTTGGAAGCCTGATGTTTATATATCAGCAGCCACAGGGAATCGCCTCCCTCGCTGCTGCTCAGCTGCTGCAGATTTTCTTATCTACCTTTCATTCATTTAGGGAAAGTTGGGCCACATCATCTGCTTAGTTTTCTAATCACTCTACCAGCTCCATGTTTTAATAACCAGCATCCTTCAGAGTTGTTTTTGCAGGTCAAGATTTCCTCAATATGATTTTAAAATAGAGGTCTTAGAAATCATGGAATGAGCCACATTAAGGAGTTTAAGACCCGGATTTTGAAATCCAGACGTAGATCTTAGGAGGCTGAGCCCTGAGGTTTTACTTTTCAGCTTATTCATTGATACTGTAAAAGGTTAGTTTTCAAATACTGTCACAAGGTAAGTTTTGAAGCTGTCTAGCTCACTGACCACAAAAATTAGTCATCTGTGAAACATGATTAAAATATCCCCTCTCTCAACTACCACAAGCCTCCTTCAGAGGAAGTTATCAGGATGTCACGAGGATGCTTACTGGGACAAAGAATGAAAACAAAGTCACGAAACAAAAGACAGTGATGATTTCACCTTGAACCTGTGCCTAGAAATTTAATTAAATCCTAAGTTAAATATAATTCTGCATAAAATTTAATTATATGGCAGTGAGTATTTTCATACAATAAGGTAAGAAAGTTTGCCTGGTCCACAGTCAGCTGGAGAGGCACCATGCAATGTGTCACGGCAGAAAGGCCACAGGCTTGGGTGGCAGCTAGATCCCATTTGAATGCCAGCTCCGCCACTCATTAGCTTGTAGACTTTAAGTCCCTCTAAGCCCCATTTTTTTTTCATCTGTGAAATGAAAAAATAATAATAGGGAGGGGAAAAATAATAATAAAAGGGAATAATAATCCTTACATTCTGGGATCTGGGCAGGGGTTTGAAGTACATACAAAAGTTGCTTAGTCACTGAGTTCAACTCTGTGATCCTGTGGACTGTAGCCCGCCAGGCTCCTCTGTCCATTGGATGTCCCAGGCAAGAATACTGGAGTGGGTTGCCATTTCCTTCCCCAGAGGATCTTCCCAACCCAGGGATCAAACTCAGGTCTCCTGCACTGCAAGTGAATTCCTCACCACTGAGTCATCAGGGAAGCCCACTCCCCCCATGTATAAGAACAAGCCTGAAGTCTGATGTGCAAGCATGTAGTCGGCACTCAGAACGAGAGCTGTCGCCACTGTTATTAGGGCTACTATTAATATTACTTCTTCTAGGTGATAGATATCCACGTTTTCTCTCCACAAGAAGAAATCCAAGACCCAAAATCCTTTTTTAAGTAGCCTGAGTATAAAATTGAAAACTGACTCAGCCCAGGAAAATCATATTGGACACAGGGAGGGAGTCCTGCTGGTTCTCCAGAAAATGTCTGGTCAAATTATGGTTTTCCTGCCTTGTGTGTGTAGCCTTTCCCTAAAGAGATTCTGAACGTTCATTTTCCTTGTGTAGAACACTCCTGGTCATTTATCTGTTGTTATCCCTTCAGTAAGTTTGCCATTATTTCTTCAACAGGTGCCAGCAAAAAGAATCATAAGCCCTTATGATCTAACAGTGAAGTTTCAGCCAAGAAAAGAAAAAAAAAACGTTTCCTGAAAAGTGTGACATACATAAGCTTGGAATGTACTTGTTTGTGTCTTTCCTTTTAGTTTATAAAATACTCTTTGCTCTTTATGTTGAAAATACTGGCAATTATTACTAGCTGTTGCCTGCTCTTTCATCTTCAAAGTAATATATTTCTACTATGAAACTTCAACTTTGGTCAAAGCAAACAGTGTATCTATCTATCTATCTATCTATCTATCTATATGAGAGAGAGAGAGAGAGAACAAGTGCATCCATAAACTCTCACATATGCTTACCTCTAAAAATGAAAGTATTGATAGTATTTTAGAGATACAACTTTTTTTTTTTAATACCAGGCACTCTGTAAATATTTGTGAGTGGCCATGAATGAACACAAGGATAAGCAAATGAGCAAGGGGAGTTTGCCATGACTGCAAATCATTTCTCTTGAATGAAACATACTGCTTCCTTTCCTGGAGGAAAAAAAAAAGAAAAAAGTTAAATTAAGATAAATCATTGTTGAAAGTGTTCTTTGGGGACTAAAGGAGCAGTGAGCATGGTAATAAAACATTGCTTCCCAAAGCAGAATGTGGTGGCTACAGTTGCAGGAAGCCTATGAATCCCTCTCTTTTCCAGATTGCCTGCCTTGTGTATAATTTAGGTTTTGAAATCTTCCTTTTCCTGGGCAGAAAATAGCCCCCAGAGTATCAGACCTGTGGTCATTTGACAACAGCTAAATCTACCCCAGAGAAAAGTCTGTTATCCTTATGAGCAATGATCTTTGGGAAGTGACGGGCATTTCAGTCTAATCAGGAATGAATTTGTTTGGGTGTTTTCCAGATGCTAAAAAGGAGCTGGGGAACTGAGTATGGACCTAATCTTAGAGTAGACAGATGGACCTAAATCTCACTTATCAGTGAAAATTTCAGTGTATCTCTTAGTTGGAAACCTCAGTTGTCCTATCTTGGAAATGAAGTGAAGGAATGCACCTCATGATAGTCTGGGTGAGGATTAAATGAGACAACACGTGTGGAGTGTTTAGCCCAGTGCCTGAGTGCTACTATTCTGATCTTTCTGTTCACACTTCTGACACCAAATGTGTAGGTGTTTTCCTTGTGCCAGCCAGTTCTCCAGCTCTCTACCTTCACCAGCTGGGTGTCCCACAATTTAATTCAATTCTTACACCGACTGTCCTTGGTTAGGATCAGACTCAGCAGGCAAGGGCTCAGTCCCAGAAGATGACCCCCACCCTAGATGCCAGCTGCTGGTCTGAGCCACCTGTATTTCTGACTGACCAGCTATCAAGTAAGGAGATCCTCACAAACCCCTCCTTGGGTTTGATCATTTGCTAAACCAACTCACAGAACTCAGGGAAAACAGCGTACTTACTATTGAGGTCCAGGGTAAGGTCCTGTACCCTGAAACATCCCCAGCACAGGAGCTTGTGGGGAGCTGGGAAATTCCACCTCCCAGCATGTGGACATGTTCACCAACAAGGAAGCTGTCCAGATCTTATTGCTTACGTATTTTATGGAGGTTCCATTACATACACATGGTTGATTAAATCATCAGCCATTGATGATTAACTCAATCTCTAGCCCTTCCTCCCCCTAAAGATTGGGGTTTGGACTGAAAGTTCCAGCCCTCTGATCACATAGTTGAGTCCTCTAGCAATCAGCCTCCATCCTAAAGTCCACCAGGAGTCATCCCATTAGCGTAAACTAAGGTATGGTTTATTATGAGTAACAAAAGTTGCTACTATTAACTCATCACTCAGGAAATTACTCAAGGGTTTTAGGAGCTCTGTGCCAAGAACTGGAGATGGAAATAAATATTTCTCCTTATAGTGCAGCATCTATGTGCTGTTATAAAAACCAACTGATGACCACACGAGCCTTTACACATTTCGATGCCAAGTGTCAACAGGGATTATGAAGAAACTCTTCATAAGCTTGGCTCTCTCCATTGTACACATGAGAAGGCTAGATCAGATCAGGAGGAATGCCCTGTCTCATCCATGGCTCTTTGAGCTAAAGCTGTAGGGGTTGGAGGTGAGAAACAGGTATGCTGGCGTGCTGTCTGCCAGTGATGTCCCAAAGTGCACAGGCAGGGCAGGGAAAATAGGGAACAGGTAGAAAAGGGACCTGGTGAATTAGAAGAAAAGGGAGGTGAGCTTAATGGAGAGGCTGGAAAAAGGGAGAGGGGAACCAGGAGTGAGCAGCTCAAATTGCTGGAATTCTCTTTGGCAATATTGGGACTTCTTTTAAGGAAACCAACTGTTCTAAACTTAGAGACTAAATAGCAGTTTCCATAGAAGAGGAAGGACTCTGTGGAATGGGCTGGATCATGAAAAACTGCAGTCTTTGAGGATACAAATAGATTGCAAAAGGGAAAGCGCAATCATACTCAAATTGACCCAACCCCTGGTGGGTCCTTGAAACCCACAGCTGACTGAAGATGGGATTAACCTTTGCAACCTTGCATTTGCAGCATCAGCTCAGTGTCCCTATATACTCACCAAACCTTCCTCCAGACACCCTCCCTTGAGGGAGCTGATTCTGGGCACTTCCTTGCTGGCTATTGATCAGAGACCACAGTTCCTCCCCATGTGGGTCTCTCCACAGCCTGGTCTACATACTCATGAGAGGAAGATACTGGCTCATGTCCTATCTACAGGAAGCCAGCTTCCTGCAGGGCAGATGACCCAAAAGAATGAGTGCATGTTCACAATGAGAAGTGGCAGCCCTTTTATAACTTAATCTCAAAATTAAAATACCATCACTTCTGCTGTATTCTGTTAATTATGAGCAGGTCCTTAACAAATCCAACACATTCAAGGGAAGGCAAATTAAGCTCCACCTTTTGAAGGGAGAAATATCTAAGAAATTGTGAGCAGATTTTTCCATCTTTTTTTTTTTTTTAAAGAGTAAGTGATTTTTTAACCACCATAATCCCAAAAGACTTTCTAGTTTCCTTTTCCAAGACTTCCTCCATCCCAGCTGTGTATCTGCCCTCTGATTCTTTGGAACCCCCTCCAATATTAAATCCTCTTATTGACATAAGTTGATGTTTAATCAGAAGTCATTTTCAAAACAGTCTGAGGTCTTGAAATCAATGAGAAGATGTCAGAACCAGGGTATTTGCTACCTTGCAGAAAGTGATGTCTGGTGGACTAGAGGAAGTTGACAGTCATCTTAATGGTCAATCAAGCCAATTCCTATGCCCCATGAACAATCACCCCTCCACGAGGCGTTCAGATGTGTGGTTTTGTAGGCTGGCTGAGTCATCTCCCTCTATTTCACCAGGCTGATCTTAAAGCAGGAGGCAGCACGCCTCTGTAAAGGACCAGATGGGAAATACTTTGGACTTCACATGCCACATATGGTCTCTGTCTCATATTTTTCTTTGTTTTTATTACAACTCTTTTAGAAAAATGTAAAAACCATTCTTAGTGGGCAGGCTGTACAAAAACAGGCCTGTGGGCTGGAGTTTGCTGACCCATGCTCCAAAATAATCGTGGAAAGATGCTCATTGCATCCTCAGGAAATATTTAGGTGTGCTTCTCCATGCCCACTCCGGTGTTCTTGCCTGGAGAATCCCAGGGACGGCGGAGCCTGGTGGGCTGCCGTCTATGGGGTCGCACAGAGTCGGACACGACTGAAGCAACTTAGCAGCAGCAGCAGCTCCGACCCCCAGCCATAAAAACAAAGTATCCTTTCTGTGTTTCTAATTTATCTTGCTTGAGGTAAAGAGTTGCAAGTCCTCTTTTCAGGTTGGATACATTTTACATAGGCTTTCTCTCATTCCTTCAGGGAGACAGAAACAGGCTCAGAAATTAAGTCACTAAAATGATTAATGTGGTACTGTCAGAAAAGAATTATGAACCTGCAGGGTTATGGTCGCTCAGAGAACTCATTTTTCGTTTCTGTCCATCACGTGAATAACAATAACCTTCTCCAACAAGCAGAATGAAGAATGTATGGACTGCCAGGAAGTGTTCCTTACTGCTCACTAAGTATTGGCACCGTGAAGACTTTATATGGCAGTGGTGATGTGCTGGGGATTGCTGTCAGATCTGGCTTTTAATGGGAGAAAATGATCCGGTCTTCTGCTTTTGACTTTTAGATCTTCACTGTTTTCCTAATATCAGCATGCCTCATGGGTGACATTGAACACACACACACACACACACACACAATCTTGTGTCTTTATCAGAAACCGGAATCAAAATCCTTGGATAACAATTCTTTTCTTTTTAATCAGCACTTTAATTTTACCAGAGTATCTATTTAAAAAAAAAAAAAGTATTACTTTGGTCCATGAGTCAACAAAAGATGGTGTGTTAACATACAAATGTGATGAATGAATTCATACTGGAAGAGGCAAAAAGAAAAAAAAAAACTAGAGAGAAATTAAAAACTCTTACCATTTTTCATGTTTAAGATAGCCCCAGATAAGTAATGCTGCTTTCTTATTTTATTACTGTGCTCAAACTTGTAGCACTACAAAATTGCTAGATCGGGGCAGTCAGCGAAAACCCTACAGGAAAACATGGAAAACTCTTGCAAGAGTGGGGATTTTTGACTATGATAAAGGAAGATATTTCAGGAGGCAATGAATCTCAGCTTCCTAAACATAACAACCACAGTCTTAAGTCTTTGTTTAACCCTCTTAAAGCTTACATGTAGGACGTATTATTAGTTGTAATTTAAATGGACCCAAATTACAATTTAATTAGTTTTCATAGGACAGACCTTGAAAGATCATCTTTCATTCTGGAATACATAATGTTTCTTCCTATAATTATTTGTTTCTCTAAATTATTCCAATCATAAATTTAATAGCCAGTATTAGAGGAAAATTGTTCACTTGCCATTCATTTGGGTGGCTCAAAGGATGGAATGCCTATATTTGAGTATTTGTCCAGACACTGTCATGTAAACAGAAAATCACTTCATCTAATTTGACATGTTTTTGATTGAACTTGTCAGGCAGAAGGCAGCGTGCACTGCAGTACTGCTATTTGGGAGTTTTCTGAAGAAAACATTCACAGAGTAAGTTTTAAAAACACAAGCCTTTTTGACACTTCTAGAAAGTACAGATCCTCTGGGATAAAACAGGGAAATTGGTTCCACCAAGTCCGGATTCATCCAACATTGGTAATGTGAATTGGGAGAGGTAGAGTAATTTATTCTCATAAGCAAACTGCCAAGAAGATAGAAAGTCCTGAAAAGCTTTCTCGAGCTGCTGTTGTGCTCACGCTCTCCTCTGGCCCTCCTGACAGTAGTGCTCCATCACCCACTACCATCGAACAGTGGCTGTCTGCGGTGCCCTGCTGCAGCCGCGACCTCCTCACGGGGTTCAATTGTTTAGACGGGAAGAGGCTCTGTGTATCAGATGATTGCCCCTAGAATCCATGGGAAGCGGGAGGCCAGTGACCTCCAGGCAGCCTGATTTCCATTCGGAATCGCAGAGGCTTCACCTCTCATTGATCCCAGGCTGTCTGATATATATTTTTACCAAACATGTTTCTGTGGAGAGGAGACAGCTGGAATTCATTTAGAGTGATCCAAAAGGGCTTCAGATAAGAGCAGACTTCTGCAAATTGACCAATTTGGCAGAAAGAACAAAGTACATGCCAGAATACTGTACAGCTAGAGATTCATGTGTGGCTTTAAGTCTGTGGCATCGTACATACTGGCAGTGCTTAATTGTCTGTGGCCTACTTGGCCACCAGGAGAGAGGAAACAGATGTTCCTATTTGTCTTTTGATGTGGCATCTGATATTTACATTGACTTGTGGTCTAAAATAACATCAGCCACCGTAGACAATTTCTGCCTATTCTTTAAGTCTGTTGACTAACTGGGTCAGGTGGCTATTAGGAATGTGGTTATCATCTCAAGGAAGTGATCCACTGCCAACAGGTATTGCTCTGGCACAAGGGAAATAGAGATACCATTAGGAAGAACACACAAAAAAATATATATGTAGAAAATTTTATTTATTCAAAGTGAAGTAAGACCCCAGTAACTCTTTTTGGATATGTCTAATAGTAATTTGGAGGCATTTAAATTCAGGACCAGGAGAGCTTGATTCTCAGTATAGTAATTATAAGTACTAGTGTTATAGTTAGAAAGACTAGGAAATTAAGAGTGTTATCAGTAGACTTCGGAGAGGTGATGGGTTAATTACTAAATAAAAGTGATTTACACTGAATTGAAAATGACAGCTGATGCCTTCTTAAAGCACAGCTTGATGGGAAAGAAAACATGAGGATTTGGACACACGTAGGAAAAAGAGAAATCATAATAGGTCTGGAAATCACAGAATGTATGCAGAATAGGGATAAAGAAGACTGGCATTCTCCTTTCTTTCAGGCTGGTCAGGAGGGCTCACAGTTGGATATATTCCTATTTGTGACATGAATAGAATAGATAGTGGAAGCAACTATTTCAAACCATTGGTCAAAACATACAGCCCAGATGATATCACAAAAGAGATAAATAGAAACCTAACCAGGATTTTCAGCAAGTAGCGTAACTGTATTTTAAAATGTCCACTTTAATTTTTTTAAGTCTTATAAAATTTTTCTTGATATTATTTTAGAAGGCTTTCTAGTGGGCTGTTTTTCCTCTCCATCTGCTTAGCTTCCCTTCCTTTCTACTGAAACGTCTCTATGGCACGTCTCATGGGCACCTTATACCAACGTTGCCCTTTGTTTCCCAGGTTCAATGATAGCTCCCCAACCTCCAGTATTTCCAAATGCTTGGATGGGAGTCCAGGTAGCATTAGAGCATCATGATGAATCGGTTTCACTTGGAAGCAGATGACCAAGGCTCATGTCCTGTTTCTGCTCCTTACTAAACATCATTTCTTCACCTACAAAACAGAATATTTTACATATCTGTGTCAGGAAGTTGTTGCGAGTGTGAAATGGGGTGATTTTAAGCTCTTACAATAGAGGCTGCTTCTGCTCTTCACCCTTCACACCTTCAACTGCTCTCCAAAGCCACCTGATCCTATGCTTGAGTGTCTCCTTGAGACGTCCTGTTTTCTCTTTCCTTACCTGCGACCTCTCCATCTCAGACTTCCATCATCGCTGCTGCTGCTAAGTCACTTCAGTCATGTCCGACTCTGTGTGACCCCATAGACGGCAGCCCACCAGGCTCCCCCGTCCCTGGGATTCTCCAGGCAAGAACACTGGAGTGGGTT
>SJYF01000077.1:13976931-13992189 GCA_006410515.1 Procapra przewalskii | reverse complement strand
GTAAGCGTCTTTTAATTTCATGGCTGCAGTCACCATCTGCAGTGATTTTGGAGCCCCCCCAAAAAAGTCTGACACTGTTTCCACTGTTTCCCTGTCTGTTTCCCATGAAGTGATGGGACCAGATGCCACGATCCTCGTTTTCTGAATGTTGAGTTTTAAGCCAACTTTTTCACTGTCCACTTTCACTTTCAAGAGGCTTTTGAGTTCCTCTTCACTTTCTGCCATAAGGGTGGTGTCAACTGCATATCTGAGGTTATTGATAATTTCTCCCAGTGATCTTGATTCCAGCTTGTGTTTCTTCCAGTCCAGCATTTCTAATGATGTACTCTGCATAGAAGTTAAATAAGCAGGGTGACAATATACAGCCTTGACGTACTCCTTTTCCTATTTGAAACCAGTCTGTTGCTAGGAACCATTATTTGTGATCAAAGAGACATGACATTTTAAAGCTGGCCCGGAATTCAATGAGGTTCCATTAGAGGCTCAAATAGACACCGTACCTTTTCTCCATCAGGAACTGAAATAAGCTTTGAACAACAAAATAATTATTCTTTAGGGGAGATGAAGTTTCCTTCTTAACCCCCTGGCAGGTGTTTAGGGAAGCCTGCAGGACTGTGGGCACTGTGCTAGGTGCTGAGGGCACCTCAGCAACAGTATGGACATCTTTCTCAGGATTTACAATTCGGCTGTCAAAACTCGAAAGAGGTCACAAGAATCTGCAAGACAAGAAAGACCTCAGTTTTTGGCACAATCTGGCCCTGAGTTTTAAGTCTCAGCTCTGCCACTAATTGTGGGGCTTCGGGGCACTTATTTGACCTCCCACAACCTTGAAATCTTTAACTGTAAAAATGTAGATAAAAGTCTAGCCCAGGAGGACTGTGGAGAGCTTTGCAGTAACAGGTCAGAGGTGCGGAAGTGCCCGTCCCTGGGAGGCAGTGGCTCCCTTCGTGTCAGATGGTATCTGCCTGACCGTACACTGCTCTTTGATCTGCCCTGGAAGACACACATGAGGCTTGTCATTACACTGGTGAGGCAGCCAACTCAGGAACTTAATTTCCTGAGATTCGTATATGCAGATCAATTGGTTGACAATACCTCCAGAACAAATGTTGAAAGGCTTGAAACTAAACTTTCTACGTCTCTTCTTTTGTTCTTTTCTTTCTTTCATCCTAAAAGCCTTCATGCGGAGTTGAGCAAGGTTAGGCATTCGCACTGAATACGGGTGGAGAGGCAGGGAACCAACCTCTCCCAGCCCCGGACTCCAACCAGCCGGCGTGTAGGTGAGGTCAGAAGGGTGTCTTGGTCTCAGATTGAAGGAAACTAGAGAAACAGGACAACGGAAGGCAGTTTGTGATGGCAGATTGCCATGAAAGGTATTCTTAGAAAAGTTTCAAAGACTTCCATGTGAGGAATGTCATCACTGCTTAGCTGCACTGTGGTCATGGAAAAGGTCTTTGTAGAAAATACAGACCTGAGTACTCAGGGCTAGCAAAGGTGATAAGGGGGTGATTATGTCCCCAACTTACTCTAAAATGGATCAGGGCAAAAAAGAAAGTTTCCTGTACTATTCTTGTAACTCTCCATTGTTTAAAATTATTTCAAAATATCTTTACTATTAAAGAACAAATTTAGAGTTGTATCTTTGCACCCATCTGGCTTCAGTGTTGGAAGAGCTAGTTTCTTGACGTTCTTAGTGTTCTGTGTTAACCTGTATGAGATTATAGCTTAATATTCAGCTATTATGTTAAATATCAGTTCCCCATGCTTCCAGCAAACAAATACTAGTTGTGCTTCCAAGAAGGCGGAAGGGGACTCTGGTATCTGTGGACTGGGTTGAATCCCTGCTGAAATCACTGTGGGATCTTGGGGAAACTATCTAACATCTGTGTGCCTCAGTGTCCCCACCCATGAAATGTGGATAATAATAATATCACCTTGTCGGGTTGTTATGAGAATTAAATTTGATAATCTATGCAGAGCATTGAGACACTGAGCGGAACATAGCCAATATTCCATTTGTGTCAGCCAGTATTAACTAGGTATTATACTGCTACCACGTAGCTCTATTAAGTAAAGCATAAACATTCATGGCAGAGTATACTCGTCAAGAGCCTTCCTTATATAAGCTGAATTTATTTTTTGAGTGTCTGTCTTCTAGAGAATTTTGGGATGTGTAAGAATATAGCTCTGTGGCAAAATAAAAAATTGAAGACTGAACTCTTTATAAATGAAAAAGTACTGAGTTAAAAAAAACTGAGACTTCCTGACCTGAGAAAAATTAAGATACCATTTGTATTAATCAGCTATTATTGCAATAAAACTATATAACAAATCACCCCAAAGTTCAGAGCCTTACAACAAAACGATTTGTTCTCGTGCTCAGAGGTTTACAGGTTGACCGTGGTCTGCTGATGTAGGCGAGGCTCCACCGGGCTGTTGGATATCAAGCTGTGAGTTTTCTGGTCTTGCCTCCAGTCTGTGATGTGGGTCAAGCCTGCTCCTCGTATCTCTCATCCTCTTTAAACCAGTGGCTACAGAGGCATCGTCTTGTCATGGCCAATCATAGAAGCGCAAGCCCTAAGTCCAATAGGGCAACACACTCAAGCTCCTTGCCCCTGTCACGTCTGCTGACATTTCATTAGCTGTATCCCTGGATCAAGTCCAACAGCAGGGGAAGGACACTGAGATATATAATCCATTACCAAGGAACTCAAGAACTGAAGCCAATAGTCCAGGCTGCAAACCACTGAGTTTGAATTGCCTGTGCCCTGCCCGTGTCCAGTAACCCCGGAACAGACAGCAGTGTGCTAGCCGGCAGCACACGTCAGTTTCTTCTCCAGCAGCAAGAGTGTATTTGCTCTGACTTACCTCCTCTTTCCCTTCCCACCCCTATGCACGTTGCAGAAAAGGAACTGCAAATATCAGGATAGCAGTTTGTAGCCACGACATTGAAATTTTGCCCTTAAAAAGCTCATCCCTATAGAATTAAACATGAACTGCATATTTACACAAATTCACTTTGTTATCAATGGGAGACCCTACTGCTTGCCACTTACAGAATTAATACTCACAAATGGTAGAGAGGAAATGGGCCTTTAATCAGAAGTCAACAATCTGGGGAGATGGTGGACTCAGCATCCCCCAAAACACACCTCCAAAGATTCCACTCAGCCATGAAAGGTTTAAAGGAAAGGAGGAAAGTAAACTCAGTTAATCACTGAGACAGGGGGTCAGACTCGTCACTGTCCCCCACTGCTTTCAAGCTGTTGACTTCTGTGATCTTCCCCTAGACATTATCTTGTTCACACAGCTTCGCCACACAGTTTGTTTATGAGATTACTGAAAGAGAAGCTAGGGAAGAGAGCTGGTCATCTGTTAATTGCTTATTCTTCGTTGATCTATAAGTCAGGCAAGGTGTTGTGTGATTAAAAGGTTTGAAAGGCGTGCTTGGGCCAGAAATGAGTAGAGGTAGGGGTGCCTCATTCAAAACTTAATTACAGTATAGCTTTGCTACAATGACAAGAAAAGGGGCTTTCTGCTGAGGGGCTTTTCTGCTTCAAAGAGCTGCTGGCAAGTCCCCACTTGTCAGAACATCATCCCATTTCTGTGGGATTTGAGGGGAAGGTCTGTCTTCTGGAACTTCTTCGTGTCAACATAGTGTTCTAGAGTGGAAGATGTCAGTGTCTCTTTGCTGACAGTTTTAGTTGTCTGCTCTTGCATATGGGCAGGATAGACTACAATTATATTGATGCCAACAAAGATAGAGACTTATGGGCAATCATGTCCATCTCGTTCTCTCGAGGCCAGTCCTTGGAATCGTGCTGCCCAGGACTCAGTGCTGCGCGAGACGGAAGGAGGAGATTCTGTCATGGCTGCAGTCTGGCATCACAGTTAGATTTTTTCCCCTCCAGTGGTAGTTGTGGGAACTGTAAAGCAACTCAAGAACATGCATCAGACGCTGAGTCTGCAGCGCTGTTGTCCTGATCATGAACTTCTCGGTTCCGTACTTGAGAAAGTGGGAGAGCCCTGCAGAACCAGCTTTACAGCAGGAGTCTCTTATTTTTATTTCTATAAAATTCCTGAAACGTCCTTGCATATAGTATGTGCTCCATGCATATGGGTTGAAAAAATAGAGGGCAGAGTTTTCATACTGGAGAAGCAAAAATAATTCAGCCATTAGAATTGGCACAGGTCACCATGCTTTTAGGTGTGGGGAAGTAGTCTTATGTGACACTCAACATGAATGAGGGGGAAATTTATTGTTGGAAATAAATATGGAATCCTAGAGCTGTATTAATTAGGAGAATTTAGCTTCCATGTGACACTTTTTAGGCTCACAAAATAGCCTGTCACTTCCCTATATTTCTTCACGTTTATTGTGAGGCTTTTAAGTCCCTTCTAATAACCTCAAGTTTACATTCCCCAGTCTACTTCACTTTTTTTTAATGTTTTTGTGCTTCCCGTAAAGATAGCTAGACAGACAAGCCCACAAAAAGGAAAGCTTGTCCTTATCCAGTACTTAATGGGGAACGGTGTAATGGGATTTTTTTCTTTCCTACCAGAGGAAGCCCACTGTTTCACTCAGAACTCACCCATTTGAGGCATTTTAAATGGATGGGATGTTAGAAGCCAGGCGAACTGTCCTTCTGAAAGTGAAATGAATGCTAGTCTAATTGCCGGAGAATGTATCACTTGGGCTTGGAAAGCAAGACTTCTACACCGGCTCCCCCTGCTGGCTCTGAGGATGCACTGTCTTTGGAAACTGATGAAAGCAATATACCTAATCCTTTTCTTTTGAGGGCAAGGTACTCAAATGCCAAATGTAGCATTCGTCTAGAAGGCGTTTACTCCGTGATAAACATACCAAGTGTTTCTTGAATTTGCTTCCAAAGGGCAGAAATCCTGAAACCCAGAGGACCCCACAGCCAAGATTCTGTTTTCCAAGAGGAAACCAGAACACGCCACTTGGGCAATTTCTTTAGGGAGTGGGACCACCACGGACGTGGGGATTAAGGGTAAAAACCCAGTGGCTGTGGGTGAGATAAAGAGCCAGACTGTTTCTTACGGTTATAAAGTTGGTCGTGGGGGTTCTGAATTTCCTTTTCATGTGTCTAGGACTGCTGGAAGCTTCCTGTGACTTAACTGTTGTTTCTCTTTCCCTTCTCTCTTGCTCTCTCCACAAGAAAGCTTTTTACCCCCAGTCCACGAGAGATGCAGTGACGGATTAATTTTTAAAACAGTCGGTCACTGCAGACTTCAAGCCCCTTGTAAAATCTGTGTTAAAAGGTCTGGCTGTTGGGGGAGACAGGAAAGCCGGTAGATTTTTCCTGCTTGAGTCTGAGTCCATGTGATGAGAGGAAGGGAAAACACTGACCTATGGTTTTGACACGTACCTCTGTACCAATCGGACCTAGTGAACAGGAGCAGGAACATCAAGGACGACTGTTGCCTTCCTACAGCACCTCCCTGGAGAACCAAAGCAGAGAGACATTAGAAAAGTCCTTGTAAATACGCCACAGAGAACCTTGGGTTTGCGGAACTGCAGAGCCACCCCTACCGAGGTTATATTATAACCCTGTGACAAATGGCATAGGGCTGGACAGAGGGAATTGGTCGTGGTTCAGTCGCTAAGTCATGTCCAACTCTTTGCGACCCCATGGACTGCAGCACGCCAGACTTCCCTGTCCTTCACAGTCTCTCTGAATTTGCTCAAACTCACATCCGTTGTGTCAGTGACACCATCTAATCAGCTTATCCTCTGTCATCCCTTTCTGCTCCTGCCTTCAATCTTTCCCAGCGTCAGGGTCTTTTCTCATGAACTGGCTCTTCATATCAGGTGGCCAAAGTATTAGAGCTTCAGCTTCAGCATCACTCCTTCCAGCGAATATTCAGGATTGATTTCTTTTAGGATTGACTGGTTTGATCTCCTTGCAGTGGAAGGGACTCTCAAGAATCTTCTCCAATACCACAGTGGAAAAGCATCAATTCTTCAGTGTCCAGCATCCATACATGACTAGTGGAAAAACCATGGCTTTGACTATATAGACCTTTGTCAGCAAATTAATGTCTCTACTTTTTAATACGCTGTCTAGGTTTGTCATAGCTGTTCTTCCAAGGAGCCAGCAAGGGAATTATACACACACTGCGTTTATTTGGCTGCATTGGGTCTTAGTTGCAGCGTGCAGGAGCCTCACTGCATCATGTGGGATCTTTTGTTGCGGCCCATGGACTCTAGTTGTGGCGCGTGGGCTCTGGAGCGCAGGATCTTAGTTACCTGAACAGGGATCAAACCCATGTCCCCTGCATTGCAAAGAAGTGGTCCATTCTTAACCACTGGACCACTGGGGAAGTCCGCATCCTTATACATTTATTTATAGATTGAATCTCTTCCCCATGTCAGTGTTGCGCTTATTTATTTATTTTTGTCACTCTGTTATAAACTTTTTCTTTCATTCAGGTCAATTCCAGATGTTTTCACATTTTCCACCCTCCTCAACAGGTTCTTTTGAAGAGCTGGTTGGTGAAAGGTTCCCTCACTGCCACCAAGGCTCTTATTTCAGCTCCACGAGTCGCATCCTCCTCTGGAAGGATGCCCATCCTCTTGCCTCTGGATTAAGTGTTGGTGGCTGTAACAGATGATGGGTCAAAGCCCTCAAGTACAACTCAGTTAAGTGGTCTAAGCCTGGCTGGGGGTCAGGAATTTTTAAAGGACTCAGAAGGGTGATCCTTCTGCTCCCTGGGATCTTGGCTGAGGTCATCAATTGGGTGTGTTCAGCTGGCAGCAGGGCCAGGTAGGAAGGTGGGAGGCAGCTTCATCCACATGTCTGGCCCCTCTGTGCTGTTCTTTGCCTGTCCCCCTCTCCCCTCAGGGGCTCACCTGAGTGTCTTTAAGCAAGGTGACTGGCTTCCCAGAGGCAGAAGGGGAAAGCTGCCAGTTCTCTTAGGCTTTGGCTTGAGGGGCCCAGAGAATCATGTCCACATTTCACTGTCTAAACAAGTCATAGAACCAGTCCGAATTTCAGGAGTAAAGTAATAGATTCCACCTCTTGAGCAACTGGGAGCTTTGGCCATCTTTAACCCATGTGTGCAGAAAACTTCTGCTTCTCTGCTTTCTGTACTGTGTGTTTTATATTTTATTCCTTTGTCTTTATATAAATTTATCATTTTAAAAAATTTCTAAACACATTTGGAAACCCTCCCAGCAATGAGTTCTAAAATGATGACTTTATTTGCCTTTGAAAAGTTTACTTTTTTTCTACACATAAATCCACAGAGATATATTATATATATTTTAAGCCAAAGGGAAATTTTTAGCTAGTTTCCAATATATGGCCACCATTATACCTACCCAGTTATTTATTTTTCAAGGAGTTATGTATTCTGGCTTAAACCTGACCAGCATAATCTGTTCAAGACAGAATATTTTGTAGCATAGAAATGTTAGACTGTCGTGTGTAAAATGTAAGTAAATGTCTAAGAAATTAATGGGGGTGGGATGGGGGGGCAGAAGGGAGGTCCAAGAGGGAGAAGATATTCGTATATGTATGACTGATCCACTTTGTTGTACAGCAGAAATGCAACATTGTAAAGCAGCTATACCCCAGTAAAAAAAAAAAATTTAAGTAAAAACTGTAAAAGAAATTAAGTAAAAATAGGTGGATTTTTTGCAACATAAATCAAACAGGAAAATAAAGTGCGTAGGAACATAATCAGCCAACACTCTTTACACGGTGCATATTGCTTGAGTCAACGGGAAAAAGCAAATTGAAATTAAAATCTGTTTGGCACTTGGGGAAGTGCTGTGTGAGAGGAGAGATGTGACTAGAACTGCTGAGTGAATTTTGTTTACCTCAGTTCAGCTTTCCACCAAGCAAATCATGCAAGAAGGCCCCCGGATAAATGCACCTATTTATGTAGGTAATTTTTCTGTTTCACACCTCTGATTCATCTCTCTGCCTCGCTTTATGGCGAGTCATGCTACATTGGTTACAATTAATTTCACCGCTGCATATTAGCCGTAAAGAGATATTTCATACATTGACTTGATGTATATTTTTCTTCCCCCTATGTGGTTTTCGAAAAAGATGAGAACGGTCCAGAGGAAAAGCCAAGTGCGGAAGAAATAGAGGAGCAGAGCCAAGAAGCAGGTGGGCTCAGATTTCTTTTGAAGCGTCTCCTCGGCCTCGTGCCCAGAGGTGAACAATAGCTTGACTTAGCGCTGTTTTCAGTGTTCATGCCGTTTCATCGGGTCAACCTCAGTGTCCATTGTGGTCTCCCTCAGGCGATCACCAGCCCTGCTATCGACGAGCATCAGGGTCTTTAGTCAGAGGAGTGCCCTCTCGGGCGTCAGTCACGAGCTCCTCTTTGGCCCCGTGTGATAGCATTTTGCTCAGTGATGGTCTGCACGGGACCAGCAGTGGCTGGAAGGACCACATCAGAGCTGGGCTGACTAGGGCAGGTCAGAATCAGCAGATTCAACTTGAGGGGAAAAACGAAATGAAAAACATTCAAAGGACAGGTATCAGAGGCTTTCCTTCCACGACACATGGAGTGGCCCGTACTGTTTTGCACTCAGTTTTGAAGAGCTGTGCTTCTGTTCATTTTTCTATATATTATGGATGATGCTGTGATGTGGCCTTAACTACCCCACACCCAGAGCTCCGTGAGATCCAAACAAAGGACGTGCCAGTGGAATGCTTAGAGATCTTCTGCTGTATATTGTAAATTGAACATTTTTAACACTTAAAACTCAAAAAAGATGGTCATCACCTTAGGTTTTTCTTCTCTTCCTCCCCATTTTTATACTCAGGCACGCTCTCCTTTGAAAGAACGATTCACACATGTTATGCAGTTGTCAACATAACCAGCCAAATAAAAACTTCCTCCTTCTATTTTTCCAAGTCATTCTTCTGGTTCTAATGAGCCCAACAAGTGGGGCATCTTTAAAATGGGGAGCTCTGCTCATGTGCCAGCCACACTCTGAGCCGCACGCTGGACTCTTGGAAATAAACCAGCTGGTGTGACAGGTTTGTCACTGAGAAGTTCCTCCATTAACCTTGGAGATTTTGCTGGAGAACCGAAAGCCTTTACTATTAAACTGGAAGATGGAACTGAAGACGGCCAATCAGAGGAGGCACTGAAGCAGGGCGGCAGGGACCTTGTGTACCTGCCGCTTGCTCAACCAGCGCCCTTTGCTTAAATGCAGTCCTTGAGATGGAATGAATTTCTGATATAGAAAAATGTTGTTATCCATACCACCGTTGCCCCCAGCTCCCGGTCACCACATCGTTATGTTCCATGGAAGATGAGGCTTCAGAGAAAACTGTCACTGTTTTCACTGTCTGGGGCCGATGAGTGTTAGTCAGCCAGCTGCTGACAGCTGAGGCCATTCTCTGAACGTTGTGGCTTTACAGGTTTTATTCACTCATTGCTTGTGTGGGTGTGTGTTTGTCTCTCAGTCATGTCTGATTCTTTGCGACCCCAGTTGCTCTCTGTCCCAAACTGTCTTTATCAACATAAATTTCTCCCACCCCATTCATATACATATACCTATACACATACACACACACAGGCACATACATGTATACATGCACACACATCTGCCTGCATTTTATTTATGCATCTCTTTTTCCCTTAATCAGTTGAGAACAGGCAGTTTCTTTATGGATTTGGGACCATCTTGCATGTTAGCAAAGAGTCGTAGAACCTAAGCCTTTTTCTCCACCTCTCAGATGGACACCACCACCACAATGTGGCTGCCTCTCAGTGTAGAGAAGATTCCTAAACACACCTCTTCTTGTTCTTCTAAGCAGGCCTGCCTGCTGGTTCAGAGCCCAGTGGCAAGATTCACCTCGGATCTTGGCCACTGGCAGCATATATGGCTATAACTGCTCTACCTCTCTCTCCTGGTGCAGAGAAGTCAGAGGTGCAATGACGGTCATTAAAATCCTTTTGACCTGTGTTATTCTTCCAAAATAAAAATATCTTCCTTTCATTCATTAGAAATTCCAGCTTCAATTCTAACGCACAGCTCTGCACGCCTCTTCCATATCATGCAAAAAGCAGCCAGCATCATCCAGCAGTTCTGACTGCTGTCATGATCAAATCAAAGTGGTAGATCCTATTCCTCAAACGGCCACTCAACAGATACCTATCTAGCGCTGTGGCCCAGGCACTGCTCTGGGCACTGAAATAGGGCAGTGAACTATAAAGACAGTATCTTTTCTTCCTTGAAATTTATACTCAGGTGGCAGTGATCCAAAAGGAAATAATAAGAAAAGCGTGGTAGTGGTAAGTGCCCCATGAAGAAATTAGGTAATGCAGAAGGAATCCTGAGAAGACAGCTTTCCATTGGCTGGACTCAGGGAGGACTCCCTGACGACAATAATTAAAGTGAAATCTCAGGGATAAAATGGCAGGAGAATGTTCCAGATGGAGGGACCAGAGAATGCAGATGTTCAGGTGAATTTAACACATCAGAGAAGGAAGTTCAGAGTGACTGAAGCCTGATGGATGAGAGAGAACAGGGGTGGGATTTGGGAAAATACCATAGGAACAGGTTATGTCTGATGTAATCAGTAAGAACTGGTTCTGTTAGAACTACAAGGGGAAGCCAATGGAAGGCATTTAGTAGTGAGGGAGCATAATCAGTTTTAACTAGCTCACTCTTGCCTGTGAATGAAAATGAGTCAAAGGAGTCAACATGAGACCAGTTGAAAGACTGTAGCAGGAAAGTAGTGATGGGCGGTTTCTGGAAATGCAGACAAAATGGACTGCCAGAGGCTGAGAAGACGGGAGGGAGATACTGATGGCTTAGATACAGGGCGTGGGGACCCAGACTACATCCCAGGCTTTTAGCATCAGTAACTATGTGGGTGATGGTGCCACTGACTAGTGTACGAAAGACTGGCCACAGGGCAGTTTTTGTTAATAGAGTTGATAGTTCAGATTTGGCCATGGTAAATCCAAGAGGACTCTCAGCCATATGGGATGTCACGAAGCCAGTTAGATATATGAGTCTGGATTTCTAGGGAGAGATGTGGACCAGAAACACAGGCTTGGGTGTCGCTGGTGTAGAAATGCTACTTACAGCCACATGACTTGGTGAGAGTTACTGGAGAGAACATGTAAATAAGGAGAAGAATCGGGCCTGGGATACCGTCGCATCCAGATACGTGGCAACAAGGGAGAAGGAACAGCTGCGCCAGGAAAGTATTTCAGAAAGAACGGAGTAGACTCTGAGATGCTACTGAGAAGTCAAGGAAGATAAGAAGGGAAAAATGGCCCATGGATTTGGCAAAGTGAGGTCACTGACACCTTTAAGAAGAGAAGACTCCAAGGACAATGGAAGCCAATTGGAGTGCGTTACAGAGAGACTGGGAGATGAGGAAGTCTGGAGCAACAACATGGACTGCTGTCTTGGGGAGTTTTGCCTTGAAGGGAAGCTGAGAACTGGGATGATGTGATATCAAGGGAGAGTTGATTATTTTTAGTCTGTTCTTTTGTTGTTCACAGGAGTTTGTCACCTAACAAAAGAAAGTGATTCATCTCCCATTATCTCCCTACTAACAAATTTTAGTCTCTGTTCTAGTAGAAATGTGACCTGAAGGTGATAGTCATGTACGTTACAGACAAAGAATATGCTGGAAAAAATATCTGGTTAGCCTTTATTTTGTTGAAAATATAGATATTTATTAATTGCTCACAGAATAATATTAATACTATTTCAAAGATTCAGTTTAATAAGTATATCTGTAAAGTTTTAAAGGCATTACCAAGGTAGCCACTTTTTTACTTTGTATGGAAAAATCAATCTTTTTTTGAGATAGCCAACACTTTATTATAATAGATTTTTGTTAGATTCTTTTGCTCAGCTGTGAGCTTCCCTGGTGGCTCAAAGAGTAAAGAATCTAACTGCAGTGCGGGAGACCTAAGTTGGATCCCGAGGTTGGGAAGATCACCTGGAGAAGGGAATGGCTGCCCACTCCAGAGGACCTTGTATGTGGCGCTAGTGGTAAAGAACCGCCTGCCAGCGCACAAGACATGAGATACGAGTTTGATCCCTGGGTTGGAAAGATCCCCTGGAGGAGGAAATGGTAACCCACTCCAGTATTCTCGCTTGGAGAATTCCATGGGCAGAGCAGCCTATTGGGCTACAGTCCACAGGGTTGCAAAGAGTCAGACATAACTGAGCAACTAACACACGTTTGCCCAGCCGTAGGCTAATATAAATGTCCTGAGCGTGTGTGTGTGTTTTGTCATGCGTTTTTGAGTTATCTTTAATTTTATAACCTCGTTACTGCATGAAAAAATGTTTACATTCCTTTTCCATTTGTCAAGTATTAACTATTCCAAATGATTTTGGTAATCCTTCCCATCTTAAATTTACTATTTTAGTGTTAGTAAGTTAGTTACTCTTCTGCAGGCCAAGTGGAGTGAGTCCCTGGAGTGCTGAAGTCCTAAATGGAAAGACCAGCTCTGCTGAGGTTCATTGCTGCTGTGGTTGGGGGGAGGGGACAGCGCAGGACAGGGACCTCCAGGTTCCTTAGTCCCCACCCTGTGCTCGACGGACATGAAATCACCAAGCAGCTTCTGATGCTTTGTGATGAATACTCCCTTTCCCCGGGCCTCTGCACCGACACCGTCAGATGCGCCCCTGCAGCCTAACAGCATGGTCTAGTGGGACGAGGCGTAGTGTTGAGGAAACCCAGACTTAAAAAGCACTTTGTAGAAATGTGCAAACTTTTACTAAGAAAACTAGCCTACCATTCTTCCAGAGGCGAGGGAAGAAACAAAAGGCCAAAGCGTCACAGTACCAGTCTTCACCGAAACACAGTTCTAGTTCACTGGGCTCAAGCTTAACTAAGGCTTCTTGTCCCATTAGTCATAGAGGAGGGTCACAAACCTGAGCCCTCCAAAGACCATTCAGTGTCTGAGAGCGTGAAACGGGCTCCTACGTCCTTCCGTGGAGTGGGAGGTAAGGTGGGCAGGGCAGCGCCCACCCCACAGTACGAACTCTGAGACAGTGTCTCTTTCTGCCTTACAGATGGTACCAGCACTGCTTCAGCGCCCAGCCCTTCTTCAGAGGAAGTAGGTGAAGTCTGTAAAGATGAAGGTATGAGACCACTTACTCATCTGAAAATCTGTGCAAACTCAGAAAACCATCTGGATTTTGTTTGTTTGGGGGAAATGAAATAGTGAGCAAATCCATCCAATCCTCTTTAAGCATGTTTATTGCCAACACAAATATCCAACCTGCTCTATTTTATTCCATATCTACCCTTTTCACTGTTTGTATAACCATTTGTTCCTCTAACAGTAACTATTCATGAAACAACAGGATGCTTGGAAAAATCATGTTTAAAGAAGATGTTTATTTGAAACAACAGAAGGAGGCTGTTTACGGCTACTTGTCAGGAATGGGTTCATTTGAGAATCACCTACCAGAGAACTCCATTTTCTAGACAAAAAAGAAATGTTTGAAAGGCATCCTTGAAAGTAAATCTTTGACAAGAGCATCATTCTTCATTCTATGGACAGTTACTATGAGAAAATGTGGCTGACCCAAGTATCTTTAAAAGAAGAAAAAAGGAAAAGAAAAATTTATGTAGGTTCTAAGAGAAAATTTGAGGGAGAAATTGCAGGGACATTCATGTAAAAATAACAGTTTTTAAAATATGCATCACCTAAAGGAAAAGGAAATTGTCATTTCTCCCCCCTCTGATTAATTGTCCCCACACACAAAAAGTAATATTTTAAATCTGTAATTGATAACTACTAAAAATGCTCCAAATGGTAGATGAGATCGTTGTACAAATGAGCATCTGCTAAACCATGTGACCTCCTTGGAACTTTTAGATTAATATGCTGAATGCATTTCTTTAGTTTGGAGTGATAAGAAAATATATCTGCATGTAAGACTGATATTAGCTAGTCCTGGAATCAATGTTTAGAAAATCAAAGTTGTCTTAAAAATAACACTCAACTGTTTACATGATTCATTTCATCTCATGTTGGCTGAAAATGGTTTTCATAAGTGAGACATCCTGTGTAGGAAGGATAGTTGCTAAGAGTGTGAGCTCTGGGGCCAGATGCTTGAGGCCTAGATCCTGTCTCTGGCACAACAACGTATATAGTCTTTCATAAGGAACTCTTGTACTTCATTTCAGTTCAGTTCAGTCACTCAGTCATGTCCAACTCTCTGCGACCCCATGAATCGCAGCACACCAGGCCTCCCTGTCCATCACCATCTCCCGGAGTTCACTCAGACTCACATCCATCGAGTCTGTGACGCCATCCAGCCATCTCATCCTCTGTCGTCCCCTTCTCCTCCTGCCCCCAATCCCTCCCAGCATCAGAGTCTTTTCCAATGAGTCAACTCTTCNNNNGTGGCCAAAGTACTGGAGTTTCAGCTTTAGCATCATTCCTTCCAAAGAAATCCCAGGGCTGATCTCCTTCAGAATGGACTGATTGGATCTCTCTGCAGTCCAAGGGACTCTAAAGAGTCTTCTCCAGCACCACAGTTCAAAAACATCAGTTCTTCTTAGCAAGGGATAAATATGTCATCACAAATAGTTAACTTCTCAGTGGCTCAGTTTTCCTCTCCACAGAATGGAGGATTACCTCACAGAATACAGCAACACATGCCCATTGCTCGAACTGTTCACCTGGTACCTGCGCGGGGTAGCTTCCCCAGGAGACTAGGGAGCTAACCTTTATTAGGGAGGGCTCTTGGAATCAACACTTGTGAAAGGAAAGCATGCAAAACTGGATAAATGAATTGAACTGCCAGGCGTTCTCAACCAAAGCTGCAGCCAGGCTGAAGATGGTGTGACAGTTCTGAGATGTCCAGCTGGGGTGTGGGAGTCTGGCTCTTAAAAGCTCCCACTGAAGAGTCACCTGTCACTGGCTGCCAGGGGAAGGGGCTGCGGCCTTGGAAGAAGCCTCTCTTCTGTTCAGATGACGCTAGAAGCTTGAGAAGGGATGCGGGCAGCCTGCGACTAGAAGAGGAAGCGCCCCCTTCCTGAGGGGGGCCCTGTGGACCAGGCAGCCACTGTTCTGCTGCTTTTGGTGGTCTTTCTCTGGTTCATTGTCTTTTTTTTAATGACCCCTTTGGCGTCTCCCTTTATACTACTCAAATACCTGTTTTTTGGTGGTGGCTGTTTTTACTTTTTTCTCATCAAATGACCAAATTTATTTATTTGAATTGGAGATTAATTACTTTACAATATTGTATTGGTTTTGCCATATGTCAACATG
>SJYF01000077.1:13951455-13971432 GCA_006410515.1 Procapra przewalskii | reverse complement strand
TTTTGAAGTTGTCTTTTAAATATAGCAAGACTGCGAAAATTTTCCATGTCTTTTGATAGTCTAATATCATTTAATTGTATTAATAATTCCAATGAGCAAAAGTCTATAATTTACTTACCAGGCTCCATTTTGAGTCATTTGTTTGGTTTCAGTTTTAAATTCTCTACTAGCCAGGAGCGTTCTTTTAACTTGGTAAATGTTCATGATCATTCCTATAAGGAAATTCAAATGAATGAAAAAATGCATACAAACCTTAATTTTTTTTACAATGAATAGAATGTGTTCGTTTTTTGACTTTTTCAATAAAATATGTTCATTATAGAAAATTCAGATAATTAATGGGAGTATTTAAGGAATAAAGTAAAAACACATGACCAATACAACATTGTAAAGCAATTGTCCTCCAACTGAAAATAAATTTTTTAAAAAAAGAGTTAAGACTTAAAAAAGAAAGAATAAAAACATATGTAGTCACAGCTCCTTGAGACAACTACCATTTGCATTCTGAGGGCCATTTCTTCACACATCACTTTCTGAATATTTGCAACCATGTAAAATTTTGTATAAATCAGTTATATAATGTGTGATTCTAATATAATTTTCCTTTTATCTTGTTTGCTTACTTCCCACCTTCCAGATATTCAGAGAGTAAAGCACACTGATCAAAAATCTAGTCTCTGAACTCAAATCCCAGAGTCCAGATTCCAGCTCTCCTCTGAGCTATGTGACTTAGGACAAATTATTTAATCTATGTGCACCTCCGTTTCCTCATATGTAAAATGGGAATGATGACACCTCCATCATAAGATATTGAACATTAAAACAAGTCAACCCCCTTAAACATGTCAAGGAATGTTTGATATATAGCAGGAGGCACAAAATTTTTCGCTATTGTTAAATACATGTGCTTGTTCTCTAAAAGTATGTCCTATTCTATGCACTTGTTACAGACAGCCAAACTTTGTGGAAACCGCTTGTAGTCGTTTCTGTAAATCTAATTCACTCATTTTAAAGCTCAAGTGTACCCCGTAGCTTGGATGCACTATAGTTTATTCAACCATTATCCTATGATGAGCAAGCACTTTCTTCCCACTTTATTGCCATACAAACAATGCTGCAGTAGATGTCTTCACCCATATATCTTTACAAGAAGTGCTTTTATTTGCATGGGAAAAATTCCAAAGCATGCATTCTCCCTTGAGGAGAATATGTTTTTAATAGATATTGCCAAAGGGCTTTCTGAGAAGACTATAACAATTAGTATTTCCATCAGCAATCATTATTTTTGTTATTCCTAATTTTCACCCGTTTAGTGAGTATAAAGTAATAACTCATGACATTTAAAATGTCAGTATTACTATCCTGATTTTGCAGGTAACTGAGGTCCAGAAAGTTTGAGTGACTGGTCCAGTTACCCAAAAGGTAGTCAGAATTTGGAAACCAAATCTGCCTGAACTCCAAACCCAGGCTCCTTCAATCCCACCATGATGCTTTGCGACTCATGCTTCTGGAGAAAGGGATCTCCATGCCTGAGGAAGCAGGATGTGGCGGGAGGGCGTGTGGGGAAGTGGGGCCCAGGCTAGGCTAGCGGGGTGCTGAGGCTGGGGCACCAGCACAGACCAGCCTGCTTGGTCCACATCACAGCCCTGACCCTCATCACAGCCTTGATCCTAAGCTGCAGCTACCGTCCTGCTCAGGAATGAGGACACAAACACCTCCGGCTATGGACCCCACCAGATACGAAGCTCAGACCCCTTTCTGATGGTCTGGCTTATGCTCCCTCATACGTCCCAGGGACCCTGCTCTGTAGCCCAGCTCACTTACCTGTCATCCCCCAGACCTCACTGGCCTGCGGTATTCCACCCCCATTCTGCCATCTCTGCTCATCCAGGACTCACTCCCAATACCCTGCCTTAGTCTTGCGCTTCACTGTTCCCTTCCTGTCTCACTCTTTCTCTCCCTCCCTCTGTCCTTCCCTCATTTCCAGCAATTTATCTGAGCCAACATTTCAAGGACGGGAATCGATTTGTTTAATGCAGGGCAGTTGACGGAGGGAGAGGAGGAGCTCCACATTTTCATCTTTCTTGATTTCTCCTCTCCCTATAACATTTCATCTCATATAAGAGGGAACTATCTTTTCGCCTGTTTCTTGTAAATCTATATAAAAATTATCATGTGCCTTATATCTAGATAATATGCATGACATATCCAACTCACTAGTATGTAAATATCTTGAAATCAGATATCAGATCTCATTCATTTTCCTGTTTCAGGACCAACACAGGGACCTGTGCGTAGTAGGTCCTCAATATTGGATATAGAACCTATCACAGACAAGGGCCACTTTATAATTCGCTTAAGGTCACGGCCACTTTCCCAGAGTGATTGTTACTATTATCAAGGCTCTTATTAGAGCAAGTTCCCTTTCAGAATCCTCCTGTTTTAAGAAGCAAATTTTCCCCAAATGCTGTAAGAACACAAATAAAAATTCAAGCCATGGACTTCCTTGTCTCACTTTCAGACTTGGATACCCTTATCCTGTAAGAGAACAAGGTAAACTTCTAAATGGTGAATGTATATAGATTATTTCCAATGACTGAGGCTAGTTATATATGCCTAATTTATGATAAGGCTTTTCAGATCAGCACTTCAAATGCTTTGATTAAATATGTTAAAAATCAGGTTAAATCAGTCAAAGTAGATAAAATCATTTATCTACTTTTTGGTGTTTAAATTATATTTATCTCCCATTTGATATAGTTTTAAATATACTTATATTTTAATATACACATAATTTAAAATACAGCAATTGGAAGGCAAGTAACAGTTGCCATCCAATCACATTTTCACATATATATTTTTCTCTTACAAAGTAAGTGTGACTGTAATTATATATTTATAGCAGTCAATTCAGTCATGTGATCTCTTGAGTGTATTCTAAAGATCTGGTGAATGAGGCTTGGAAACAAAATTATCCAAGACTAGGTCATGGGAATTAGCTGAGTGGGATGGTAACCCTTGTCCAACACACAATTTTGGATCAAACTGTCGGTCCTAATAGGTCTGAATTAAGACAAGCATCCCTGTAATCTATTTTCAGATTCACTGGCCTAGTTTTTAAGCTCTTTGGGGCAAGTCATGTAGCCTTATAAGCCAAATAAGTTTCTTTTGGATTTACATCACCACCCTTGGGTAATTTTTTAGGTTGTTCCTCAGTTTTTTTCCCCCTGTAAAATGGGTATAATAATAGTATCTACATCACAGATTTGTGAAAACTAAAAGTGCTTGTAACAGCTGCTCAAATATAGTAAACTTTCAACAGGTGTTGACATTTTTTTTTTACAATAATTGTTATTAGTATATCTGTTGGCTTCAGTAGAGAAGGCAATGACACCTCACTCCAGTACTCTTGCCTGGAAAATCCCATGGACAGAGGAGCCTGGTAGGCTGCAGTCCATGGGGTCACTAAGAGGCAGACCCGACTGAGCGACTTTACTTTCACTTTTCACTTTCATGCGTTGGAAAAGGAAATGGCAACCCACTCCAGTGTTCTTGCCTGGAAAATCCCATGGACAGAGGAGCCTAGTGGGCTGCAGTCCATGGGGTCGTGAAGAGTGGGACATGACTGAAGCGACTTAGCAGCAGCAGCAGTTGGCTTTAGAATTCTAACCACTCCAAATGGGACTCCTATATCTCACTGAATCCTCACCAAATCTATTGACCTGTATAAAGTTAAAGAAGTTCAACTGCAGGTGATAGTCAGAATACATAGCAACAACTGTGTTGCCCATCAAGGTGAACATGCTCTGGCCCATCATACTGGCAGGGACCTGTTGAGCCCTGAAAACAACTGGAGTGAGCGAGGCAGACAGGCGGGGACACTTCACCCTCTCTCTCTGGCCCCCACTCACCAAGAGGGATTTGCTAGCTGGGTGACCTGGACTGAATGCCGCTCACAGGCCTTCCCATTGTTCCTTCTGTGGCTGCTTCCACCTACTTTGTGTTTTAGTCTTTCACCAAAAAAAAAAAATCAAAACACCTAAAATGGAAGGTCTGCACATCCGTATTTTAGGACGCTTTCGTCAACGTGGCCTAATAAGGGCAATCATACATCTTTACAACAAGCACACTCTTGAGAGTGATGAGGGTGCTGTTAATAATTATGCCAAGACAAGCAATCACACTTGGACCAGAGGAACCAAAATGTGTGCTCGTCCCACCAAAAATGCAGTCTTTCCTGTCAACAAATTGAAATTGTAATATCACTCACACATATTCAAGAATTTTTGTTGAACTTTGACTCATAAAAATGTACTATCCTTAGAGTATACTTTTTTCTATCTTGTCACTTTCTTGTTAATTGATATAAAAAATAATATATGGAGTACCTCCTTAAGATATACCATTAAAGGTATATTCCTAGACAGTCTGAATAAATCAAGAGCATCTGCTAAGAGCCGTCTGTTTTTCTTTTCTGTATATTCTTTATCAAAGTATAGTTGATTTTCAACATTGTGTTAATTTCTGTCATACAACAAAGTAATTCAGTTATATATACATATATGCATATCTTTTCTATTCTTTGCCATTATGGTTTGTCACGGGATATTGAATATAGTTCCCCTGCCAGACTGTAGGACCTTCATAATCCATTCTACGGTTTGCGTCTGCGAATCTCGAACGCCACCCCTCTCCCAGGCCCCCTCCTTCTTGGCGGCCACGTCTGTTCTCTACATCGGTGAGTCTGTTTCTACTTTGTAGATCAGTCCATTGGTGTAATATTACAAATTCCACATATAAGTGGTATCAGATGGCGTTTGTCTTTCTCTTTCTGACTTACTAGTGTTTGTCCTTCCACACTGCTGCCAGCGGCATTTTTTCATTCTTTTTATGGCTGAGCAGCATTCCACTCTGTGTGTGTGTATGTATCACATCTTTATCCATTCACTTGTGTATGGACATTTAGGATGCTAATAAGTGTTAGTAAATTCTAAAAGCTATTCTTGCCTGGAGAACTCCATGAACAGAGGAGCCTGGTGGGTTACAGTCCATGGGGTCACAAACAGTCAGACATTCAGCAGTCAAAACAGTCTGCTGCTGCTAATCACTTCAGTCGTGTCCGACTCTGTGCGACCCCATAGACAGCAGCCCACCAGGCTCCCCTGTCCCTGGGATTCTCCAGACAAGAACACTGGAGTGGGTTGCCATTTCCTTCTCCAATGCATGAAAGTGAAAAGTGAAAGTGAAGTTGCCCAGTCGTGTCTGCGTCTTCACAACCCCATGGACTGCAGCCTCCCAGGCTCCTCCGTCCATGGGATTTTCCAGGCAAGAGTACTGGAGTGGGGTGCCATTGCCTTCTCCCAAAACAGTCTAGAAACCACAAATTTAGACAAGATGGTTTCTACATTGCAGGTCTTTTCAGAGCCTTCAACATGCTGACATGCATTGAGAAGCTCAGGGTAGAGAGGCATGTAGCATTTCTCATTTTAATTGACCAAATATTTTTTTTAAAGTTGTTTTGTTTGTCCTTTTTTTCATATATAAACCATTTTAATCCAACAAATTATAGTTTGGGAAACA
Organism: Procapra przewalskii; assembly: GCA_006410515.1. Lineage (NCBI taxonomy): Eukaryota > Metazoa > Chordata > Mammalia > Artiodactyla > Bovidae > Procapra > Procapra przewalskii. The sequence goes on along the minus strand of SJYF01000077.1, from coordinate 13,965,852 downwards.
ATCTCATATCCTATCCAGAAGAATTAAAAGATATAAAGTTTTGCTTTTGATAAACTGTAATCATTATTATAATGAAAGATAAACACAAGTAAAATAACTTGAAAAATGGAGCTTGAGTTTCCTAAATTCATGGCAACACAGCGTTTTGGAAGGAATATTCTCTCATTTCAGAAAATGTAGCCTTACTGTTTGACAGTAGATTCCATGAGCAAAAGTGTGCATCTGCCTCATTCCTAGTGATGTTTTGTTGTCGTCTGTCCTTTCCACCACTGTTCCCCAGGTGGGGATGTTTGTTGAGAAAGAGGCAGAGAATGTCTCAGAACTGCTGCTTTGTTAAGGCTAAAAGAAAAGAATAACTGACTAGCCCGTGGCAAAGACTGAAATATCTTTTTAATCAAGTATAAAGACAAGGTCTCCTAACAAATTGATAGCATTTAGAAGAAACTTTTCTCTTTCATTTAACAGTTAGCTTTCGTTCTCACCCAGCAAGCACAGTAACATTGCCTTCTCCCCAGTCTAGAAACCACAAATTTAGACAAGGTACTCACCTACTCACTCACATACACATCTGTGCATATGCAAAACCGCACACATGTGCATACACACTCAGACACTGTTTTAGACCCAACATGAATCTGCAAGACATTTCTCCCAGCTTGCACTATGATTTATGATGTTTGTGTGATATTGGGAGACTCATAAAGATCTAAGTCTTTCAAGAGACATGTTTCTCAAAAGCCGTTAGATTGCTTCCGCTGCTAAGTCGCTTCAGTCATGTCCAACTCTGTGCGACCCCAGAGACTGCAGCCCACCAGGCTCCCCCATCCCTGGGATTTTCCAGGCAAGAACACTGGAGCAGGTTGCCATTTCCTTCTCCAATGCATGAAAGGGAAAAGCGAAAGTGAGGTCGCTTAGTCGTGTCAAACTTGTAGCGACCCCATGGACTGCAGCCTACCAGGATCTTCCGTCCATGGGATTTGCCAGGCAAGGGTACTGGAGTGGGGTGCCATTGCTTTCTCCTAGATTGCTTCAGTTTACCTAAGCTATCCTAAATGTTTTCAATGCCAGCCACATTCTGAAGAAGAGTCATTACTAAATGTTCACTCAGTGTGTGTGCTCAGTTGCTCAGCCGTGTCTGACTCTTTGCGACCCCATGGACTGTAGCCTACTAGAAGACTGTCCATGAGATTGTCCTGGCAAGAATTCTGGAGTGGGTTGCCATTTCCTCCTCCAGGGGATCTCCCTGACCGAGAGATTGAACCCGTGTCTCCAGCATCTCTTGCATTGCAGAAGGAGGTGATGGTCCATGCTCAGAAGGAAAATATTTTTCTCTTTTTTCCTTCGAGGAATCATCTTATGTGATCTGATAAGATATAATAAAATCTTGGCAGTTAGAATTATACTTAAAGATTCAGAGCATTACGAGGTTGGTATTAACGTGTTTGTGCATGAGTGTGTTAGTCACTCAGTCATGTCCAACTGTTAGCAACCTCATGGAATGTAGCCCTCCAGGCTCCTCTGTTTATAGAATTCTCTAGGCAAGGATTCTGGAGTGGGTAGCCATTCCCTTCTCCAGGGGATCGTCCTGACACAGGGACGGAACCCAGGTCTCTTGCATCGCAGGTGAATGCTTTGCAATCAGAGCCACCAGGGAAGCCCAATATGTATAAAATAGACAGCCAGCAAGGGCCTATCGTATAGCGCAGGGGACTAGACTCAGGATTTTGTAATAACCTATAAGGAAAAGAATCTGAAAAAAGTGAAAAAGAGAGAGAGAGAGAAAGATCTGAATCATTGTGCTGTACATCTTGTACATCTGAAACTAACACAACATTGTAAATCAACTATACTTCAATAAAAAAAAAATTCAGGGCATATGGTCACCATATGAAGCATAGTGAGTTTCTTCTCACTTGATGGAAAAAAGGCAAACTGTAGGGTAGGAAGCGTGGTTCAGAGAGAGAACCGTTACATAGGAAGGGAAAGGATGAGTGAAGATGGAAGAAAGTAAAAGGTCCTAGGGCCAGCTGACATTCCCAAGAAAAGCAGAATGAGCCCACTGCTTCTCAAAGTGTTGTAATACTTTCAAGTTTCCCCCAAAGTTAAATGCAAACACAACTGCAACATGTAAGATTGACATTACCGACTACTCCTGCCTCTCCATTCTTAGCTTACAGAGCCCTCTTGCACCCGCTATGGCTCCATCTCATCAGAGCCTTTTCTGACCAGCTTTTTAGGTATGGCGGCTCCTCCACTCGATGTCTGTCCGAGCCCCTCGTAATTCATCCATAACACTTACAGTAACCTGTAACTGTGGACACCTCTCTTTTCTTTTGCATCCTTACTTTTTCCCAGCTCCCTCTACTATAACTCAGTTTCAGTGGAAGAAGGACAACATGTACATTTTCCATCATCTTATCTTCTAGCGATTTGTACAAAGTCGGGCTTTCAAAAAGTACCAATTAAATATATTTCAATACAGTTCAGTTCAGTTCACTTGCTCAGTTGAGTCTAACTCTTTGTGACCCCATGGACTGCAGCACACCAGGCCTCCCTGTCCATCACCAACTCCAGGAGTTTACCCAAATTCATGTCCATTGAGTCGGTGATATCATCCAGCCATCTCAGACTCTGTCATCCCCTTCTCCTCCTGCCCTCAATCTTTCCCAGCATCAGGGTCTTTTCAAATGAGTCAGCTCTTCGCATCAGATGGCCAAAATATTGGAGTTTCAGCTTCAACATCAGTCACTCCAATGAACACTCAGGACTGATGTCCTTTAGGATGGACTGGTTGGATCTCCTTACAGTCCAAGGGACTCTCAGAGTCTTCTCCAACATCACCGTTCAAAAGCATCAATTCTTGGGTGCTCAGCTTTCTTTATAGTCTCACATCCATACATGACCACTGGAAAAACCATAGCGGTGACTAGACGGACCTTTGTTGACAAAGTAATGTCTCTGCTTTTAATATGCTGTCTAGGTTGGTCTTAACTTTCCCTCCAAGGACTAAGTGTCTTTTATTTCAAGGCTGCAGTTACCATCTGCAGTGATTTTGGAGCCCCCCCAAAATAGTCTGTCACTGTTTCCACTGTTTCCCCATCTATTTGCCATGAAGTGATTGGACCAGATGCCATGATCTTCATTTTCTGAATGTTGAGTTTTAAGCCAACTTTTCCACTCTCTTCTTTCACTTTCATTAAGAGGCTCTTTAGTTCTTCTTCACTTTCTGCCCATAAGCGTGGTGTCATCTGCATAACTGGGTTAATTAATATTTCTCCCAGCAATCATTATTCCCGCTAATGCTTCACCCAGCCCAGCATTTCTCCTGATGTACTCTGCATAGAAATTAAATAAGCAGGGTGACAATATACAGCCTTGATGTACTCCTTTTCCTATTTGGAACCAGTCTGTTGTTCCATGTCCAGTTCTAACTGTGGTTTCCTGACCTGCATATAGGTTACTCAAGAGGCTGGTCAGGTGGTCTGATATTCCCATCTCTTGAGGAATCGTCCACAGTTTATTGTGATCCACACAGTCAAAGGCTTTGGCATAGACAATAAAGCAGAAATTGATATGTTTCTGGATCTCTCTTGCTTTTTCCATGATCCAGCAGATGTTGGCAATTTGATCTCTGGTTCCTCTGCCTTTTCTAAAACCAGCTTGAACATCTGGAAGTTCATGGTACACATACTGCTGAAGCCTGGCTTGCAGAATTTTGAGCATTACTTTACTAGCGTGTGAAATGAGTGCAATTATGCAGTAGTTTGAGCATTCTTTGGCATTGCCTTTCTTTGGGACTGGAATGAAAACTGACCTTTTCCAGTCCTGTGGCCACTGCTGAATTTTCCAAATTTGCTGGCATATTGAGTGCAGCACTTTCACAGCATCATGTTTTAGGATTTGAAACAGCTCAATTGGAATTTCATCATCTCCACTAGCTTTGTTTGTAGTGATGCTTTCTAAGGCCCACTTGACTTCACATTCCAAGATATCTCGCTCTAGGTGAGTGATCACACCATCGTGATTATCTGGGTCATGAAGATCTTTTTTGTACAGTTCTTCTGTGTATTCTTGCCACCTCTTCTTAATATCTTCTGCTTCTGTTAGGTCCATACCATTTCTGTCCTTTATTGAGCCCATCTTTGCATAAAGTGTTCCCTTGGTATCTCTAATTTTCTTAAAGAGATCTCTAGTCTTTCCCTTTCTATTGTTTTCCTCTATTTCTTTGCATTGATCACTGAGAAAGGCTTTCTTATCTCTCCTTGCTATTCTTTGGAACTCTGCATTCAAATGGGTGTATCTTTCCTTTTCTCCTTTGCTTTTTGCTTCTCTTCTTTTCACAGCTATTTGTAAGGCCTCCCCAGACAGCCATTTTGCTTGTTTGCATTTCTTTTCCTTGGGGATGATCTTGATCCCTGTCTCCTATACAATGGACGAACCTCCGTCCATACTTCTTCAGGCACTCTGTCTATCAGATCTAGTCCCTTAAATCTATTTTTTACTTCCACTGTATAGTCATAAGGGGTTTGATTTAGGTCATACCTGAATGGTCTAGTGGTTTTCCCTACTTTCTTCAATTTCAGTCTGACTTTGGCAATAAGGAGTTTATGATCTGAGCTACAGTCAGCTCCCAGTCTTGTTTTTGCTGACTGTATAAAGCTTCCCCATCTTTGGCTGCAAAGAATATAATCAATCTGATTTCAGTGTTAACCATCTGGTGATGTCCATGTGTAGAGTCTTCTCTTGTGTTTTGGGAATGTATTTAAATTTAAAAATTTAAAAGCACCAATGAAAATGGTATTATGGTCATCAATTGATATTTACTATATTCTAACTCTTTGTAAGACCTTCTGCTAGAGGAAGAAGGAAACACTGCTCTTAGCCTTCAAGAAATTTACAGTTGAGATGGAAAAATGAGACCTACAGGCCTGTGCTGCATAACAAATATCAGTCATATTAATACTAATTGCAACTAAATTTATCTAGTTTTATTATCCATTAGATTCTATTCTAAATACTTTACATGTTCTCATTCATTCCATGCTCATCTATGAGACAAGTGCAGTTATCACCCCACTTTACAGACTAGGAAAGTAAAGCTCGGAGCAATAAGGTTGTGGTCAGAGGCCACTCGACTAGGATGTTAAAGGATCTTGGGGGCAAGGAGCATCTCTGGTGTGGGGTTATCTGTGCCATGTGGGTAGAGAATAGGACTTTTGAGCTGGAATCTGAAAGCTGCACCGATGTCATAGAGTAGAAATAAGCTGTTGTGGTTGGGTAGAATAACATCTGTGAACAGTTGGAAGTAGGACGTCAAAAAAACCTGTTTTCTCTTCAATGAATAGATTCAGTTGGCCTTAGTGATAGATCCATTCATCTACTTAGTAATGCGTTGCTAAGGTAGAGCCTGATTGTCAAGAACTCTGAGTACCGAGCCAAGAAATTCGGGTCCAATCACAAAAAGCAAAAATTTTCAACTCTTGGATGCTGTTTGGGTAAAAGTAGTTTTTTAGTGTGATAGTTGTTGCAAATTTATCATTCTCTCTCTCCCTCTAATTCCTTCTCAGAAAATCCTCTCTGATTATACCTAATTAGGCTTTTCTTCTCCTTATCCATAGCTATCAGCATTTGTAGATGCTTCACTATATGCCAAATTAGATTTTCAAGTTTCTGACAGACCATGCTTTACAAGCTGCAATTTCCCATCTTCATAACTCTGGCCTTCAAATAAACATGTCTTTAATTGTTTGTGTAAGCTGAGCTCATACTCAATTCTCTAGAACAGCACTGTCTGATAGAAATAAATGAGAGCCACATATATAACTTTAAATTTTCTAATAGTCACATTAAGGAAGAAAAAAGGTGAAAACAATTTTAATAATCTATTTAAACAGTATATCCAAATATAATAATTTCTATGTGTAGTTAATATTAAAATATTGATGAAATATGGTTTATTCTTTTCTCAGAAACTTATTGACATAGTTCTCTATTACAAAAAGAACTGATACTCTGCCACTCACCCTATTACCACTGCAGGAATATTTAAAGTACCGATATGCTTTTTTAAAATTATATATTTATCAGTTATTAGGCTGCACCAGGTCTTCGCTGCAGCAGGCAGCATCTCCATCTTCCCTGCAGCATATGGGGTCTTTAGTTGTGGTGTGTGATATCTAGTTCTCCGACCAGGGATCTTCAGTGGATCGTGAAGTCTTAGCCACTGGACCACCAGGGAAGTCTGCTGAAATGCTTTTTTTTTAAATCTTCTGGGCTCACCACATGGCATGTGGGATCTTAGTTCTCAATCGGGGATCAAGCCCAGGCCCCCTGCAGTGGGGGCATGGGTCTTAACCTCTGTATCACCAGGGAAGACCCATGAAGTGCTTATTGATACATGGTGTTTGGCAAACAGTTACTGAACTCCTTTCCTAGCCAGTGTGATGGTATTTGGAGATGGGCTCTTTGAGAGGTAATTGGGGTTATATTAAGTCATGAGGGTGGGTCCCTTCATAATGGGATTCTTGTTCAGTCACTAGGTCACGTCCAACTCTTTGCAACCTCATGACTGCAGCACGCCAGGCTCTTCTGTCCTTCACTGTCTCCCAGAGTTTGCTCAGATTCATGTCCATCATGTTGGTGACGCTGTATAACCATCTCATCCTCTACTGCCCCCTTCTCCTTTTGCCTTCCATATTCCCCAGCATCAGGGTCTTTTCCAATAAGTCAACTCCTTGCATCAGGTGGCCGAAGTATTATAGCTTCAGCATCAGTCCTTCCAATGAATGTTCAAGGTTCCTTTAGGATTGACTGGTTTGATCTCCTTGCAGTCCAAGGAACTCTCAAAAGTCTTTTCCAGCATCGCAGTTCAAAAGCATCAGTTCTTCAATGCTCAGCCTTCTTCCTGGTCCAACTCCATATCCATACATGACTACTGGAAAAACCATAGCTTTGAGTATATGGACCTCTGTTGGCCAAGTGATGTCTCTGCTTTTTAATATGCTGTCTAGGTTTGATTAGTGGCTTCATTAGGAAAAGGAAGAAAGATCCCAATTTCTGTCTCTGAACACACACTGAGGAAAGGACATGTGAGCACACAGCAAGAAGGCTTCCTACTGCAAGCCAGGAGGAGGGCCCACCGGAATCTGGAGCAGCCAATAACTCAGTCCTGGACTGTTCACTCCCAGAGCTGTGAGAAAACAAATTTCTGTTGCTTAAGTCATTCAGTCTATGGGATTTTGTTTTGACAGTCCTAGAAGACTAATACAGCCAGCCATTGCATTAGGAAAGTCTATTATAGTGATTTCTAGACCTCTTAGTTAAACCTAGTCTAAAATAGCAGTAGATTAATATAAAATCTTCCTGGAAATAGAAAATAACATTTTACATTAATCCATAGTATATTTCCCAAGGTCATCATAACATCTCACAGTATTTGGTTTTAAAACATTTTTCTTAGCATATAACACAAATCATTGCCCTCATCATACAAATGCTTGTATACACCCCATTTCCTGTTATACCAGATATTGCCTGATTTTTTTTCCCCACCAGGGTCAGTTTTGAAAATGAAGTTTATTAAACTTGTTTTGTTCTGCAAGACCAGACTATTCCCCTCTTTATCTTTCTCTAAGTTTCTTGGTCCACTATCTTTCCATCTGTGTACAAGGTTCATGAGGATGCTGGACATTGGAAACAGTTAGAAAGGTAAATGTTCTTTTTTAAAAAATGGATGTAAAAAGATATAAGTATAATTCTTAAAATAATATTTTAATAAGCACCTTTGAAATGTTTAAAGTATATATATACACAACAAAATTAGAAAATGAACTTGCAAGGTCCAGCATGAGAGTCAGACTCTTAACTTGATTGGTTGAAAAGTCAGAGAGTGAGGAAGACGTTTCACTGAGCCTCAATAACTGAGTTATTTGAGAGGCAATAGCCCCTCCATCAGTTCTTCTAGACAAGCAGCTAACAGTCATCCACTCGGAGCACCTGAGACTTTTTCATCTTTTCCTCTTTCTACTCTCCTGATGCTGCCAAGTAACTCTTGACGCTTCTTTCTTCTACCCCATCCGTGGCTTCTGTTTCCTCCTTTCTCCTTGAGTAAATCTCTGCCTTTAAGCCACTCTCTGCTTTGAAACTTTCTCTGTATATTTTACCACCAAACACTCCAAGTCAAAGGAGCTGGTGGATTCCTTTCATCATAATCAAATGTGAATTCTCTCCTGGTAGGTGGAGGTCTCATGAGAGGCCACCTTAATTCAGAGTCTGTTGGCCAGTCTACAAGTGACTGCTCAGGATCCACCTTTCACCTGTGGTCTAGTGCTCAGGATTATATGATACAAAACACCTCTTTCCCCAACTTTCCCTCTTTAGGTGGCAGGCACTGGCTTAATGTTCCCTAACAAAAGGCAGCGTGGCGTAAGAGAGCTGTAAGTCAGGAGAATAGAGGCAGCATTCCCATTTTTGCTGTTAAGTAGTGAAAGACAGGTTATTGACTATCTTGGCTGTCTTAGCTTGAGTTCTGCAGAAGCAAATTCTGAGACAGCGATGCGGGTACAAATTGTTTATTTGGGAGGTGGTCTCAGGATACCACAGGTGAGGCTTGGGGAAGTGAGGAGGACATCCAGTAAGGGGTACTATAATGAGCAGGTTACTTCCGAGGGGAATTGGGGCTCCATTCCTCAGAAATACATAGAATATTCAGAATGGTTTGCCTAAGAGGCAGGGAAAGTGAAGTCTTACCTCCTGGATCCTTTGGGAGTCAGGAAGCTGGACATTGGCTCCTGGGTACTTCTGGCCCTTCTGGGTCAAGAGTGCTTTTATCAGAGTCTTGGGAAGCAGCTCATCTCTTGGAACCATTTGTTGCAATCTCAGGGAGAGTCCAATGGGTATGGGGGATAGGGGATGCTGGCTACTGTAAGGCTTAGCTGACCTCTCTTGTTCTGTATTCCAACTGCTCTAGCTCTGAAGAGATCAATTCTCTGTAGATCAGTTCTCTGTAGATCTTAGAGATGGGCTTGGGCTGAGAAAAAGTAAGAGGAGAGTGGAGTGAATCCAGCTTCGAGACTCCCAGTACAATAAACACATAGGATTATTTAGAATGGCTGAAGCTGTGATTCAATTTGAATATCTCATGGTGGAGGCAATAGTATAGCTTACGGCAGATCCAAGTAATGAATCCTTCTGCAGCCATCCAAGTTAAAAAGTGTATTCAGTAACTTGGGAAAGTTAAAGGGAAAGAAAAACAGAAAAAAGGAAGGACACCCATTTTCACTGGAGTGAATCTGTGGCTCTTTCTGGGTGTGAGGAACAAAGAGATGCTCAGAAGAAGTCCTGCAGCTCTTTGAAGCGCACATAAAATGAGTCACTCTCACAAGGGCTGCAAGTGCGCATCTTAGTCTGCAGACGTGTCCCGTTCCATCATTTGGAAAGGAGACTTAAGTTATGCTCCAACAGGGCAGGTTATGACTGGGTCCCTGGAGACTATAGGAACCCCTGGATCTCAGCAGGTGAAGTCTTGGCATCTCAGCCTCTCTCTCCATGTTCCTGCCTGAAAACAGCCGGAGCCCAGAAGCTGAAGCAGCTATGAATCTGGACGTAGTCTATTGCCTCAGCTTCTGTGTGGAATAAAATAATCAACACGTGTCCAACTGTTAGGCTGTGACCCTGCTCAGAGTGAAGATCCAAATGCCCCTCCACCTCTCTTCTCAGGCGACAGTCCTCTCGGCGGCACTGTCTCAAAGACCTGGTATTATCAGATCAAATTAAACCAAAGTGGAAACACAATTCTTCTCCTTTCCCTGATTTATAGATGGACTACTATTTTAAAACATCTATGTGGCTGTGCCAGGTCTTCGCTGTGGTGCTTGGAATCTTGATCCTCACTGCCATGTCTTTAGTTGTGGCATGAGAACTGTCAGTTGCAGCCTATGGGATCTAGTTCCCAGATCAGGGGGTCAAATCCCACATTGGCAGCTTGGATTTTTAGCCACTGGACCACCAGGGGAGTCCCTCAGTGAACATTTTACTAGAATTGCAAGTCAGTCTGTGTTTGGAGCCAAAGCTGCTTTTCATGCTTGTGCCCTGGTCGAAGTTTGGCTTTGTTTTTTTTGCTTTGTTTGTTTGTTTGTTTGTTTTTAAATAAAGAGAGCCTGCAGTGCAAGGCTTAGCAAGGGAGAGGGAGGCAAGAACAGAAAGGCACTGGAGGATGGAGGTCAAGGATAGCAGGTCACAGACAACCAAACAAGAGCAGATTTGCCTTTGTTTACATTGCCAAAGGGGAGAAATTAACTTGATGGAAAGGGTAATTAAGCATTTCTTTTCCCATCATGGTCCAACCCGGTTTCATATCCAGCTGCTCTGCTTCACGTTGTGATGCTCCTTCATGGAGTCGCAGAATGAAAGACAGCCAGTGTGTCACTGATGTCACTCTGCACCACTTCCCCCACGGTTAACCTTTACTTTAGAAATAGGGAAAATCTGTGTAAAACCGCAAGTAGGCAGATAGCAAGTGAAGAGTAGAAAGGCTTACGGAGTTGTTGTCTGGAAGGAAGAGATAATTTGAACAATTCAGCAGATTAGCATTATAAAATGTTTAAGATGGATTATCTGCCTAGACACCTCTCAGGTCCTAAGATGCTGAAACTGAGATTATATAAAGTGAATGGAGTTTCTAGTTGTGCATCTGGAATCACACCCCCAGACTAGTGCCCATCCACTCATGATCAGTTCTCTTATTTGCTTATATTTGCAAAAACAAGTTGCAGAAGAATTATCACCTCCAGGCTTGGAACAAGCTGGTTTACCCAGGTGTACTGTTTGGAATATGGAATGTGTTTTGTAACAGAAACAGTTAGGGACTTCCCTGGTGTCCAGTGGTTTGAGACTCCACATTTCCACTGCAGGAGACATGGGTTCCATCCCTGATGAGGAACTAAGCTCCCACATGCCACAGGGTGTTGCCAAAAAAAAAAAGAGAAACAAAGTTAATAGACATGATGGTATTTCTCTCCTCTGTGTCTCAGACTCTTAGTACCTAGATTCCCCAACTCTGGGAATGATTCTCCGCCTTTTAATGGGGGTTAATGAGAACATAATGGAGACAAATGACTAACCATAGCCCAGCTGCCGCCGCTCAGAGCAACATCCTCTCCTGTGTGCCCGGTTCCTTTTCAGGCAAATACAGTCCAGCCTGTATATCCAGCATCACAGGTCCCACAAACAGTTCGGACCCTTGCCATTTGAATCCTCTGGAAACATATTACAGGATATATTTTTCCTGTATGTATGGAGGTTTCATCACTGCAAAGCTTCAAGGAGACCCTAATCAGCTATAGAGACTCTAGTTTATTGTGAATGATCACACTGTTCATCTGGAAGAAAAACTACTTTATTCCAATTGCTTCACACATTAAACCAGCTATTCGAAGGAACAGGCCAGGATAAATGTTTTCCTTGGTTTAATCCGTTTACAAGAATCAAAGAACATCCTGATGATTCAAAAGACTGTTCTATACATTTTTGTCTCTCTTGCTGTCTTGCATAAAGGGTTATCATTACCATCTTTCTAAATTCCGTATATATGCGTTAGTATACTGTATTGGTTTAGACAGGGAAACAGTGGAAACAGTGTCAGACTTTATTTTTGGGGGCTCCAAAATCACTGCAGATGGTGACTGCAGCCATGAAATTAATAGATGCTTACTCCTTGGAAGAAAAGTTATGACCAACCTAGATAGTATATTCAAAAGCAGAGACATTACTTTGCCAACTAAGGTCTGTCTAGTCAAGGCTATGGTTTTTCCAGTGGTCATGTATGGATGTGAGAGTTGGACTGTGAAGAAGGCTGAGCACCGAAGAATTGATGCCTTTGAACTGTGGTGTTAGAGAGGACTCTTGAGAGTCCCTTGGACTGCAAGGAGATCCAACGAGTCCATTCTGAAGGAGATCAGCCCTGGGAGTTCTTTGGAAGGAATGATGCTAACGCTGGAACTCCAGTACTTTGGCCACCTCATGCGAAGAGTTGACTCATTGGAAAAGACTCTGATGCTGGGAGGGATCGAGGGCAGGAGGAGAAGGGGACGACAGAGGATGAGATGGCTGGATGGCATCACGGACTCGATGGATGTGAGTCTGAGTGAACTCTGGGAGTTGGTGATGGACAGGGAGGCCTGGCGTGCTGCAATTCATAGGATCACAAAGAGTCAGACATGACTGAGCCACTGGCCTGAACTGAACTGATACTGTATTGGTGTTTTTCTTTCTGGCTTACTTCACTCTGTATAATAGGCTCCAGTTTCATCTATCTCATTCGAACTGATTCAAATGTATTCTTTTTAATGGCTGAGTAATACTCCATTGTGTATATATGCCACAGCTTTCTCATCCATTCATCTGCTGATGGACATCTAGGTTGCTTCCATGTCCTGGCTGTTATAAACAGTTCTGCGATGAACATTGGGGTACATGTGTCTCTTTCAATTCTGGTTTCCTCGGTGTATATGCCCAGCAGTGGGATTGCTGAATCATAAGGCAGTTCTATTTCCACTTTTTTAAGGAATCTCCACACTGTTCTCCATAGTGGCTGTACTAGTTTGCATTCCCAACAGTGTAAGAGGGTTCCTTTTTCTTCACACCCTCTCCAGCATTTATTGCTTATAGACTCTTGGATCACAGCCATTCTGACTGGCATGAAATGGTACCTCATTGTGGTTTTGATTTGCATCTCTCTGATAATGAGTGATATTGAGCATCTTTTCATGTGTTTGCTAGCCATCTGTATGTCTTCTTTGGAGAAATGTCTATTTGGTTCTTTGGCCCATTTTTTGATTGGGTCATTTATTTTTCTGGAATTGAGCTGCATAAGTTGCTTGTATATTTTTGAGATTAGTTGTTTGTCAGTTGCTTCATTTGCTATTATTTTCTCCCATTCTGAAGGCTGTCTTTTCACCTTGCTTATAGTTTCCTTTGTTGTGCAGAAGCTTTTAATTTAATTAGGTCCCATTTGTTTATTTTTGCTTTTATTTCCTGTATTCTGGGAGGCGGGTCATAGAGGATCCTGCTGTGATTTATGTCAGAGAGTGTTTTGCCTATGTTATCCTCTAGTTTTATAGTTTCTGGTCTTATGTTTAGATCTTTAATCCATTTTGAGTTTATTTTTGTGTATGGTGTTAGAAAGTGTTCTAGTTTCATTCTTTTACAAGTGGTTGACCAGTTNTGACCAGTTTTCCCAGCACCACTTGTTAAAGAGATTGTCTTTACTCCACTGTATATTCTTGCCTCCTTTGTCAAAGATAAGGTGTCCATAGGTGTGTGGATTTATCTCTGGGCTCTGTGGAGGAGGGAGAGGGTGAGATGATTTGGGAGAATGGTATTGAAACATGTGAAATATCATATAAGAAATGAATTGCCAGTCCAGGTTTGATGCAGGATACTGGATGCTTGGGGCTGGTGCACTGGGACGACCCAGAGGGATGGTACGGGGAGGGAGGTGGGAGGGGGGTTCAGGATGGGGAACACATGTACACCCGTGGTGGGTTCATGTTGATGTATGGCAAGACCAATACAATATTGTAAAGTAAAATAATATTAATAAATAAATGATAAATGGTTAAAAAAATCCTGATGATTGTGTTTCTGTGTGACTTTCATGTCAAGCCAAAGTACTCATGTGAGGAGGCTTACATGTTACAGAGCAAGAAGACTTTATGTATAGGTGTTCATGCATGGTATTTGTTTTGTTTGGACCCAGTAGAACTTTTGCACCCAAATGACCTCTTGCCTCTACTCTCAATAGTAGACAGGGACTGCCTCTCTTACTAGATGGATTTAGTTCGCCTCCTATCCATTCACGAAGCGTTTTTTGACAGCTGGATTATCCCCCTCATTTATTAAATATATCTCCATATTGTTTTGAGCTATTTGCTCACATTAGATCTTCCTTAAGAATTCAAGAATTGCCATCACTGATGAATTTATGGATGGACAGCAAATTCTATAGCTCAATTATAGTACTAAAAATCTTTCGTAAAATGGCAGTGTCACTGGCATTATACATTTCTATAGTTGTTTTTAACCTTGTTGGGGTCACATATCCCCATAAGAATATGACAGAAGCTCTATCCTCCCAGAAAAAATGAACAAGTGAATATAAGCACACATTTGCATATCATTTCAAAAAGGTTTGTGGTCCCCTAGAGTATATTTAGTGATATTGTAGGGTTAACAGCTTTTGTTCTAAGGGGACATTTTCAAAAGAAAGAATATTTAATTTGATTTATACTCTAGATATGTTGATTAAAAAATTCAATAGTATCATCATTTATCATCACAGCTTAAATCTATACATGTACTAGCCTGTGTAAACATGTGTGATTGACTGCATTAAAGATG
>SJYF01000077.1:13934459-13946191 GCA_006410515.1 Procapra przewalskii | reverse complement strand
ATATATATGAATATATAGAGAGAGAATTTGAAACTATTTTTACCTTAAGGAATTTGCTGATTCTGCAAAAGGCATCTTAAGTCCCACTGCTCAAAAGGGCCCTGGTAATGTGATATTTTGGGTTGAAACCCCAAAAATGTATATCTCTGCAGGAAAGATGAAACAGATATAGATCAGCCTTCTGAGAGACTGCTGCTCAGCTTTAAACCATCTCAATCCCCAGATTAAATTGAGATCAAGCCAGATTACCAGTCCCCCTCTAGGTACCTGAGAAAAGCAAATGTAAATTATTTACTAGATGAAAGAAAGAAAGAGCATTGTAAATGCCAGAAAATAGCCAGAAAAAAATAAAGAAACAAGGTAACATGTAAAACAAACAGTCAAGAGTAGGGAACCCACTTGGGCTGAAAATATTAGTGTTCTAAACCCAAAGTATAAAGCACAGAGACCATGCAAACCAGTCCCTTCACTGACAAGACAAGACTGAAAATTTTAACTGAGAACTGAAAATTCAAAAGAGAAAAAGAAAAAGTCTAGAAGTAAAAGATGCCACTCTAAAATGAAGAGTTCAGTGAATAGGTTTATGACTTATTAGATGCAAATGAGGGCTTCCCCCATAGCTCAGTTCATAAAGAACCTGCCTGTAGTGCATGAACCCTGGGTTCGATTCCTGGGTCAGGAAGATTCCTTGGAGAAGGAAATGGCAACCCACTCCAGGATTCCAGAATTTGTGAACTAGCATTTAGGCCAGAAGAATATATCTGAACTAAAAGACAGGAGAGAAAGAATGGCAAACTAAAGAAAGGGAAAGGATATGCAGGATAAAATGACAGTCTATTGCGCATGTAAGTGGAATCCTGGGCAGAAAGAGAGGAAATTGGACAGAGAAAATATCTGAAGAAATTTTGGTGAGAAATTTCCTACAATGAGAAGGGATATCAAGTCCCATGTTCCAAAAGTCCTTTGAACTCCAAGCAGAATATTTCCAAAACCATCACAGAAAAATTGCTAAAAGCCAGTGATAAACAGAACATCTAAAAGCAGTCATCAAACAATCAGACCGATAGCTGACTTTTCAGCAGACACGATGGAAATAAAAAGACAATACAAAAGAGTCACTGCCACCTAAGAACTCCAAGCCCAGAGAAAAATGTATGTTTCAAGGATAAAGGTTGGACTTCCCTGGTAGCCCTATGGTTAAAACTCCGTGCTCCCATTGCAGGAGCCTGGGTTGGATCGCGGGCCAGGAAACTAGATCACACACACCACAACTAAAGACCTCACATGCCAGCAACGAAGACCTGGCACAGCCAAATAACTATTAAAAAAAAATAAAGATTAATTAACATTTCTGAGCAAGCAAGGAAATGTGCATCACCAGAAAATTCTGGTGTTCTTCAGGTAGGAGGATATTGATGACAAAAGGAATTATAAGATGACAGGAGGAATTATAAGCAAGGCAAATAGTAGTTACTGGATAAGTCTAAATGAACAGTGATGATACAAATCAATGATGATTATAATAAGAATAGTGTATTGTGGAAGTTAAGATAGACTTAGAGTCAAAATGCATTGCAATAATGGCATTTATTAGGAGGAGATAAAGTATGCTAATATTTTTCCATTATCATGGAAAATAGGAACACCAATTCATATTAAAATTTGGTAACTCTCAGTGATACCTGAGAGTTAAAAATGAGGTAAGCCCTGCGATTGTCCCCACTGACTGGAGAGACTTTGCAGGCCACAGTGCACAGTCCAGCAGACTTTTTGAGTTGAGGAAAGAGCTGAGAGTGATGGAAAGCCATGCATCTAGCATTTCCCAGGCAAAGTCGTAAAGAAGGGGGAGCTCTGCCCAGCAAACACTCTAGAGACCTATAGAGTGTATGCGTGCTAAGTCGCTTCAGTCATGTCTGACCTTGTGCGACCCCATGGACTGTAGTCCACCAGGCTCCTCTGTCTATGCCTTCCTGCAAGGGATTCTCCTGAACCGGCATCTCTTATGTCTCCTGCGTTGGCAGGCGGGTTCTTTACCGCTAGTGCCACCCGGGAAGCGCAGAGACCTACAGAGGGAATCCTTCGAGTCTTCAGCGGAGTATTGGTCTGCACGTGTGCAAGAGACTGGGTAAACCACATGAAAGGATTTGAGGTCCTGATATCCGGGGCTTGCATAGGGGTGAGAAGGGTGCCTGTTCCCACTAGCCAGACTGGAAAACCTAAGAATGCACGGGGGGCTCGGAAGGGGTTTGCCTCAGTAGTGGAGCAAAACTAGCAATACACCGAATGCTGCTCTTGTCCTGTGCAAGCCAGCTTCAAAACGAGACTGGAAAGGATCGAACTGTGTCAACAACTTAGCTTATCCTCAAATGAAACTCAAGAACATCCGTAAAACTAGAAACATACTTCACATCCAACAGAGTAATCAACAAAATGACCGGGCGTGGAAAGAAGTTTTGGGAGACAACTTTCCTTGCGCTTCTTATGCTTCTGCCTGTTTTATGAGCAGAGAGCATGAATGCCTTTGTTTTGGCCAGTTTTTTCAAGGATGTTTGTATAGGCATACCTCTGAGATATTGCGGGTTGTGTTCCAGACCACCACAAGAAGGGAATATGACAATAAAGCCAGTCACATGAATTTTTTGGCTTCCCAATGCATGTGAAAGTTGGGTTTACACTATACTGCTGTCTATTAATTGTGCAATAATGCCAGGTCTAAAAAAAAATGCATATACCTTAACTAAAAAATATTGCTAAAAACTGCTAGCTATCATCTGAGTCTTTGATGAATCATGACCTTTTTGCTGGTGGAGGGTCTCACTTTGACGTGAGCCTTGATGCCGAGGCTGCTGACTGATCAGAGTGGTGGTTGCTGAAGGCTGGAGCAGCTGCGGTAATTTCTTAAAATAAGACAACAGTGAATTTTTCCACATCATTGACTTTCATGGACAATTTCGCTGTAGCATGCAGTGCTGTTTGATACCATTTTACCCACAGTAGAACTTCTTTCAAAACTGGACTCAATCCTCACAAACCTTGTCATTGCTTTCTCAACTAAGTTTGTGTAATATTCTAAACCGTTTGCTGTCACGTCAACGATCTTTACAGCATCTTCACCAGAATTTGATTTCATCTCAAGAAGTTACTTTCTTTGCTTGTCCATAAGAACTGCTCATCTGCTAAGGTTTTATCCTGGAGTTGCAGCAATTTGGTCACACCTTCAGGCTCCACTTGTAATTCTAGTTCCCTTGCTGTCTCTCCCACATCTACAGTTACTTCCTCCCCTAAAATCTTGAAACCCTCTAAGTCGTCCGTGAGTGTTGGAATCAACTTCTTCCAAATTCCTGTTAATGTTGATATTTTGACCGCTTCCCATGAATCATGAATGTTTCCTAATGGCTTTTCAAAAGGCAAATCCTTCCCAGGTTTTCAGTTTATCTTGCCCAGATCCATCAGAGAGATCACTATCTATGGCAACTGTAGCCTTATGCTACAGTTCTTTATTTCTTAAATAATAGGACCTGAAAGCTGAAATTATTCCGTGCAGAAGGGATATTGTGTTAGCAGGTGTGGAAACAATATTAATCTCACTGTACATCTCCATCAGCGCACTTGGGTGACCAAATGCATTGTCAATGAGCAGTAATATTTTGAAAGGAATCTTTTTTCTGAGCAGTAGGTCTCAACAGTGGGTCTGAAATTTTCAGTAAAGCTTGTTATGAACAGATACACTCTGTCATCTAGGCTTTGTTTTTCCATATATAGAGCACAGGCAGAGTATATTAAGCCTACTTTTTAAGCGTCCTAGGATTTTCAGAATGACAAACGAGCATTGGCTTCTCCATCTGTATTAGCCCCAAACAAGAGAGTCAGGTTGTCCTTTGAAGCCTTGAAGCCAGGCACTGACTTCTCCTCCCTAGCTATGAGAGTCCTAAATGGCATCTTCTTCCAATAGAAGGCTGTTTTGTCTACATTGGAAAGCTATCGTTTACTGTAGCCACCTTCATAAATATCTTAGCTAGATCTGCTGGTTAACTTGATGCAGCTTCTGCATCAGCACTTGCTGCTTCACCTTGTCCTCTTATGTTATGGAGGTGGATTCTTTCCTTAAACCTCATAAACCAGTCTCTGCTACCTTCAAACCTTTCTTCTGCAGTTTCCTCACCTCTCTCAGCCCTCACGGAATGGAAGACAATCAGAGCATTGCCCTGGGTTAGCCTCTGACTTAAGAGAATGTTGTGGCTGCTTTGATCTTCTATCCAGACCACCCAGACTTTCTCCATATTGGCAATAATCTACTTTTTTTTTTAAATCATTCATGTGTTTACTGAAGAAACACTTTGAATTTACTTCAAGAACTTTTCTTTTGCCTTCACAACTTAGCTAACTGCTTGGTGCAAGACACCCAGCTTTTAGCCTGTCTTAGCTTTTGACATGCCTTCCTCACTAAGCTTAATCCCTTCTAGATTCTGATTTAAAGTGAGAGATGTATGACTCTTCCTTTTACTTGAACACTCAGACCATTGTAGGGTTATTAATTGGCCTACTTGACAAGATGCAGGAAATTATGACCTATAGGGGAAGAGATAACAATTAATAGGAATCAATCCAGAAGTGGCACAGATGGGGTAATAATAGAAAGTAAAAGTGAAGTCACTCAGTCCTGTCCAACTCTTTGCAACCCCATGGACTGTAGCCTACCAGGCTCCTCTGTCTATGGGATTTTCCAGGCAAGAATACTGGAGTGGATTGCCATTTCCTTCTCCAGGAGATCTTTCTGACCCAGGGATTGAACCTGGGTGTCCCACATTGCAGGCAGATGCTTTACCATCTGAGCCACCAGGGAAGTTTCAACAATAGGAAAGAGCTCATTAAAAAGCGTTAATTGTGTCCCACGTCCTCAAGAAACTAAAAGAAGGAATTCCATGTTCATTAGAAACATGGAAAATATAGAAAGATACAATTGAATTTCTAGAGATGAAAAACAGAGTATCTGAGATGAAAATTATACCTGATGGCAGGTGAGACAGGGCAGAAGAAAATATCAGTGAGTTTGAAGTTGTAGCTAAAGAAACTATCCAAATCCATACACAGAGAAAATGAATGACTGAAGGAAATGAAAAGAGCATCAGGGAGCCATGGAACAACTTCGAGTGATTCCAAATATAATCATCATGAATTGGAATCTCTGGAGGCAGGTATGACAAGAGGAGACAGGAAAAAATATTTGAAGTAATAGTCGCTGAAATTTTTCAGAAACTTCATGAAAACGATGAACTCACATGTGCAAGAAATTCTATGACCCCAAAGCACAAGAAACATAAAGTTATACTTAGGTACATCATAATCAACTCTGTCAAGAGCAGTGATAAGGAAGAAAATCTCAGAAGCAGTCAGATGAAAGAGACAAGTTACATACAGAGAAACAAATATAAGAATAAAGTACAAAAAACTAGTAACTACATGGAGCTTCCTTGCCAGTCCACTGGCTAAGACTTCCTTCCAATGCGGGAGGAGTGGGTTTGATCCCCAGTCAGGGAGCTAAATTCTACATGCATCATGGCCAAAAAATCAAAACATAAGAATAAACAGAAGCCATACTGTACCCAATTCAATAAAGACTTTAAAAATGGTCCACATCAAAAATATCTTTAAAAAAAGAAAGGAAAAAGAAATTACAGATTAGAATTCCAAGCAAAAACGTGAATGAATCTTACAAATGTTGTATCTTACAAACTTTAACTAAAGATGGTACAAAAGCATATATGTTGTTACAAAAGCATATATGTTATACAAGTTCATCTATATCAACTTTGAAAAGCAGGGGAAATAACTCTGACAGGCAGGGTGTCTATTAAACTTGGATGACTGGGGATGAGATACTGATTGGGCTGGGAGCTGGGCTGAGGGCCGGAGGATTATCCTAAGAATATGTAGTTTCTCTATCTGCTTTTGATTACTTAATTGGGATCTGTATATTGTTTGTGTACTTTCCTGATTGCATCTTTCATGTTGATAGAAGAGTTAAAAGAGGAAGGAAGAAAGGGAGGAAATAAGGAAAAGAGTAAAGAAAGGAAATTTCAGTGCCAAAGTTTGTAAACCAAAAATTCCAGTGTGGAGCAGTGAGCGTTGTCTACCGTGCTGACTTTGGTAAAGATAGTAAACAATTAAAAATCCTGCTGTGCTCTGGGTTCTGACAATATCGGTTCGGTTTAAGAATAACTAGAATAACTTTGAAACATTTTATGATAGTTACAAATAGAATTAAATCACAAGAATTAAAGGAATAAATCTTGCTTTCTAAATTCCCCTGAAGATTATACCAAGCATGGGAGTGTATTTAGTAATGCAAGTAAAAATAATAAGTAACATTATAATAAAAAAACAATATATGACAGGATGACACAGGCAAATAGTTATGATAGTAAGCATAATTTAGGTTACTGAGTGTAAAAACCACTCAGATTGANNNNACTCAGATTGAATTGATTTCAATAAAATAGTAAGGCTTTAAAAATCCAAAGTTAAAAAAAAAAGAATGTTTGGGAAATGAACATCAAAAGAAAACATGGAATACTACTTTAGAATCTCTCCAGTTAGAATTCTAGCCAAAAATCTCAATAGAGAAAGAGTTGGTAATTTTATATCAATAAAAACTTAAAGCCCTGATGAAATATAAGAATGATGGGTTTTTATGTGTCAGATGATATAAGAAGATACACTGCAAATAAAATCCAATTGGAATTGCAATGCGGAATTCACAGATATGATATTATCAGTCAATGACAGAATAAATAGACTAAAAATGACATGATATCTTTAAAAAATGTGATTAGCTATGTAGTCCTATTGAAGGGATGGACAGGCTGATCAATGAAACAGATAAAAAGTTTGGAAATAGACCCCAGGAGATTGGGATTTCAGTACATATTTAGGCTAACATTTCAAAGACAGATGACTCAATAAATGGCATTAAGACAACTAGTTGGCCATTTGAAAAAATAAACTGTATCCCAGTCTCATCCCTTATACCAACTTAAATCCCAAAAGGAGCAAAGAAGAAATGTAAAAATGAAACTATAAAACTACTAGCTAAAAGAACCAAAGGGTGTACGTGTGCTGCTGCTGCTAAGTCACTTCAGTCGCGTCCAACTCTGTGTGACCCCATAGATGGCAGCCCACCAGGCTCCCCCATCCCTGGGATTCTCCAGGCAAGAACACTGGAGTGGGTTGCCATTTCCTTCTCCAGTGCATGAAGGTGAAAAGTGAAAGGAAGTCGCTCAGTGGTGTCTGACTCTTTGCGACCCCATGGACTGCAGCCTATCAGGCTCCTCCGTCCATGGGATTTTCCAGGCAAGAGAAATATAGGTATATATATGTATGTATGTATATATATGTATATATATACAAAATTTATATCAATATAAATATTTTTAGTTTTGAAACAAGGACTGCCTTTTGAAGTGTGAATGCATACAGACACATGATTGCATTATAAAATATGTGCACATAGATGTGTATATGCACTACATTGTACATAAGCCACATATGTCATCAAAGAGGAAAGTTAGTGGCTAAAGCTGAATGGATAAATTTTGACATGATAAAGTGTGTGATCAAAGTCTAAAGAAAAGCTACCAGGAAATGTATTCTCAGCCTAAATGACAATGAACCAATTTTTTTACTCCAAAAATAAAAACTTCTTAAATCAATAATAATAATAATGTAAACAACTCAGGAAGAAAATGGGCAAAGGACTCAATTGTAATTCACAAAAGAGAAAATGCAGTCATTGTAAATATGAAGACATGACCTATCTCTTCATTACTTTAAGATGCAAATAAAACATGATTTTGGTATCTTCTTCTGAGTATCAAACATTTAAATAGAATTGAAAGTGCACAGAATTGGTATGAGGAAGGCATCCAAACATGCTCACACACCATTGGTGGGAGATTAAAGGGCATACCTCCTCATCAGCAATTTTGACAACATGTAATAAAAGGTAAACTGTTTACCCTTTGATCCAAGAGTTATGCATTAAGAATTTACCTGAAAGTAACAGCCACCAAAAGTATAGAGAGGTATTCACAAAAATGCTCGTTGCAGTACTATGTTTGATGGCAAAAACAAAAGGGAACATCCCCAAATTTGTCCATAACATAGAATATAATGCATCTTATAAAATTTCAGAAGAAATTATAATGACAGTGTAAGCTGCTTATAAAATGTAAACTAAAAAAGAATCAAAATGTAGATTTATTGGAATGCCAGGATACATTTATGTATTTTGTATATTTGTGTATGTATGTGTGTAGTTACATTTTTTATATTTGGACAAACACAAAGACACACACTTATACAGATACATATGCATGTATACATATATATATACATATATGTAGGTACATACACACACATATGCAAGCAGATGATAGCAGTTCACAGTATTAACAATGGCAATCCCTTAGGTGTAAAATTACTGGTAATTCCCAATACCTGTATTAAGTGTTTCTATGCGAAAACTGTCCTTCTTTTGTAACTACAAGAAATAATTGCAGCAATAATTTACATTAGAAAGTAAATTTTATTGGCCCTAGAAAGTAAGAAATAGAGGACTAATAGAAAACTAGAATAACTTAAAAATTATTCTAATTATTCTATCAAATTCACTTTAACCTAGGTTTAAATTTCATCTTAATCTGGGGTATTTTTAGACACAGTGAAAGTAAAATTTTGACCAATAGCAGCAATCAAGTTTTAAGCTTAACAAAAGGACATAATTTCTATTAGCTTTAAGAGACGCATCAGAGAAACAAATTCTTTGCTCTTAGGAAGATCTGAGCATCTAATAATCTATAAATAACAAAGCTATATTGTTGTTGCTATTGTTTAAAAAGTCTATTTACCTACGAAGTGAGTTTAGGTTTATCCTCCTCTAGAAATGTTTGACCCTAGACTGATGTTCCCAGACCAATTTTAATGCAAATTAATTAAAGCATTAGCTTGAGCCAAACTTAATTACCAGGCCTCACAAGAAACAATCATGTGATCCAGTTCTAAAGGAAAGTGAATGGATTTTGGATTATATGTTCTAACGGCTCCCGCCCATTAGTATGGATGATTGAGTTCACTGTATAAAAAATATATGTATAAACTGTGGGATCCTTTATGTTCTTTTGTTTCCTCTGCCAGGAGGGATTAGGGCAAAGGACAGTGGGTAGAATTCAACCAAACTGAATGTAGAGGGGCAAACATAAAGCAGGCCCCATGGGGTCAAGGAAGTGGAGGGAATGTGGTATGTCTGAGTGGCTGCAGAGAAAGGCAGATGGACTGGAGCCCCGAAAGCCATCATCACCACACAGCAGGCCTGCAAACAGGGCTCCGCGCTCACACATGCCTCCTCCTCCAGCAGCACACCAAATCCTGGCGTGGCTCAGGAAGGAGCAAGCGTGAGCATTTCTGGATTTCAAAGCTGAGCAGCTCATTTCTTGCCCCCTTTTTCACTCCTTTAATTTCAGAATCAATGCAAAGAAATAGAGGAAAACCATAGAATGGGAAATAGAATAGAAAACAATAGAATGAGAAAGACTAGAGATCTCAAGAAAATTAGACATACCAAGGGAAGATTTCATGCAAAGATGGGCACAGTAAAGGACAGAAATGGTGTGGACCTAACAGAAGCAGAGATATTAAGAAGAGGTGGCAAGAATACACATAACTATATGAAAAAGATCTTCCTGACCCAGATAATCAAGAATGATGTGATCACTCACCTGGAGCCAGACATCCTAGAATGTGAGGTCAAGTGGGCTTTAAGAAGCATCACTACAAACAAAGCTAGTGGAAGTGATGGAATTCCAGTTGAGCTATTTCAAATCCTAAAAGATGATGCTGTGAAAGTGCTGCACTCAATATTCCAGCAAATTTGGAAAACAGCAGTGGCCACAGGACTGGAAAACATCTGTTTTCTTTCCAATTCCAAAGAAAGGCGATGCCAAAGAATGCTCAAACTACTGCACAATTACACTCATCTCACACAGTAGTAAAGTAATGCTAAAAATTCTCCAAGCCAGGCTTCAACAGTACATGAACCATGAACTTCCAAATGTTCAAGCCAGATTTAGAAAAGACAGAGGAACCAGAGATCATATTGCCAACATCTGCTGGATCATTAAAAAGCAAGAAAGTTAAAGAAAAATGTCTACTTCTGCTTTATTGACTATGCCAAAGCCATTGATTATGTGGACCACAACAAACTCTGGAAAATTCTTAAAGAGTGGGAATACCAGACCACCTGACCTGCTTCTTGAGAAATCTGTGTGTGTGCAGGTCAGGAAGCAACATTAGAATTGGACATGGAACAACAGATCAGTTCCAAATAGGGGAAGGAGTACATCAAGGCTGTATATTTTCACTGTGCTTATTCAACTTATGTGCAGAGCACATCATGAGAAACTCTGGGCTGAATGAAACACAAGCTGGAATCAAGATTGCTGGGAGAAAAATCAATAACCCCAGATATGCAGATAATACCACCCTTATGGCAGAGAGCGAAGAAGAACTAAAGAGCCTTTTGATGAAAGTGGAAGAGGAGAGTGAAAAAGTTGGCTTAAAGCTCAACATTCAGAAAAGTAAAATCATGGCATCTGGTCCCATCACTTCATGGGAAATAGATGGAGAAACAATGGAAATAGTGACAGACTATTTTGGGGGGGCTCCAAAATCACTGCAGATGATGACTACAGCCATGAAATTAAAAGACCCTTGCTCCTTGGAAGAAAAGTTATGACCAACCTAGACAGCTTATTAAAAAGTGGAGATAATACTTTGCTGACAAAGGTCCATCTAGTCAAAGCTGTGGTTTTTTCAGTAGTCATGTATGCATGTGAGACTTGAACTATAAAGAAAGTTGAGCACTGAAGAATTGATGCTTTTGAACTGTGGTGTTGGAGATGACTCTTGAGAATCCCTTGGACTGCAAGTAGATCCAACCAGTTCACCTAAAGGAAATCAGTCCTGAATGTTCATTGGAAGGACTGATGCTGAAGCTGAAACTCCAATACTTTGGCTACCTAATGCAAAGAACTGACTCATTTGAAAAGACTCTGATGCTGGGAGGGATTGGGGGCAGGAGGAGAAGGGGATGACAGAGGATGAGATGGTTGGATGGCATCACCAACACAATGGAGGTGAGTTTGAGTGAACTCCGGGAGTTGGTGATGGACAAGGAGGCCTGGCGTGCTGCAGTCCATGGGGTCGCAAAGAGTTGGACACGACTGAGTGACTGAACTGAACCGAATGTCAGAAAAATGAGAAAGAAGAAAATATATATTTTTTTGTCCCAAGAGAAGATTGCATATATGTGGCATCTAGAAAAATGGTACAGATGAACCTATTCATAGGGCAGGAATGGAGACGCAGACAACAGACATGGGCAGACAAGAGTGAGGGGGAATAGAGTAGATGGGATGAACTGGGAGATTGGGATCAACGTGTACACACAACCTTGTGTAAAACAGATGGCTAGTGTCAACCTAGTGTACAGCATGGGGAGCTCAGTTCAGTGCTCTAGGGTCACCTAAAGGGGTGGATGAAGGGAGGCGGTGGGAGGGAGGTCCACGGTGAGGGGAAAGAGAAAAATACGCATACGTATAGCTGAGTCACCTTGTCGTACAGCAGAAGGTAATGCAATGTTGTAAAGCAACTCTACCCCCCCCCCCAAATAAGAATGA
>SJYF01000077.1:13877831-13902282 GCA_006410515.1 Procapra przewalskii | reverse complement strand
TTAGTAGTGATGCATAGCTAGGTACATGTGCTTATACGGGAGATTTTATGTATACGGTTCACCTATGGAGGACAGGACAATCAGAAATTAGGGGGAAGTTTCTTTGCAAACATGGAAAAGTGTGTTCTGAGCAGTGTTATACTGTGGAGTAAGGCTTGCAAACACTTAAGATCACTTAAATGATCTTACTGTTGTCTCCAAAATAGGACCTAACATTTAATGGACTTACAAAAAAAATCTGTAAGCAAGGCTTTTCACAAGAGTTTTCTGAAGGTAAGACAAATAGGAACTTGGTCTTTTATAGATGCTTTTCATAAATGTTAGTTTTGTATAGAAGAAAACTTAATTACAGTAAAGTATTTTATTAATTGTCTAGAACACAGTAGTTCTAAGAAACTAGACTATCCCAATCAGGGGGACAGTTCTGGATCATGAAACTGATTGTATGGGCACAAAATAAATAAGAACAAGAGAAAGGAAAGGACATTACTGGCGAGACCTTCATTTTATAGCAAGATACAGAGATGTATAAGGATGTCCAACAAATATGCAGAAATGCTCTTCTGTAGTAGCTTAGACAACAGCTTTGTCATTAGGGTGCTGGGGGTGGGATAACCTTGGTCCAGCCCATTTTCCAAAAAAACTGATGCTTATTCAGAAAACTTTGGGGCCAGCATCTCTATGTCAGAAATTTCCAAAATGATGATATTCATTTTCTTCCATCTTGAAATTACAGAAATTAAGGGTGTGCAGAGTCAGTGCCTCTGAGGGTCACACGTGTAGGCAGAAGACCTGACGTTTGTTGCCTGAGTTGTGGCCAGCCTTATTTCCACTCTAAGCTGCTGTTGGGGAGAAGAAAATCCCTCCATCTACCATTTGACATTCTTGTGGCTAGACTAATAATGAAATTGACACTGGACACAGTAATTGGAGAAAAAAAAAGACAAATCTTAATTTGTGTGCTTAGAGACCTCATAGAAAGTACCTAAGATATGGCCAAAGTGAGTGAGTGAGTGAAGTCGCTCAGTCGTGTCCAACTCTTTGCAACCCCATGGACTGTAGCCTATCAGGCTCCTCCGTCCATGGGATTTTCCAGGTAAGAGTGCTGAAGTGGATTGCCATTTACTTCTCCAGTAGCAGGCAGCTTTTATGTTTTTTTTAAACAAAGAAACAACACATTTGAGAGGAATTGACAGGACAGAGAAATTTAGGTGTGGGGGCTTAATTAGCGGAGAATTTAAGCAAAGGTTGGCCTTGGGATATTAAAAAAGTAACAATATTTGTTTATACAGGCTTCTCAGCCTGAAATCCCCTATGTCTGGCAAGATGCAGGAAATATACCTTTCATGAGAGATTTATTTCCTGCTTTCGAGGAGATGGAGAGGAGGGTCATAGTGACCCTCTTACACTGGCCATTTCTTAGTAACTTGAAAATAATCAATGTGTCTTTGAGGCACATTTGGGATTGGCTTGTCCTGGGCCCCAACACTGTTCCAGGAAGTTATGGCTGATAGCGATGATACTCAAGGAGGTATCTGCTGCATTTCAACTTAACTCCTTTCTGAAATGGTGAAGTCATCCTCTGGTCAGTCTTGCAGCTAGAATTGGCCCTGGAGGCCACCCAGTTTAACCTCCTGCCCTGAGGCACAGAGACCCCCTTCCTTTCCCAGAAGATGCTGTAACCTCTGCTACAGGACGCATCTGATGAGGGTTCATGCCCTTAATAGTGGTCCTTCCATCCTCAGCTGACGCTGGGTGCTCATAAATGAACTTGACTTTCCTGTGGCCTCTGCTCACTCCTCCCAGATCTGTCCTGCACGGGGAATTACAGTGAGTCTGGCCCATATGGCAAGAGCACCTTGAGTATTTTGAAGGCAGTTTGCAGACTCCCCAACCCGTGTCTATTGTTAGTCACTTGATTCGTTTCGTATTTATTCCAGATACCCCTTGTCTTATGAGCTTTCCAAACCCTTCATCATTTTGGCTGTCCCTCTAAGCAAGCTAGATTTTCCAATCTTCTTTCTCAAAACAAGAGTATAGAATTGCACACAGTGGTCCCGACCTTCATTTATCAAATCAAAGCCTAGAGAATTTTTTTTTTTAAAGAAATTGCTTCAAGCCCTGGCAACTCTGTATGAATATCTCTCCCTGGGTGATGAAAGATCCCAGCCTGATTCTGCAGCCTGACTCCCTGAGCTTGTATGCAGGCTGTTCTCTAATGAGCCAGGAATGAGTTATCTACCCTGGCCTTGCTTTCTCCATCTGGGAATGGGGCTAAAAATAGCACCCACCTCAGAGGATAGTTTTATAAAGATCATAGGATTTCATATGTATAAAGTTCTAGCGGAAGTGCCAGACCCAGTCAACTCTTTATATTATTATTATTGTTATCATTGTTATGAACAAAAACCCATACTCCAAGCCAAGGAAAATCCTCACATTTCTGTGACGAGCAGTGAGAAATCTGAAAACTACAGGAACAGGGATCAAATTCTGCCATCCTCCCGGGACTGACTTGGTTGTTACAAGCACGATGTGGAGCCACGGGGCACCCCGAGAGGCACCCAGCTCCTTTCATCCTCCCAACGTGCCCCCGCATTAGAAGTTCAGTGGGCTGCCATCTATGGGGTCGCACAGAGTTGGACACAACTGAAGCGACTTAGCACCAGCTGCGTTCCTTTAGCTGCCAACACCTTTGACTGTAAGAGACCTAATGGAAGGGATGCAGCTGATCAAGAAAAACGCCCCGCAGCCCTTGCTTCTGGCAGAGGTGCTGTGTCATGGGAATACATCTGTCACAGCTGCTTCTGTCCCCAAGCACACTTGACAGGGCCGTGCAAACACCTCCAGGGTCTGGCACAGCTGGGCCTGTGAAAGGAAGGAAGGAAGCATTCATCAGGGGTGGAGCTGTGTGCTCCCTGAGATGTTACTTATACGCGGCCAAATAATAAACTCTGCAGCTTAAGTAACATGACCATCAGTCATGGTGTACATTTGTACAGAAACGTGGGAAACTGTATTGTAGGAGCATGGAAATTACGGTCCCTCGACTAGGAGATGTAAAGACTTAGAAAGTATTGTGAATTCCATTTCCTTATTTGTAATCCCGGTTCAGACGTTTTATCTTTCCTAGAACTTCTTCCAGTTGTTACCACTGGGCTCAAATATGTTATCAGCAGGAGATGGAAACACCATCCCCCACCTCCCTCCGTATCATTCCCTCCAACACCCGTCCTGTAGAGAAACTCACAAACCGCAAGGAGCGACCCTCTCAGAAGTGCTGAATTAGGGGCAAACAGAGATTTGGATCCCGCCAAATCAGTGACTGTAGGAATTACAGAGAGACACACTAGTGACTCTTTTTAATCCTTCTAGGTCATTCTTGGGGGGATCAATCTTACAATGGCAGAAGTCCCATTTTCCCCTCTGCTGTACTTGATTTTAAGTTGCGAGGGTTGAGGTCCTTGCTTAATATAAGCTATATTATCATTGGCATTTTTATTAAGACGATTAACCGTTATGAAAATCTCACCTTAGAAAAAGACAAGAAAGAGAACCAGATGAGCTTGTAGGTCGCGATGCGTGTGGGCCACCAGGCAGCGCCACTCAGCCTCACTGCAGAGAGCTGACCTTCAAACTCCCTGTTCTGAAGGGCTACAGGACCAGCATCTTGTGACATTTTGTGCTGGAGACTCTGTGCCCACTGGCACTCACTTCTTATCTCAGCATATGCCAGTGATCATAGCCACCACGACCAGCAGTCAGAATATAAAAGAATGGTCCTTTGTCTTCCTACCCCTTTATCTTATTTTCCCTCATGAATTTATATTTTGTACCAGCCATATTGTAACAATAAAAGCAGTTCTAGAAAATGGGGGAAATAGCACTATGATATCACAACCTTATTTTAGCAAACTGTTTTGGGCTTCAGCCTCTTTAAAGTGTGTGTTCAACCACCGGGAGGTTCCTAAAAGCCCTCATGGGCACCTCACTCTGTATCACCCGGTGCACAGCGCCTGGGTTTTGGTTCTTGGGTTTTTAAGAGCTTGGGGTATGAGAATCATGTTGAGACACTTACCACCATCATCACCACCACCCCACCTTTGGTGAGGAGAGACTGGCATCACTTTCTCCCAATCACATTTTGACCCCTGTGAAC
Source organism: Procapra przewalskii (assembly GCA_006410515.1). NCBI lineage: Eukaryota > Metazoa > Chordata > Mammalia > Artiodactyla > Bovidae > Procapra > Procapra przewalskii. The sequence goes on along the minus strand of SJYF01000077.1, from coordinate 13,898,123 downwards.
CCATCTTCGTCATGCCTTGGATTCTGGTAAATCAGTAACTGGAATAACAGCAGCCTGATGAGGGAACAGAGGCTTGAGAACCCGGAGACTGGTACTATACCCTCTCAACACATAGTGGTATAGGGTCTTATCAAAGCCAGACCTTTCTCTCCAAATGTCATTTTTCTCTTTTCAAAACTAAGCCAGTCCTTTTCAAGTGGCAGAAAAGCATTTCAAACACTTCATGAGTTTCCTGAAACAAACTGAACCCATTAGACTTGGCACTTTGAGTATCTTACCCTGAATGGGAAACAAGATGGTTTGGGTGGACTTGCGCTGGGGCTGTGTGGGCAGAGCAGAAATGTTTGGCGTCATTGGAAGGGCTGTGACCTGGGAATCTGAAGTGTGTCTGAATCCAGATTCTGGCAGTCTGTTCTCTCTTGAGCTGGGAGTGGATAGGGGTGTGGGAGGGTGAGACCCAGCACTCAGGACATGATACCCGCCTGCTGAAGCTTCGTCAGGATTTACTGATGAGATGAAAAGGTACCCTCTACATGTGGTCAGAGTTTGTGAGGCCAAATCCATAACCACTTGCCTAGAATGAGCCAGTTAGCCATACATTTGGCTGAAACTGCCTTCTACCTGCTGTCTCTGATGTAGATACAAAGTCCTAATAGTCCAGAGTTGAACCGTTTGTTGAAATACAGCAGATTCCAGCGATGCTGAGCAGAACAAGTTGTTCTAAGGTTCAGAGCATGAGTCTAGGTTTTCCTAGGAGCAGGTGCTAAAATAGGATTTCTTAAGGGAAATGGCTGTGGCCTGTGTGAGAGCAAAGGAGGAGGGGGCTGGTGAAGGCTGGGAGAGCCCTGGGACCACCTGCAAGTGTGAGCCCGGGGAGAAGCAGACAGGGAAGGAAAGTAGGGAGGTGTGCAGTGGCAGGAAGCTTTGGCAAAGCATCGGGGAGTCCTTGAGGCAAATTTGGCCAAGAAGAGAACTGCCTTAGCTCCCCTTGGTCATTGGCTAGGAGCACAGAGCCTGCGGGAAGCGTGGCCCCAGAACAAGTGCCGGGTTGGATTCCAGAGCCCAGGAACCGGGGCCAGTCGATGGTCAATTACTCTACTCCCTGTAACTGGGCCTCTGCAAGGAGCATTCTTGTGGCTGCCACAGAGTTCTAGAAACTCAGGACTAAAGAAAGTGCTCTCCCCAATAAATTACTCTACTTAGGCCTACAGTGTGAACGTGCAGCTAATTCTGAAAAACCCATTTTTCTCCCAGTCGATTATAAAATGGATGAACCAAGATTTCAACATCCGAAATAACTGAAATGTCTTTCAAAACAACCGCCTTGGAGAGCTCTATCCTGTTACAGAGGACTCTGAAGTCAACCGTAACTGTAGCCACACCAGCATATTTACTCAACACTCTGAATATGCCTGTGGCAAGACCCAGGCTCTGCAGAGAACTCCTCCCAGAGACTCCCTGGGGGAGCCTGGCGTGCCGAGCTTACCCTGCATGGACTCTCAGGACTGAAGGTTACAAGATCTCTGAAGCAGCCCCTCCCTCTACCTCCTTCTCTCCCCCCACCACTTTCCTCACACACCACACAGAATGTGGGGAGCTTGTGTTCCCTTTTCTCCAACCCCCAAGTTCCCAAAGTAGCTGTTAGCTTTGCTGAGTTAAGTTTCTCCTCTGCATGTTCTGGATCTAGAATGTCCATGGGAACAACTGCCCAGTTCCCTGCCCCTGTAATTTTGAAGCACTTTACTTACATCCCGGTGTTTCAGTGCCAGTGATCCCTCCCTTTTGAGGACCAGAACATCAGAAATACTGGCTAAGTTGTCCCAGTCTTGACACCTCATTCTGGAACATACTGTCAACAACCCATGCTCTTAGCAGAGAAGTGACCTTTGACCATCAGAGATCTGGAAAACATACTCACATTCTCAGGTTGCCAGAAATCACACTTAGGGTGTGCAAGAGAAATAGTGACGCCTATGGAAATGCTCTTGGGAACAAACTATGCCAGATACTTCATATCACCTACATGCTTTATCATCTTCGCACCTGTGGAGAAACACATGCATTTCTGGTTATGTCTAAAGTATAATAATATCCAGAGAATGGGAAATAAAAAGGATGTATAAAAACTTCCCTTCCGTATCATAGCTGATACATTTTGAATTGAATATACTTATATGGACTTTTATTTTATTTTTTTTGGCTACGTTGGATCTTTGCTGCTTTGCACGGGCTTTCTCTGGTTGCAGCAAGCAGAGGCTACTCTGTCGTGGGCTTCTCACTGCGGCGGCTTCTCGCTGTGGAGCACGGGTTCCAGGTCCATGGGCTTCGGTAGTTGCAGCATGCATGCTCAATAGTTGCGACACACAGGCTTAGTTGTTCCATGGCATGTGAAATCTTCCTGCACCAGAGACTGAACCTGTGTCCCCTGCATTGGCAGGCAGATTCTTATCCACTGTGCTACCAGGGAAGTCCTATATGGACTTTTTTTTTTAATGCATAATTTAAATTTTAACCATATGGGTTTTCCCCTGTATTGTCAAGTTGAATCAAATAGGGAACACAATGTTATTAATGGTTTTCACATGGACAACAGCAGTAAAATTCATCCCTGATCGTTCCTCTCTTCTGAAGACTATTCATGGCTATTATTGGCTTATTTTGGCTCTAATATGATGCAGACTGAAATGTGGTAACATTTTAATCAACTTGACTTTGAGGCCACGAACATTCCCTATGGAGTGACCATGGTGCTGTGATGGTCTGATTCTGTTGAGAAGATCCCTGGCTCCAGTGCTCCTCTTGGTCTACCTGGAAATTCTATGTATCATTTCTGTAAAATGGTCAACTGTTTACACTTGCTGATTCAGAAATGCAAATGAAAGCTATGATAATCTATCTGTAAATTGGATACTACTGGTAAATACACTAACCCTAAAAACTCTACCCCATTGTGTAACAAAGAAAATTAATATTTTTGTTTTATTCCAGTGTAGCTGTTTACAATGTGATAATTTCTACTCTACAGCAAAGTGATTCAGTTATATATACAAGCACATTTTTTCATATTCTTTTCCTTTACGGTTTATCACAAGATATTGAATATAGTTCCCTATGCTATATCAGTTCAGTCACTCAGTCGTGTCCGACTCTTTGCAACCCCATGAATGGCAGCACGCCAGGCCTCCCTGTCCATCACCAACTCCCGGAGTTCACTGAGACTCACGTCCGTCAAGTTGGTGATGCCATCCAGCCATCTCATCTTCTGTCGTCCCCTTCTCCTCCTTTCCCCAGTCCCTCCCAGCATCAGGGTCTTTTCCAATGAGTCAACTCTCCGCATGAGGTGGCCAAAGTACTGGAGTTTCAGCTTTGGCATCAGTCCTTCCAATGAATACTCAGGACTGATCTCCTTTAGGATGGACTGGTTGGATCTCCTTGCAGTCCAAGGGAATCTCAAGAGTCTTCTCAACACCACAGTTCAAAAGCATCAATTCTTCACTGCTCAGCTTTCTTCACAGTCCAGCTCTCACATCCATACATGACCACTGGAAAAACCATAGCCTTGACTAGACGGACCTTGTTGGCAAAGTAATGTCTCTGCTTTTTAATATGCTATCTAGGTTGGTCATAACTTTCATAGTAGGACCTATTATTTATTCATTCTCTTTGTAATAGTTTGCATCTGTTAAACTCAAATTCCAAATCCATCTCTCCCACCCACCCCTGCTTGCAACCACAGGTCTATTCTCGATCTCTGTTTATCTGTTTGTCTTTTGTAGATGTGTTCATTTGTGTCATATTTTATATTCCACATATAAGTGATATTTTCATTTGAGAAGGAGAGAGACAAATTCTGGCATTTGGTTTTCTCTTTCTGACTTAGTATGATAATCTCTAAGTCCATCCATGTTGCTGCAAATGGCATTATGTCATTCCTTTCTATGGCTGAATAGTATTCCCTTGCATATGCCTCCCATATCTTCTGTACCCATTCATTTGTCAGTGGACATTTAGGTTGTTCCTGTGTCCTGGTTATTGTGACTGCTATGAACATAGGGGTGCATGTGTCTATTTGAATTAGATTTTTGTATATCCCAGGAGGGCAATTCCTGGATCATATGGCAAATCCCCTTTTGTTTTTCTGAGGAAACTCCATACTGTTTTTCATAGTGGCTGCCCCAATTTACATTCTTACCAACAGTGAAGGAGGGCTCCATTTCCTCTGAACCCTCTTCAGCATTTATTACTTGCAGATTTCTAAATGATGGCCATTCTGAAAGGTATGAGGTGGCACTTCATTGTAGTTTTGAGTTGCAGTTCTCTAATAATCAGCAATGTTGAACATCTTTTCATGTGCCTGTTGGCCATCTGCAAGTCTTCTTTATAGAAACGTCTGTTTAGGTATTCTGCCTATTTTTCAATTGAGTCCTTTGTTATTTTGTTCCTTGAGTTATATATTTTAGAAATTAAGCACTTGTCAGTCACACCATTTGTAAATATTTTATCTCAGTATATAGTTATCTTTTCATTTTGTTTATGATTTCCTTTGCTATCCAAAACTTGGTAAGTTTGATTAGGTTCTATTTGTTCATTTTTGCTGTTACTTCTATTGTCTTGAGAGACTGACCCAAGAAAACATTGGTACAGTTTATCTCAGATAATGTTTTGTCTGTGTTCTCTTCCAGTTTTATGATGTCATGTCTTACGTTTAAGTCTTTAAACCATTTTGGGTTTATTTTTGTGTATGTTGTGTGGATGTATTCCAGTTCTAACTTCATTAATTTATACGCAGCTGTCCAACTTTCCCAACACCACTTGCTGAAGAGACTGTTTCTTTTCTCCATTGTATATTCTTGTCTCCTTTGTTGAAAAGTAATTGGCCATGGCATGTGGGTTTATTTATGGGCTGCCTGTTCTGTTCCATTTATCCACATGTCTGTTTCTGTGCAATATCAGCTGCTTTGATTACTGTTACTCTGCAGTATTATCTGAAGTCAGGGAGGGTTCTTTATTCCTTTCCCTCAGGATTACTTTGGCAATTCTGGGTCTTCTATGGTTCCATATAAATTTTAGGATGATTTGTTCTAGTTCTGTGAAAAATATCATGAGTAATTTGGTAAGGATCATGTTAAATCTGTAGATTGCTTTGAGTAGTACGGCAACTTTAACTATACTAATTCTTCCAACCCAAGAGCATGAGATATCTTTCCATTTCTTTGAATCCATTTCAGTTTCAAAAGGAAGTTAACTTTGATCCAACAATTTAAAGTATCTCTGGGGAATGTAATCCCTTTCATGCATATTCTGTCTTCCATGTTCTCTCCCCTTTTGTTGTCCCTTGGCTTCTTGGCAATGCTTCCAGTGTACCCTACTGCTATCTAACACCAAACTCTGGTCTGTTCTCTCTAATCAAATCCAGATTTGGTGATTCTCCATAACACCATTCCCGGACCTTCACTGGCCTTTAATGTGACTTGTAGTCTTTTCCCATGCCTGGTATTTCATCTTGCACTTTTCAGTTACAGGATCTAGGCTCCACATCACACAACTCCAGGGGGCAGAACTGACATCAAAGCCCCTTGCAAATGTGCCAAGATATGCCACATTGCTCATCTTCACACGGTGGTCCTGCTCAGGGTGGCTTGCTCCCCACCATGGTGACTGCCCAGGTAAACACACAGTCAGCTCCATCAGTATTCTGCACACCTTGCCTGAAGGGTACATGGGAACTTCAAGGCATGAAGAGATTCTGGAGAGCTAAACCTAATCAGACAGAGGCATCATCTTTTCTCAGCTTCCGCAGAGGGTGGCAGTGGAGATCTCCTAGGACATGTGTTTCAAATCCCAAATGAGAAGTGGAACCAAAGCCCCTCATCCAGCTCCCCTCTTTCCACTCAGTCACACCATTTGTAAATGCCTCCTCTCTCTGGGTCTTTAGCCTTTTGCCCCTGTTTGAAAGGGAATGTCATAAGGGGTAGACTTTCATTTATGTTCCTTTCTAACCTGTGCTTCCTCTCAACTTTAATTGGAAATGAGAATTACCTGAGGGTCTTTCAAAAATCCCGATTCCGAGGCCATATTCCAGACCAGTTGTACTGAATGCTCTTGGGATGGCACCCGGGCATCAGTATTTTGTAAAGCTCTGTGTGTGATTCCAGCGTGTCACCATGGCTGGAAAACCCTGCTCTGCGTTCTCCCTCCTTCCAGGGGTGATATTTTCCCTCCCACTTTCTAGTGGCTAAAATGGTCATTGACTGTTAGAAATGTGATGGGAAGGGCAGAGGAATGAAGCATGGTAAGAATAATATTTTTAATATATTATCTGCTTTCAGCCTCTCTCATAAAAATGTAATTTCTTAATTTTAACATTTATAATCAATTATTTCAGTTTATTATGATTATAGTACAGAATATAGTATTATTCTTGACCATGTAAGAGAAAATGTATGGCAGAAGTCTAAAGTATAAAGGAAGTAAGGAAAACTAGAGGGAAGGGGTTGTACCTTCTAGGTGCATTAGTTAAAGATTCAAAAGTAACCAGTGGAAAAGCTAGAAAATTATTTTAGCCATCAACCTCGGGCAAAAAAAGAGGGTGCCATAAGTGATACATCACCACTGATCATTGCAAGAGTCAATAGCTATCATCTAAGGATAGGTAAAAACAGCAGCTTAGTTCCATGCTATTTAGAGGTAAGAGGCTGACCACCCAGTGTAAAGGCTATCTCTTAGGGGGTGGGTCTGGGACAGAGGACAGCTGAGAATGTCTGAAGTTCCACCTTGCACATACATTGAACAAAGATGACAGACTAAAACTAAATTCATAAATGGAATTGGGATTCCTTACTGTGGTGTATATCAAGGGATAGCTTGGGAGAATCTCCCCGGTCAGTGCTGACTGCAGCTGAGCACCTGTGTAGGGTGAATGCTAGAGCCCCCCTCCCCTTGCTCGCAGCAGCGCTACATGCCTTGGTGGTGGTGCACTGATTCTCCACGGCCAAATCTTTTGCATTTAGTTAGTAAATGGCCCCGCCACAGAATTGAGACATGTATAATCTGTTACATTTTGTACACTCCCTGGAGAGATTTACAGGAAGTGACATTTACAATGAATTTGCAGGATAACACTCCCAATTCACCCCTTTGCAGATTCTACTGAACACAACTGTAAGCAATGGCATGTTTTTAGGGCCAGAAGTTTTGGCAGATGGTTTTGGTCTATGTGTCACAAGCCTTTAGGTGCTTTTAGATGTTCAGAGAAATACCTGTTGAGATAGACCACAGGTAAATAGAGCACTGAATTAAACAGAAGAGCTCTGAGGTCTCTTCTAGGCTATACCTGCTATCAGCAGGTTCTGCATCCTCAACTTTATCACTTAACTTCTGGAAGGTCTGCAGAATGAAGGCCCTCAACTCAAGTTCTCAATTCTTTTCCCACCTAATGCTTTGCACATCAAGAGTTTCCTCTAGAATTGTTGTTGTTGAGTCATGTCCAACTCTTTTGCACCCCATAGACTCTGTCCATGGGGTTTCCCAGGCAAGAATACTGGAGTATCAATGTCTGTCTCTGAGCTATCTTGAATGTTTCTCTACAACTTCTACTGAACTTTAAAATGTGAACCTGCCTACTATCCAGATCAGCAATGTGCCTTGTCTTTAAAGAGATAGGACTCAAATTCCAGCTCCATCACTTTTTAGCTGGATGACCCTTAACAAGTTTCCTAACTTCTTCCAGCCCCAGTTGCTCATCTATAAAATGGAAATCAAATGTTTACTACTATTAGAATCTGATATTTTCTAGTCCAAAAAAATTATCAGCAAATAGCAACTTGTTATGCAGAAGAAGCTAGCACTAAGAACCTAATACATGCTCCCTAGGTTGTAAGACAGGTTGTCATAATCTCACAAAAAGGAGTCCAGCGTGAGTTTGCAGATAACTAGGTCAGATTTTCCCACTTTCCTCATTTGCAAAGCAACAAGCCTTCTGTTCTTACACAGAGCCTGTGTGCTGGGAGAAACGCTCATCACCATCTGGGTTCAATAGTTGCCAAGAAAAATAATGGGATAGTAAGTGAAATATTCTCAGGCTGCATCCCTTTACCATCGCTGGCCATTTTCCTTTTTTGGGGTGTGTGTGTGTTGATGGGGGAGATACACATATTAGCATGGAGTGCTATACAGAAGTTCAAGATGCCAATAGACTATATAGAGGTTCCAGTTACAGCTTTTTTTCTTTATCTGAAGCATAGCTGATTTACAGTGTTGTGTTAGTTTCAGGTACAGGGCAAATTGATTCAGAGTTTATATATAAATACTCTTTTGCAGATTCTTTTTCATTGTAGGTTATTACAGATATTGAATGTAGTTCCCTGCGCTATACAATAGGTCCTTGTTGTTTATCTGTGTATCTTTTAATCCCAAACTCCTAATTTACCCCTCACCCACTCCCTGCCCATTTGCTAACCATAAGTTTGTTTTCTCTGGCTGTGAGCCTATTTCTGTATTGTAAATAAGGTCATTTGTATCATTTTTCAAACTCTACATATTAGTGATACATGACATTTATCTCTCCCTGATGACTCACTTCACTTAGCATTGATATAGTCTCTAGGTCCGTCCATGTTGCTACAGGTAGCATTATTTCATTCTCTTTATGGCTAAGTGGTATTCCATTGTATGTATACATGTATACATCCATCTTTGTATCCATCTTTCTGCTGATGGGCATTTATGTTGCTTCCATGTCTTGGCTATTGTAAACAGTGCTGCTATGAACATCTATCGAGGTGCATGCCTCTTTTCGAATTCGAGTTTTCTACAGATATGTGCCCAGGGGTGGGATTGCTGGATCATATGGTACTTCTGTTTCTAGGTTTTGAAGGAACCTCCCTACCGTTTTCCATAATGACTGCACCAGTTTACATTCCCACCAGCAGTGTAGGAGGGTTCCCTTTTTGTCCACAGCCCAGCATTTATTACTTGCAGACTTTCTGATGTTGGCCATTCTCACCTATGTGAGGTGACACTTCATTGCAGTTTTGACTTGCAATTCTCTGATGATTAGCAACGTTGAGCAGGTTTTCCTGTGCCTGTTGGTCTGTTTACTGTGTGTCTATTTATGCAGGACTTCCGCCCACTTTTTGACCCTGGCCATTTTCAGTAGCCTAAACATCTGCTGTAGTGTTCAGCGCACTTGACCTTCTCAGAGCAAAAGGTCTCCCTTCAGCCAGATAAGGACTCCACTATTGCTTCCCAAGGTCACCATTTCAAGGTTCTTGACTCAATCATGTTCTGTCTTGGTTGGGGCTAGAACATTCTGATAATTCATAAAGCGAGTCCTGTAGTCTCATCTTTGTCCTATAGAAAGGTGAAGGACAGGCAAAGAAAAGCAGGAAAAGAGGACTGTATCCAAATGGCACTGATTTATTTGCTGCCAAGCATCACTTACTCTTCCAGTTTCCTATTTTTAATATGGAAGCAATAATTATGCAGTCTTTCAAAGGGGATCTTTTTAAACTTATATCTATATGTTTGGGGGCCTTGTAAACTAAGAAGGAAGTATAAAATAGGAATAATGATAAGAAAATATATTTAAGAATAAACTCAAAATAAGAAATGGATATAAATGAAAATTGTATTTACTTTTTGCTTTGTTTTATAAATGAAAATTGTAAATACTATGAAAGTGAAAGTGAAGTTGCTCAGTCACATCTGACTCTTTGCAACCCCATGGACTATAGCCCACCAGGCTCCTCAGTCCATGGGATTCTCCAGGCAAGAATACTGGAGTGGGTTGCCATTTCCTTCTCCAGAGGATCTTCCCGACCCAGAGATTGAACCCAGGTCTCCCGCATTGCAGGCAGACGCTTTAACCTCTGAGTCACTATGGAGGATTCATAAGAAAGGCTACTTTGGTAATGAAGATTTATTTTAAAGATGGCCTAAATTGATCTTACTCCCAATAAAAGTACTCATTGTAGAACAACAAACACTAATTATGAAATTTGTACAGAAAAATGAGCAGTCAACATTTATTTTCCATGCAGGACAATTCTCTAAATGAGCTCATTCAACAGGTAGTTCTTTTTGCTTAAAGTGGATGAACAGAGCTATAACGTGACTTAAAACATGGACAGTTGGATTAAGATCCATTAGTTCAGTAATAAGCAGTTGGATATGGACTCTCTCCCAGTTCTCCAGGATCACCACTTTTATTTTCTACAGAGATGACAAAAATAGTAAAATCTTGTATGGGCACTTAAACTACTCAGAATTTTACTTCTGGAAGAGTGCTGTAGTATTTCAGCTTGGTGTATACTTAACACATGGCATTTCAGTTGGATTGTCTGCTTAATTTCACTGGTCAAATCACCAATAAGAAACTGTGACAAAACGGTTGAATGAAAACAAAGAATCAGTTATCTAAACATAAATGGGTTCTTCCTTCTTAGTTTTTCAAGGCCCTTGTTCTCTCCATTTGTTGCTATTTCCCATGAACTCCAGGTTTATCTAATAAAGCTCTTCACTTAGATTTGTTATTGGCAACTCCAGGTTAACCTCTTCAAAACTGAGCTTTCAATATCTGCTCCCTCATCTCCAATTCTTACAGACTTCCCCATCTGAGAAAATGACATTTGTTCCTCATCATTAGGCACAAAATTTTGAAGTTATCCTTGACTCTTCTCTTTTTATCAAGCTACTTATCCAGTTGATCACCAACTCTTATTATCCTATTTTCAAAATAAAGCCAGATGGGGTGATATCTTCCATCTCTCCTTTTCCTCCCCACGGCTACCCACCTCATTTATCACCATAACTATTTGATTCTCTGTCTCCTTAGGGTCACTGTCTCATTGAAGTGATCCTTTCAAAAAATAAGAATATAATGCCCCACTTTTCCTCAAACCTCCCCCCCACGCCCCCACCCCGCCCTGTGACTCCTAGTATAATCCAACATTCATACAGTGGCCCTCATGATCCCCATCTGCTTCCATCACCTCCTTACTCTCCCGTCCCCACCCCAGGGTTTTCCCTCTGCTGTCAGTTTCTCTTCCTTCACTCATGTCTTTGTTTCTCTTCAAATGTTATAAGCACACTCTTGCATCAAGGCCTTTGCACTCACTTCTCCTTTACCTGAAATGTTCACCTCCATGCACACACAGATATGAGCACCATGACTGCAGGAACTTTTTTTGCTACAAAGCCACTGAAACCCCAGGACCCAGAGCAGTGCCTGACGTTTGAGTGGTGCACAATACATGATTACTGAGAACCTGAATGAGCCATACTTAAGTAGCAATCATTGCTTCAGTTCAGTTCAGTTCGTTTCAGTCGCTCAGTCGTGTCCGACTCTTTGCAACCCCATGAATCGCAGCACGCCAGGCCTCCCTCATTGCTTGGTGGTGTTGTAAAGAATATTTCACGGCACCATGCAGTCTCTGCAGAGCCAGTGGGATTCCTAAAATACAACAGTCTTGCTTGGGTACTGCATTCTTGCATTAAAATAGACTCTCCGCCCCTGATAATCTCTCCAACAGCACCCCCTTCCCACCTCCTTTCTCACTACTGTCTAGCCACATGGCCTTCTCTCTGCTCCTGGAACAGGCCAAGCATGTCTGAACCTTCTGGTTATTTTGCTGGATGTGTTCTTGGTGGGAAGCAACTCTTCCTGCATCTTTGGGTGAGTCCTCACTCAGGTCTCATTTTGAAGCTCCCCCCTTGGTGAGACCTTCCCCAGTCACTCAAAGCAACTAACTCCCCTTTGCTTATCTCTGTCACACCACACTCTTATTTGCCTCAAAACAAAAGATAACAGAGACCTTACCTATTTCCCCCACCGTATTACCAGAGGTGCCTATCACGTGACATTCATAAAATATTTGGAGGATTGATAAATGTCATTTGTCTAGTTGCTGAAGATCTGTACCTCCAAGACAGCTCTAGCCACAAAGTGCTGAAATGATGTAACTGTGACTTTGTCTTGCACACTCTGTGAGACCCCCTGGAACAGGCACACTGTTTAATTTGTAGTCACTTCCCTGCCACTGCCCACAGTTCCAGGCACCTCATGGCACTCCACAGACGTTTGCCAACCCAACATGAAGCTCCAGAGAGGTGATACAGCTTCTTTACCAAGGTAATTTCACTTGAAGGAGAGAGAATGTGAATCAGAGATGGCAAACTATTAAAAAGTGAACGTTATGAGATGGCCAAGGGAAGCCATATGAGGAAGAGTATACAGAAGAAACAAGACATGGAAAAATTAAATGCTTGTAATTAGTTCTTATGGGGAGAGAGAAGAAATACAACGGTGAGATCATCAATTCAGGTGCTCATTGCAGAGCAATGCCAAGGCTTCTGGTACTATAAAACTACATGGTCTTTTTTTTCTTGGCAAAAAAATTATATTATTGATGTGCTGCATTTAACACTTCCTGTGAATAAGTCAATTTTTTGATTACCCAAGGACACTCCTTATAGTAGTTGTTCTAAACTTTCCCCATTGTTTTTTTCTTTTATATTTTGTCTCCAAATCCTTTCTCCTCACAGATGGCTCTATCTTTCACTTTGTGGAGAAAGTCAAGGTCATTGAAGGGAGGGGAAGTCGCCCAACCTGTCTTCTCCACCAAAAATATCTTGGATCCAACGCATGCCCCCTCCTGGTTCTCTTTTGTCTTGGCACAATAGCTATTTTTTCTTCTTTCCAAAAATTACCATTAACATTATATCTAGATCACGTTTCCTTTAATTTTGTCAAACAGCGCCTTGTCTTTTCAACTATTTCCAATTTCCCAGCATTGTGCACATCTTTCTTTCCATTAGTTCCTTCCCTTCAGACTTCAGACACGCACAGGTGTTCCATGTCTTAGAAAACCAGGGGTTGCTATTGTTGCCTCCATCGCCCTGCTGCATTAAGAATAAGCATATACACAAATATTTAATAAATTATAAGAGGAAAGTAAAGGGACGTAGGATGGGCAGTTGGCCAGGGTTTCGTCCGAGTAGCCACGCTGCTGGAAGCGATGTCTCGGCTGAGTCGGTAGCTGCCTGGGGGAGGGGGTCGCGGGTGTCGGGGAAGCAGAAGCTCACGCAAAGGACTGTGGGAGAAGACAATATGGCGCCCGCCGCCAGCCTCCCACATTCGCTGGGCACCGTCAAGATGTCTCCTAATTACTTTTTGCACACCTTCTTTCATGTGAAGCTTCACATCCTGTGAGGATATTAGGCAGAACTCCTCACCATCTTAAGAGCTCACGGTCTAGTGGAGGAAAAGCCGAATGAGTGATCCAAGTAAACTCCACTGTGAAAGGGAGGGGTGAAGGCTGAGCTGACACAGGAGGGAAGGGAAGCTGAGCCTCAAAACCGCACACGCCCCGCGTGCAGTTCTGACGGAAGCGCTCGCTCTGCCAGATGAACACGGGGCCGGCAGCCACACACATGTTCGCTTTGTCTGCTCTGTCCCTTCTGGCAGTGCCTCTGGACTCCTGCTAGTAGGCTAACTGCAGAAACAGACCGCTTCGAAATCTCAGGAACTTCACCTGAGAAAAAAATCTCTCCTACATCCCCTCACACTCCAAGGCAGTTCCAAGGAGGCAAAAGACTGCTCCACACGGCCACTCAGGAACCTAGGACACCACCCTCCTGTACATCATAGCTCTGCGTTGCTTAGGTCCTCAGAATCCAAAATGTAGCTCTTGGACCTGCAGGGTCAGCACCACTCGTTAACTTGTTAAAAATGTAAATTCAGAGCCTACTAAACCAGAGGCTCTGGCTCTAGGATCCAAAACACATATTTACCAAGCCAGCGGATGGAGGCGGGGAGCGTGCAGGGTCGCACAGGAGCGTGTTTAAGTGCCAGCTGGGAAGGAGCACATCCCGCTTCTTCCCACGGCCGGTCAGCTGGGACACAGTCCTGACGCCCTGCCTTCCTATTCTAGAAGCTGAGACGTGTAGTCCGGCCCTGCCCCCGGGAAGCAAAGTCCTCCCTTCAAAAACAGTCTTCCCACTTCTAATGTCTCCCTTAAATTCATCTCCCATCAGCAGTCAGACTAACGTTCCTAAAAGGTGAAACTATTATTACTCCTTCCAGTTTAAAACCTTCCTGGGTCTCACAGCCTTTCAAATGACCCTTCTTAGCCCTCCAAGGCCTGGTCCCTGTTGCCTCTCTAGCTTCGCGGTTTGCCATCCTCCGAGGAAGTCTAGATCTCTCAACCACTGGTCCTTTCCCTGGCCACCTGCCCTCTTCTCTGGGCCTTGGCCCCTGCTGCTCCTCCCTTCTTCCTTTCTTCCTGGCCACTCCCTGAATCCTTCAGGGTTCAGCTGGGTTGTGACTTTGTCCAGAAACATCTCCCTAAAGCCCCTGTCTGGCCCTCCCTCAACACTGGGTAAGATGCCTCTCCTAACCCTGAATAGTTCTTTCCACCTTGAATTTCAATCACGGAAGTCATTGGAGGGCAGAGACTGTGTTACGTGATGTTGGTCTTGTTGCCCATCAGGAACCTGTCATGGAGTAGGTGCTCAGTAATGAATTCAAAGAGGCTTACATGTGTGTGTGCTCAGTCTTGCCTGACTCTTGGGACCCCATGGACTGTAGCCTGCCAGGCTCCTCTGTTTGTGGGATTTCCCAGACAAGAACACTGGAGAGGATTGCCATTTCCTGCACTAGGGGATTAGTGGGTGCTCAGTGGCTACTTGTAGGTGAGAATGTTGATTGGTTGTATGGTACTGTGGCCAGAATCTGCTATTCAGTTCAGTATGCTGTCTTTCTCAGATAAACACCGCACCTAAACTGCAGCCAAGAGCTTCCTGTCACCTGAAAATCAACTCAAAGCCACACTGTCACACTCTGATCACTGTCAGCCCATTGTTGTGGGTTTTTAAAATTAACATTAATTTTAATTGGAAGCTGATTACTTTACAATATTGTGGTGGTCTTTTGCCATACACCGACATGACTCAGCCATGGGTGTACATGTGTTCCCCATCCTGAACCCCTCTCCCACCTCCCCCTTACCCACCCCTCAAGGGTTGTTCCTGTGCACCGGCTTTGAGTGCCTTGTTTCATGCATCAAACTTGGACTGGCGATCTGTACACAAAAATCTTCATATCTTCTTCCATGTGAATTTGCATGTGTGATTTACATAATAAATAGAATAAGGAAACTCAGTATTTGAAATGTAATCAAATTATATTGTTTAGAAAACAGAAAAAATAAAGCTGACTGGTGCTGATGGGACAGCACAGATCTCTTGGCAGCTGAATTCTCGGATGAATCAGTCCTCTATTCTTGTAACGCTTCGCTGCGGCTCATTCTGTTGGATTAATTTTGGATTGAAAATAATGAACTCATGAGACATTCTCTTTTAAAAAAATATTTTATTGAAGTATAGTGGATTTACAATGCTACTTTCTGTTGTACAGCAAAGTGATTCAGTCATATGTATATATACGATCTTTTTTAAAAATAATTTTTACTAGAGTATAGTTGACTTAGTATACATTCATTTCCATATGCTTTTCAAATATGGTTTATTGTAGGATACTGACTATAGTTTCCTGTGCTATAGAGTAGGACCTTGTTGTTTATGCATCCTGTATATAAGATTTTACACCTGCTAATCCAAAACTCCCAGTACATCCGCCCCTCACCCCTCTCCTCCTTGGGAAGCACAAGTCTGTTCACTGTGTCTGTGATTCTGTTGCTGTTCCATAGATAAGTTCATTTGTACATTTGTTTAGATTCCACACAGAAGCAATATCGTATGGTATTTGTCTTTCTCTGTCTGACTTACTTCACCCAGGCTGACAGTCGCTGGGTTCATCCATGTTGCTGCACATGGCATTATTTCAATCTTATTTTTATGGCTGAGTAGGAGAAGGCAATGGCACCCCACTCCAGGACTCTTGCCTGGGAAATCCCATGGACGGAGGAGCCTGGTGGGCTGTAGTCCATGGGGTCGCGAAGAGTTGGACAGGACTGAGCAACTTCACTTTCACTTTTCACTTGCATGCACTGGAGAAGGAAATGGCAACCCACTCCAGTATGCTTGCCTGGAGAATCCCAGGGACGGGGGAGCCTGGTGGGCCGCCGTCTATGGGGTCACACAGAGTCGGACACGACTGGCGTGACTCAGCAGCAGCAGCAACAGCATTCTGCTGCACTGTCATAGCATTGTAGCAGTCGCACTCCATCTTCCTTATTCAATCCTCTGTCATTGGACACTTGGCTTGTTTCATGTCTTGGCTATAGTGAATAGCACTGCTATAAACATAGGGGTACGTGTATCATAGTTTTGTCCAGATATATGCCCAGGAGTGAAACTGCTGGATCATGTGGCAACTTTCTTTTTTTTTTAAAGAACCTCCATACCATTTTCCATAGTGGCTGCACCAACTTATGGGAACTTCACTATTCCCACAACACTGGAGGAGAGTTCTCTTTTCCCACTCTATCCAGCATTTATTATTTGTGAATTTTTTAATGATGGCCATTCTGATGAATGTGAAATGATATCTCATTGTAGTTTTGATTTACATTTCTCTGATAATTAGCAACAATGAGCATCTTTTCCTGTTGACCATTAGCCATCTGTATGAGAAGACATTCTCTTAAAAAAAAATATAGTAACACCCTTCACAGGGATGGAAAAATAAGCCATAGCAATGTCCATGAACAGTAATTGCTTCTGCTCCAAGTCCTCTCCATGCCAGTGCTCCCAATTATCTTTTTCAAATGAATCCAGACATGTTTATCCTATAGACACTTGGACAATATTGAAGTGGTGACAAGCTAAAGTGAGAAATCATAGTTGGAACCAAATTTACCCTCCAGGTAGCCCCAGTCTTGCTTGGACACCCTGGCTATGACTCTCAGGCCAGGATGCAGGGTCTGGGGCTCTTTTTGTCTTCTGCACAAGGTTTGCAGTTTGTTCAGGGCACACAGCCAGTGACTGGTCCTTACTTGAAAGTCCCAGGAGAACTTTCCATGTCAATCAGTGCTGCCTGGCAGACTCTGTGGGTGAGGGTCAAGGAGGTTTCCAAGGTGTGCAGGAAGCTCTGGGCAGTAGACATCCCCTTGTTCAGCATAAGAAGAAGGAACAGATTTCTTTAAAGCAGCAGTTCTTCAGCTATCTGACACCAAGGACCAGTTTCACAGAAGATAATTTTTCCACAGAAGGTGGCCTGGTGGTTTCAGGGTGATTCAAGTGCATTACATTTGTTATGTCACCGCTGATCTGATGGGAAGTGGAGTTCGCTGATACTGTGAGCCATGGGGAGCAGCTGCAAGTAGTACAGACGGAGCTTCACTCGCTCACCCACGGCTCACCTCCTGCTGGGTGGCCCCGTCACTAACACGTCATAGACTGGTGCCGGGGGTGGGAACCCCTGACTTAAAGCAGTGGGTATGAACTCCCTCCGGAACTTTGCCCCATCAGTCATTTCCATCTCTCTCTACTGTTGTTGTTGCTAAGTCTAAGTCATGTCTGACCCTTTGTGACCCCATTGTCTGCAGCACGCCAGGCTTCCCTGTCCATCACCACCTCCCAGAGCTTGCTCAGACTCATGTCTATTGAGTCGATGATGCCATCCAACCATCTCATCCTCTGTCGTCCCCTTCTCCTCCCGCCTTCAGTCCTTCCAATGAGGCAGCTCTTTGCACCAGATGGCCAAAGTACTGGAGCTTCAGCTTCAGCATCTCTACTGTCTGCTAAGTCTATAAGCATGACCCCAAAGCACTCAAAGACCAGCCTTGTGAGTTGGGTTCTTCCTGAAGTATACACATAGATGGAGTTAGGAATAAAGATTTGTTGAGGAAGAAGGCATGAGAAACTCAAGGAAAGGGAGCAGAATTGTGTAGGAAGAGCAGAGGGGAAGTGGCAGAGCCATCGTGTCCCTGGAAGAGCAAGGAAGTGGCAAAACCAGGTCTGAGATTCCACGAATCTCCAAAATGCAGCCATAGCACCACAGTGCACACTGCCTGTGTCTGCTCCAGCTCTGACAGACCATGTGTTTTACTGTCACTCAAATCATAGCTGTCATAGTTATTCATTATGGGCCAAATGCTCCACTAAGTGCCTTCTGATATGCATGACCTATTTGTGAGGTAAGCGTTCCTTTCTGCCTTTTACATATTTAGAAACCTGAGTTGCAGTGAAGTTAAATGACACGCATAGAATCATTCCACAAATAAATAGCAGAATGAGAATTCACACTTCAAATTCATGCTCTCAACCCTGAGGCCATGGTCCTTTATGTTCCCATTGCCTTTGAGTTAGGACAGAGTTTCATTCATCTTTGTAATCACATAACCTAAAGAATTATAGCCATTGAATAAAAATTTGCTGAATGAAGAATGTGCTTTTCCAGAATCTCTGGAATTGTAAAATGTAGTCATTTTTTTAAAGGCATGTTATCAAGATAAGGCTATTCCTAATGCTTATTTTCATTTTTTTAAAATACTAGTTATAGCTTTTGTGCTATGAATAAAATTTCTAGTAGTCAATACATTAAACACACACACTGGAAGAGGGTCAGGAACCTTGAAGATGCTATTTTAGTGAAAATTAGTCGATAAACAGGTGATCTTCAAACGTCCATGCACACACAAGTCATTGAGGAAGCTTATTAACATGCAGATTACCAAGCCCCACCAACAATAGATTCTTATTCAGTAGATTTTATAAGAAGTCTCCAAATCTGCATTTTATAGTGATCTCTAAGTAAGTCCACAGCAGGTGGTTCCACGGACCACATCCTGACAAACTGAAGCAAGTCACTGGAACTTTCCATTGGCTAATTAACCTCCGGGTCACATAAGAAATCTTAAAAAACCTAATGGTAAAATTGCAACTGGAATAAAACTGTTTGACCTCTATTATTTGCTATAATGATTTTTAGAACTGATGATGAGACCTGAGACCCATGTCATAGTCCGTATAGGTGCCAATTTAGCTTGACTGGATCAGGTGGACAGAACACTTCACAATCATTTAAATCTTTAGACTGATTCTGAGGAGAAGAGCTAATGACTCAGTTTGTGCAATTTCAATTGTTTATGTCATCCCACAGACTTTTATCTTTCCATCAATGTTATGTCATTGAAATTAAAACACCTGCAATTATAAGAATGACTCTTCTATTTAATCTTACCAAGAAAGAAAAGTCCCCAAATGGAGAACTCAATATAGGGCAACAAAGAGCCACACCCTTGGGAGAAGGTAAAGGAGAAATAAAGCCAGAGCCTTAGTTTGTGCTCTGCGAAAAGCAGGTCTAAGTCAGGCCTTTCATGTAGGTGGTATATTTGGGGAAATGGCCCCAGGAAGCACGAGGGGAAATGATTGAAAGGAAGGGAACCAGAGAAACACAGGTCATGAGCCAAGGACGCTGTGAGCAAATGGACCCAGACCCCCTTAGGGCCCTTTGGAGACCCATGTAGAGCACAGCCAACGA
This sequence comes from Procapra przewalskii, assembly GCA_006410515.1. NCBI lineage: Eukaryota > Metazoa > Chordata > Mammalia > Artiodactyla > Bovidae > Procapra > Procapra przewalskii. Next base: position 13,878,679 of record SJYF01000077.1, on the reverse strand, counting down.
CTCCCCTCCCTCACTGGATGAGGGCTGCCCCTGGGGGTGTTAGAGCCCCGACTATTTGAGTCCCCATAGACTGCAGCATGCCAGGCTTCCCTGTCCTTCACTATCTCCTGGAGTTTGCTCAAACCCATGCCCACTGAGTCGGCGATGCCATCCAACGGTCTCATCCTCTGTCGTCTCCTTCTCCTCCTGCCCTTGATCTTTCCCAGCATCAGGGTCTTTTCCAATGAGTCAGCTCTCACATTAGGTGGTCAAAATATTGGAGCTTCAGCAGCAGTCTTTCCAAAGAATATTCAGGTTGATTTCTTGTAGGACTGACTGGTTTGAAATCCTTGCTGTTCAAGGGACTCTCGAGCATCTTCTCCAGCACCACAGTTCAAAACCATCAGTTCTTCAGCACTCAGCTTTCTTTATAGTCCAACTTGCATCCATACATGACCACTGGAAAAAACATAGCTTTGACTAAATGGACCTTTGTTGGCAAAGATTTCATGGCTACAGTCACCATCTGCAGTGATTTTGGAGCCCCAAAGAAGAAAATATGTCACTGTTTCCACTTTTTCCCCATCTGTTTGCCACGATGTGGTGGGACTGATCTTAATGTTTTGCCATGGACCTTAATGGATGCCATGATCTTAATGTTTTCTGAACATTGAGTTTAAAGCTAGCTTTTTCACTCTCCTCTCTCACCCCTATTAAGAGACTCTATTTCCTCTTCGCTTTCTGCCATTAGAGTGGTATCATCTGCATACCCGAAGTTGTTGATATTTCTCCTAGCAATCTTGATTCCAGCTTGTGTTTCTTCCAGTCCAGCATTTCTCATGATGTACTCGGCATAGAAGTTAAATAAG
>SJYF01000077.1:13864740-13877775 GCA_006410515.1 Procapra przewalskii | reverse complement strand
TCCTGACCTGCATACAGATTTCTCAAGAGGCAGGTCAAGTGGTCTGGTATTCCCATCTCTTGAAGAATTTTCCACAGTTTATTGTGATCCACACAGTCAAAGGCTTTGGCATAGAAATCTTAGGCAGGGTTTATAAGGGGCCTTGGGTTGGCAATGATGTCCAGTGACGAGCAAGCAGATGCAAAGCTTGCATGAACCTGGCCTCCATCCAGCTGAACAGTAATTGTAGTAACTGATTATTTGATTCATCTCAACTTCCCTGATGTTAAAATGTGGCACACACAAAAAAAGTATCTTTGAAACAGTGAAACACAGTGTAACAATTTAGCCACAAAACAGGTGCAATCTCTCTCCCATGTAATAAAACCTTCAGGAGCACTCCTTTTTCTGTCCCCTGGCACGCACATGCACACCACCACCACTACCACACCTTCAAGAGAAGCCTCTTTATAGTGGAGGACACGTACTGTGTATAAGAATATCTTCTTTCTTCCTCCAAGGTATACAGCCACACAGATAATTAATATTCTGTTGAAACCAGCCAAATAGCAACTGGACTGACTGAAACAGAACAGAAAGCTGAAATTTGAGTGTAGCTTTTAGAAATACTCTTACCATTTTCCCAGAGGAAACCATGGGGCAGGGGAAATGTTACTGCTTCTAGCTGCATTATTTTGAGCTTTCAAAAAATTATTTTTACAAGTAAAGATGCCTATATAATACTGTAAAAAGAAAGAAATCAAACTTGGTATTTCCCCTTTCAAAAAGCCTTCAGGCTTTTATTTCACAATCTCCTATAGACTGGTCTACACTTTTTTTTTTTTCTAAGAGGAGCATTGAGTCCTGAGATCAATAAATCAAAATTGGATTGCCTCTTCCTCAAAGGTGAATTGTTATCTTGCTGAAGAGGTGATGTGACAGGATCTCTAGTTTGGTAAAATACGTGAACAAAAAAAGGATTAAGATTTCTTTGCCTGAAAGGAAAATTCTGGATGTTTTTTTTTTTTTCCTTTATGGGAGAGTTTCCTGAATTGTCTCCTAGAACAAGAGATTAAATATCAAGAGATAAAGCAGGTGCAAGGCCCATTATTTAGTGCCATCAGAGCCCATTCTCTCACTGGAGGCGCTGTTTCCACATGAAAAATGAAAGTAGCCTGATAACCTACAGGAGCATCTATGACAGTCTGAGAAAAGAGGCAGAGGGCTAGGGATCCCTCAGTTGTTCGAATTCTGGAACAAGCAAGAGATTCTTAACTATGGGAAAGACCAGGGTGCCTATAGAGATGTCAGCCAAAACAAAAGCAAAATGTAACCATCAGAAGTCAATCAAACGATGAAGCAACAGGCCAGTTAAGATGCTCAGCACCCAGGGGCTCAGGAAGGGGACTGAGCGCCCCAGGGATGTCAGCCCCAAGAAGCTGGTGCTACAGCACAAACCCAGGAAGAGCCCTGGGACCCCAAGTATGACATCATTACAAAGCTAAGCTCTGTCGACTGACCACCCACTTTCCTGCTGGGCCCCCAGATCCTCGGGTGCCCAAGGAAGCCTCTATGCTGCCTTATGTTTAGAATCTTTACCATGGATTCCAAACCAAGCCATCATACACTTCTAACTGCATGCAGGAGGTTCAGAGTGACATGAACCTGGTTTTCCAGATTAAAGAGGCCATGGTGTGAACCCGTTTTCAAAGGGAAAATGAAACCCCCAAACCTGGACTCCAGAATATCTAGCAGGGGAGTATGGTCTCTGAAGAGGGCCCTGCAGATTCTGTAGCAGGAAGACCTCTGCATGTCACATTCCTACGGATCCTGCTGCCACGGACCTGCCATTCAACAGGACTCCCTCTCTTCACTGTGACCAATCTGTGCTCCTCTCCCTCCCCCAAACCATCTTAAGGACAGGAAAGACATTCTTCAAGTCCACTGCTTTCAGATGGATTAGGCTGACCAAGCAGACCTCTGAAAGAAGATTCTAGGCCTTGCCCCAGTTCCAGTCCCATTTCAGCTGACTCTGCACGGCTCTCTCGCCACTGTTACTATATTGATGAAGTGACATTAGCCCCGGAATGAACTCGGAAGAACAACCTCATCACTCACTAGAGGGCCTGGGGCAGCCATGCCACTTTTCTGGTTGCAAAGGGTTTTGTTGAACTGGAATATGGTCAAGGGTCTCCTTTATTTCTTAGGGAAAACAGTCTGGCAAAAGACAAAATAGAACTAGGATCTAAAAGTGGATTAAAACCCCTAGGAAGAGGGGGTTGGAAAACATAACAGCAGCTTCTGGCAGGTAACTTCAACTTTTCTTTGATAAAAGGCATCTGATTGAGTTTAACTGCAGTTTTAGTTACATGTTCAGTGAATGTGCTTAGATGGTCTTTTAGGGGGGTGTGTGTGTGTGTGTGTGTGTGTGTGTGTGTGTGTGTGTTTGCTGTAGTACTGATAAACTCTCAGAAGGCATAAAAATGATTTTGATAGAAGCTATCAAAAGATAGCTGCTCTCTACTGGTCCTGGACCTCTGGGTGCAACATTCCCCAGCCTCCAGCCAACCCTGGGGCCTCACAGTCTGAGCTGGCTCTGGCCAATCTATCCTGTGACTGTTGGTCCTGTATTCAATGGGTTTTGTACACTGACAGACTGCCTGGGTTCATCTCCAGCCTGAAGTCAAGGGGAGATTCCGTCAGCACCCAAGGACCTTTGTTCAGTCCTGAATGGCAGGTTTTCCCTTCAATTAGTGCTCCTCAATAGTTACACCACCCCTTACGTTGTCTAGTGGGTCAATATATTGTGCAGTGTTCAATACATTGCACCCTTAAAGCTTTGTTTTAATTGTTATTTCAAAAATCAGAACATAAGGCTAGCATATACTTGAACTCTTGAAGTTTAATGTTAATAATAAATAGTGTACTTATTTAAAAATATATATTAAGATGCAGGTGTCTGTGATAGTGCTTTTTGAAGAAAAGCGAAATGTGAAATGGGTTCCAGCTTACTGCCAGATGTGTTTGAAAACTTCTCCTAGTTGGAAAAAAATCTATCATTTTTCCCTGAAGCAGAGAGAATTGGTATTGAGAGGCCAAGACTAGAAATGGAATTAGCTTAACGGAACTGAATGCACTTACTTCCAGTCCAGGGTCCTCTGATCGTCTTTCGCTATTTCTGTAAATCTGCTATTTATTGGATGCAGCTTTCTTCCTAGGTATAGATTTTGAGAACTTTGGTCATCACAAAGATGACACGCTAGATTTTATCAAATGTTCTGAATAAATCGTGCTGTTTAGGAAAATATATAAAGAGGGCTAAATTTGATGGAAATATTTAAGGACTCTATAATTAAGAATGATAGGATTAAATTATTCTTGGACTAAAGAGCTGTGTACATAATCATGCAGGATTTCGGCCCAAGCAGAGGCACTTTCTTTCCAGAGCCTTAAGTGCTTGATGAAGTTTTTAAGGATCCAGCATGAGTTATTTCCAGCAGTCAGTTTCCTTTCTCATGGAAGATACCACATAAAGAACCGTTGAAAAGCTCGAAGCAGCCCCACTGTGGCTCCTTACATAGTTAAAACCCTATTAGAGTAAAAGAATCAAGAGACTCCTGTGGAAAAAATACCTATCTCTGTGCTCACTAGGGCCCTGCTGTGTACAGACTTACCCAGTCGCTGCCGAGAAACAAGAGCCACAAAGAACGTGTGATGGTGTAGGGGGTGGCGTTCGAGAGACACCCGATTTGTATTGTTCCTGCTGGAAAGACCCTGATCTGAGACCAGTCCTGGCGGCCCTGAGCTGAGAAGGGCCTCCTTGTAGCTTTCATTCTTGCCATGCCCTGAAGGACACCAGGGAGGCAGAAAGAGGCTGAATGAGAATTAGATGCTTAATTGGGGCCTGGAAAGGGAAAGAACAGCCAGACATGTGGAGCGTGATTGGAATCCAGCTCAGTGAAGCCAATGCAGCAACACCTGGGGAGGTTGTGATCTTACATAAAGGAGTTGGAGCAGCTTTTCCGATTTCCAGGGAGGCAGCACCACGAACAAGAGGAGGCGAAGGGGGAGTGAGGCGGGTCAGGCGAAGATGTAAGGAGCTGAGTCCCCCAGATCTTTTACCCACAGGAGATCTGTCTACGTATCCAAATGCCAGGCATGGGTGGAAAACGTTTGACACTGACTCCTCTAACCGGCTCCAAGTTCAGTGCCATTTCCTTGTTATCCACTATTTTCTCTTCACCCCCATCCTCTGGGCCTCCAGAGTTCCCTGTTCATACCAGAGCACTTGGCATGTGGGTGATTAATGTTCTCAGTCTCTCTCTGTCTCAGCCACCTTGTGAAGTCCTCATTCATTTTGTGTCTCACCATATGGTAGACACTGATATACGGGTGGATATATTTTGAGGGTCTTCTTCCCGAAGGTTGCCGTCCATGGGGTTTCAAAGAGTCAGACACAACTGAGTGGCTGACACTTTCACTTCTCCCAAAGGTTGGGTTTCATTAGAGTGGTTATTCTGACAATAACTAGTGATGAATTTCTAAACCATTCTCAAAGTTGCTGTAAGGAGGCACATCATCTGGCTAAACATAAAAGAAGAAGGTGTATATGTGTGTGTGTGTGTGTGTGTGTGTGTGTGTGTGTGTGTGTTTATGGTAAACATGATATGTATATATCATGCCACAACCAGGTACCACCACAACCTTTCATTTCCTACTAAAGACAGCTTCTGATTTTGATTAGGGCAGAATATTCCCAATTAATACATGAAGAGGTGTGTTGCCATGGAAAGGGTATCTTGTAGAAACATGCAGATTTTCCACCAGTGTGATTCTGTCATTCATTTTAAAAAAATAATTTTTATTGGAGTTTAGTTGATTTTCCCTTATAGCTCAATTGGTCCACCTGCAATGCAGCAGACCCTGGTTCAATTCCTGGGTTAGGAAGATCCACTAGAGAAGGGATAGGCTACCCACTCCAGTATTCTTGGGATTCCCTTGTGGTTCAGCTGGTAAAGAATCCGCCTGCAATGCGGGAGACCTGGGTTCAGTCCCTGGGTTGGGAAGATCCCCTGGAGAAGGGAAAGGCTACCCATTCCAGTATTCTGGCCTGGAGAATTCCATGGACTATATAGTCCATGGGGCTGCAAAGAGTCAGACGCGACTAGTGACCTTCACTTTGACCTCACTTTCGTAGTTGATTTAGATTTAGATTTCATAGTTGATTTACTTTCTGCTGTATCAGTTATACATATAGCCACTCTTTTAGATTCTGTTCCCTTATAAGTTATTATAGAGTGTTGAGTTCCTTGTGCTATATAGTAGGTCCTTATCAGTAATCTATTTTATATATAGTAGTGTGTATATGTTAATCACAATCTCCCAGTTCATTCCTTCTCCTGTACTTGGTAACCATAAGTTTGTTTTCTGCATCTGTGACTCTGTTTTGTAAGTAGGTTCATTTGTACCGGGTTTTTTTAGATTCCACATATAAGCAATATCATATGATATTTGTCTTTCTCTGTCTGACTTATTTACTTAGTATGACAGTCGCTAGGTCCATCCATGTTGCTTCAATAGGCATTATTTTATTTTCTATGGCTGAGCAATATGCTACTGTATATACATACAATATCTTTTTTATCCATTCATCTGTTGATGGACATTTAGGTTGCTTCCATATATTGACTATTGTGAACAGTGCTTCTATGAACATTAGGGTTCATGTATCATGTCAAACAATGGTTTTCTCTGGATAGAGGCCCAGGAGTGGGATTACTGGGTCATATGGCAGCTCTGTTTTTAGTTTCCTAAGGAAGCTCCACACACTTCTTTACAGTAGCTAAACCACGTTACATTCCCAACAATAGTGTAGGAGGGTTCCCTTTTCTGTACATCCTCTCCAGGATTTATTCTTAGCAGATTTTTAAATTTTTAATTGCAGGACAATTGCTCTACAATATCTTGTTGGTTTCTGCCATACATCCGTATGAATCAACCTTGGATATGCATATGTCTCCTTCCTCTTGAACCCACCTCCACCTCCCACCCCATCCTACCTCTCTCGGTTGTCACACAGTCCTGGTTTGAGTTCCCTGTGTAATACAGCAAACCCCACTGCCTACCCGTTTTCCATATGGTAATGTATATGTTTCCTTGCTGCTCTCTCCATTTGTCCCTCCCTCCACTTCCCACACTGTGTCTACAAGTCTGTTCTCTATGTCTGCATCTCCAATGCTGCCCTGCAAATAAGCTCATCAGTACCATCTTTCTACATTACATAGATCCCACATATATGCATTAATGTATGATATTTGTTTCTGACTTACTTCACTTTATATAACAGGCTCTAGGTTGACCGCCCTCATTAGAACTGATTCAAATGTCTTCCTTTTTATGGCCGAGTAGTGTTCCACTGTGGTTTTCAGTCTGTCTGCCCTCTGATGGAGAAGGATGAGAGGTTTATGGAAGCTCCCTGCTAGGACAGACTGACAGAGGGAGAAACTGAGTATTGTTCTGATGGGTGAGGCCATGCTCAGTAAATCTTTAAGCCAGTTTTCTGTTGAAGGGCTAGACTGTGTTCCCTCCTTCTTATTTGACCTGAAGGCCAAACTATGGTGGAGGTAATGAAGATAAGGAAGACCACTGGTCCACTGGATACGGGAATGGCAAAACATTTCAGTATTCTTGCCATGAGAACCCTATCGTTCAGTTCAGTTGGGTCACTCAGTCGTGTTCAACTCTTTGCGACCACATAAATCGCAGCACGCCAGGCCTCCCTGTCCATCACCATCTCCAGGAGTTCACTCAGACTCACGTCCATCAGTCCTTGATGCCATCCAGCCATCTCATCCTCAGTTGTCCCCTTCTTCTCCTGCCCCCAATCCCTCCCAGCATCAGAGTCTTTTCCAATGAGTCAACGCTTCGCATGAGGTGGCCAAACTACTGGAGTTTCAGCTTTAGCATCATTCTATCCAAAGAAATCCCAGGATTGATCTCCTTCGGAATGGACTGGTTGGATCTCCTTGCAGTCCAAGGGACTCTCAAGAGTCTTCTCCAACACCACAGTTCAAAAGCATCAATTTTTTGGCGCTCAGCCTTCTTCACAGTCCAACTCTCACATCCATACATGACCACAGGAAAAACCATAGCCTTGACTAGATGGATCTTAGTCGGCAAAGTAAAGTCTCTGCTTTTGAATATGCTATCTAGGTTGGTCATAACTTTCCTTCCAAGGAGTAAGCGTCTTGTGATTTCATGGCTGCAATCACCATCTGCGGTGATTTTGGAGCCCCCCCAAAAAAAGTCTGACACTGTTTCCACTGTTTCCCCATCTATTTCCCATGAAGTGATGGGACCAGATGCCATGATCTTCGTTTTCTGAATGTTGGGTTTTAAGCCAACTTTTTCACTGTCTTCATTCACCTTCATCAAGAGGTCCTTTAACTCCTCTTGACTTTCTGCCATAAGGGTGGTGTCATCTGCATATCTGAGGTTATTGATATTTCTCCTAGCAATCTTGATTCCAGCTTGTGTTTCTTCCAGTCCAACATTTCTCATGATGTACTCTGCATAGAAGTTAAATAAGCAGGGTGACAATATACAGCCTTGACGCACTCCTTTTCCTATTTGGAACCAGTCTGTTGTTCCATGTCCAGTTCTAACTGTTGCTTCCTGACCTGCATACAGATTTCTCAAGAGGCAGGTCAGGTGGTCTGGTATTCCCATCTCTATCAGAATTTTCCACAGCTTATTGTGATCCACAGAGTCAAAGCCTTTGGCATAGTCAATAAAGCAGAAATAAATATTTTTCTGCAACTGTAACTCTCTTGCTTTCTCCATGATCCAGCGGATGTTGGCAATTTGATCTCTAGTTCCTCTGCCTTTTCTAAAACCAGCTTGAACATCAGGAAGTTCATGGTTCATGTATTGCTGAAGCCTGGCTTGGAGAATTTTGAGCATTACTTTACTAGCATGTGAGATGAGTGCAATTGTGCAGTAGTTTGAGCATTCCTTGGCATTGCCTTTCTTCAGAATTGGAATGAAAACTGACCTTTTCCAGACATGTGGCCACTGATGAGTTTTCCAAATTTCCTGGCATATTGAGTGCAGCACTTTCACAGCATCATCTTTCAGGATTTGAAACAGCTCAGTTGGAATGCCATCACCTCCACTAGCTTTGTTTGTAGTGATGTTTTCTAAGGCCCACTTGACTTCATTTCAAGATGTCTGGCTCTAGATTAGTGATCACATCATCATGATTATCTGGATCGTGAAGATCTTTTTTGTACAGCTCTTCTGTGTATTCTTGTCACCTATTTTTAATATCTTCTGCTTCTGCTTCTGCTTATGCTTCTGTCCATACCATTTCTGTCCTTTATCGAGCCCATCTTTGCATGAAATGTTCCCTTGATATCTCTAATTTTCTTGAAGAGATCTCCAGTCTTTCCCATTCTGTTCTTTTCCTCTATTTCTTTGCATTGATTGCTGAAGAAGGCTTTCTTATCTCTCCTTGCTATTCTTTGGAACTCCGCACTCAGATGCTTATATCTTTTCTTTTCTCCTTTGCTTTTCACCTCTCTTCTTTTCACAGCTATTTGTAAGGCCTCCCCAGACAGCCATTTTGCCTTGTTGCATTTCTTTTCCATGGGGATGGTCTTGATCCCTGTCTCCTGTACAATTTCACGATCCTCATTCCATAGTTCATCAGGAACTCTATCTATCAGATCTAGGCCCTTAAATATATTTCTCACTTCCACTGTATAATCAGAAGGGATTTGATTTAGGTCATACCTGAATGGTCTAGCGGTTTTCCCTGTGTGTGAGTGTGTGAAGTCACTCAGTCGTGTCCGACTCTTTGCAACCCTGTGGACTGTAGCCCGCCAGGCTCCTCTGTCCATAGGATTCTCCAGGCAAGAATACTGGAGTGGGTTGCAATTTCCTTCTCCAGGGGATCTTCCCAACCCAGGGATCGAACCTGGGTCTCCTGCTTTGCAGGCAGACACTTTATCCTCTGTGCCACCAGGGTTTAATCCTTTCCCTACTTTCTTCAATTTGAGTCTGAATTTGGTAATAAGGAGTTCATGATCTGAGCCACAGTCAGCTTCTGGTCTTGTTTTCGTTGACTGTATAGAGCTTCTCCATCTTTGGCTGCAGAGAATATAATCAATCTGATTTCGGTGTTGACCATCTGGTGAAGTCCATGTGTAGAGTCTTCTCTTGTGTTGTTGGAAGAGGGTGTTTGGTATGACCAGTGCATTTTCTTGGCAAAACTCTATTAGTCTTTGCCCTGCTTCATTCTACTTTCCAAGGCCAAATTTGCCTGTTATTCCAGGTATTTCTTGACTTCCTACTTTTGCATTCCAGTCCCCTATAATGAAAAGGACATCTTTTTTGGTGTTAGTTCTAAAAGGTCTTGTAGGTCTTCATAAAACCATTCAACTTCAGCCTCTTCAGCATTACTGGTTGGGGCATAGACACTGATAACTGTGATACTGAATGGTTTGCCTTGGAAACGAACAGAGATCATTCTGTCAATTTTGAGGTTGCATCCAAGTGCTGCATTTCGGACTCTTTTGTTGACCATGATGGCTACTCCATTTCTTCTGAGGGATTCCTGCCCGCAGTAGTAGATATAATGGTCATCTGAGTTAAATTCACCCATTCCAGTCCATTTTAGTTCACTGATTCATAGAATGTCGACATTCACCCTTGCCATCTCTTGTTTGACCACTTCCAATTTACCTTGATTCATGGGCCTGACATTCCAGGTTCCTATGCAACATTGCTCTTTGCAGCATCAGATCTTGCTTCTATCACCAGTCACATGCACAGCTGGGTATTGTTTTTGCTTTGGCTCTATCCCTTCATTCTTTCTAGAGTTATTTCTCCACTGATCTCCAGCAGCATATTGGGCACCTACTGACCTGGGGAGTTCCTCTTTCAGTATCCTATCATTTTGCCTTTTCATACTGTTCATGGGGTTCTCAAGGCAGGAATACTGAAGTGGCTTGCCATTCCCTTCTCCAGTGGACCACATTCTTCAGACCTCTCCACCATGACCTGCCCATCAGGCAGGCCCCGCAGGCATGGCTTGGTTTCATTGAGTTAGACAAGGCTGTGGTCCTAGTGTGATTAGATTGACTAGTTTTCTGTGAGTATGGTTTCAGTGTGTCTGCCCTCTGATGCCCTCTTGCAACACCTCCCATCTTACTTGGGTTTCACTTACCTTAGGTGTGGGGTATCTCTTCATGGCTGCTCCAGCAAAGCACAGCCGCCGCTCCTTACCTTGGACAAGGGGTATATCCTTACCGCCGCCATTCCTGACCTTCAACATGGGAAAGCTCCTCTATGCCCTCTTATCCCTAGGCAGCCACCGCTCCTCGGGTTGCTCCTTCCAGCCTTGGGCGTGGGTCGCTCCTCCCAGCTGCCACCCCTGGCCTCAGACTCAGGGTAGCTCCTCAGGGTTACCGGCCCTGGCCTCAGGCGCAAGGTGGCTTCTCCCTGCCACCCCTGACCTCAGATGTGAGGTGTTTCCTCCCAGGAGCCACTGGTTCGGATGTGATGTAGCTCCTACCGGTCTCTGCCCTGACCTTGAATGCGGGGTGTCTCCTCCCAGCTGCCACTGACCTCGGATGCAGGGTAGCTCCTCCCGGCCGCAACCCCTGACCTCAGACTTGGGGCATCTCCTCCCGGCTTCCACTGACCTCAGATGCAGGGTAGCTCCTCTCGGCTGTCCCGCACCTTCGTAGCCTGGCACTCTAGGCCACTGTCCCTGACCTCAGATGTGGGGTAGCTCCTCTGGGCCGCAAGTTCGCCAGCCAGCTCTCGCAGCTGCCTGCACACATCAACAATATGAAAAGGCAAAAAGATAGGACACTGAAAGATGAATTCCCCTGGTTCATAGGTGCCCAATATGCTACTGTAGATCAGTGGAGAAATAACTCCAAAAAGAATGAAGAGACAGAGCCAAAGTAAAAACAACACCCAGTTTTGTGGATGTATGTGACTGGTGATGGAAGTAAAGTCCAATGCGGTAAAGAGCAACATTGCATAAGAACCTGGAATGTTAGGTCCATAAATCAGGCAAAATGGAAGTGGTCAAACAGAAGATGGCAAGAGTAAACATCAACAGTTTAGGAATCAGGGAACTAAGATGGACTGGAACAGGTGAATTTAACACAAATGACCATTATATCTACTACCATGGGCAGCAATCCCTTAGAAGAAACAGAGTAGCCCTCACAGTCAACAGACAGTCTGAAATGCAGTACTTGGATGCAATCTCAAAAACGACAAAATGATCTCTGTTCCTTTCCAAGGCAAACCATTCAATATCACGGTAATCCAAGTCTATGCCCCAAGCAATAATGCTGAAGAAGCTGAAGTTGAATGGTTCCATGAAGATCTACAAGAACTTCTAGAACTAGCAACCAAAAAAGATGTCCTTTTCATTATAGGGAACTGGAATATAAAAGCATGAAGTCAAGAAATATTTGGAGTTATGGGCAAATTTGGCCTTGGAATACAGAATGAAACAGGGCAAAGGCTAACAGAGTTTTGCCAAGAGAACAGACTGGTGAGAGCAAACACCCTTTCCAACAACACAAGAGTAGACTCTACACATGGACATCACCAGATGGTCAATTTCAAAATCAGATTGATTATATTCTCTGCAGCCAAAGATTGAGAAGCTCTATACAGTCAACAAAAACAAGACCAGCAGCTGACTGTGGATCCTTATTTCCAAATTCAGACTTAAATTGAAGAAAGTAGAGAAAAGCAATAGACCATTCAGGTATGGCCTAAATCAAATCCCTTATGATTATACAGTGAACATGACAAATAGATTTAAGGGATTAAATCGGATAGACAGAGTGCCTGAAGAATTATGAATGGAGGTTCGTGACACTGTACAGGAGGCAGATATCAAGAGCATCACCAAGAAAAAGAAATGCAGAAAGGCAAAATGGTTGTCTGAGGAGGCCTTACAAACAGCTATGAAAAGAGAAGCAAAAGGCAAAGGAGAAAAGGAAAGATATACCCATTTGAATGCAGAGTTCCAAAGAATAGTAAGGAGAGGTAATAAAGCCTTCCTCAGAGATTAATGCAAAGAAATAGAATGGGAAAGACTAGAGATCTCTTCAAGAAAATTAGAGATACGAAGGGAACTTTTCATACAAAGATGGGCACAGTAAAGTCAGAAATGATATGGACCTAAGAGAAGCAGAAGATGTGGCAAGAATACACAGAGGAGCCACACAAAAAAACTAAATGACCCAGATAACCACAATGGTGTGGTCACTCACCTAGAGCCAGACATCCTGGAATATGAAGTCAAGTGGGCCTTAGGAAGCATCACTACGAACACAGCTAGTGGAGGTGATGGAATTCCAGTTGAGCTGTTTCAAATCCTGAAAGATGATGCTGTGAAAGTGCTGCACTCAATATGCCAGCAAATTTGGAAAACTCAGCATTGGCCACAGGAAAAGGTCAGTTTTCATTCCAACCCCAAAGAAAGGCAATGCCAAAGAATGCTCAAGCTACCGCACAGTTGCACTCACCTCACATGCTAGCAAAGTAATACTCAAAATTCTCCAAGTCAGACTGCAACAGTATGTGAACCATGAACTTCCAGATGGTCAAGCTGGTTTTAGAAAAGGCAGAGGAACCAGAGAACAAATTGCCAACATCCACTGGATCATCAAAAAACCAAGGGAGTTGCAGAAAAACATCTACTTTTGCTTTGTTTACTATGCCAAATCCTTTGACTATGTGGATCACAATAAACTGTGGAAAATTCTGAGAGAGGTGGGAATACCAGACCACCTGACCTGCCTCTTGAGAAACCTATATGCAGGTCAGGAAGCAACAGTTAGAACTGGACATGGAACAACAGACTGGTTCCAAATAGGAAAAGGAGTCCATCAAGGCTGTATATTGTCACCTTGTTTATTTAACTTCTATGCAGAGTACATCATGAGAAATTCTGGGCTGGAGGAAGCACAAGCTGGAATCAAGATTGCCGGGAGAAATATCAATAACCTCAGATATGCA
>SJYF01000077.1:13830290-13840358 GCA_006410515.1 Procapra przewalskii | reverse complement strand
GACTGAACTGAACTGAAAAATATAAAAACATGCATGTTGTGGATTTACACTAATATCAGGATTCAGTAATCTCTGGGAAGCAAGAGATAATATACAGATAGATTAAAACTATCTGTAAATATTTTAATTTATCCATACTATTTTATTTTTTTAAATAAAGATTGCTAGTAAATTTGAAAAATATTAACACTAAATCTGGATAAATATATTCTAGATATACTTACTATCGTCTAATATCCTTCATGTTTGCAATTTTCATTATTAAAATTAATAGTTTTATATATAGGTAGAAAGAGATAGAAAAATAATATAAGGAAATACTGTGTAACATTAATTATAGAAGTTAGTATCAATAGAAGGATCATGCAGGATTCTTTGTCTACTTTTGGATATTTTAAATATTATCTACAATGAGCACTATACTGCTTTTCCATACACATACACACCTCAAAGAGCATTTTTTTAAAAGATTCATAGGACACTAGAACAGAAAGTTAGCTCAGAGATCATCTCCAAATCATCCTTGACAAGATGTAATTTAAGGTAACAGAAATCAGATCAATTGTTCCTTCCAGCAAGAGTAGGGCGCATCACATTTGAGTCGGTTCTAATGAGATGGATGAAACAGGAGCCTATTATACAGAGTGAGGTAAGTCAGAAAGAAAAACACCAATACAGTATATTAGTGCATATATATGGAATTTAGAAGGACAGTAATGATGACCCTATATGCAAGACAGCAAAAGAAACAGATATAAAGAACAGACTTTTAGACTCTGGGAGAAGGCAAGTGTGGGATGGTTTGAGAGAATAGCATTGAAACATGTATATTACCATATGCGAAAGAGATGACCAGTCCAAGTTTGATGCCTGAAACAGGGCGCTCAAAGCTGATGCACTGCGACGACCCTGAGGGATGGATGGGAAGGGAGGTGGGAGGGGGGTTCTCAATGGGGGACACATATACCAGAGGCTGATTCCTGTCAGTGTATGGCAAAAACCACCACAATATTGTAATTAGTCTTCAATTAGAATAAATAAAATTTAAAAAGAGTAGGGTTCATAATTGAAGTGAGAACTTTCTGGGGCAATGGGAGTGTTTTATTTCTTGGTAGTGGTGTAAGTTAAATTCACTTTTCAAAAGACTTTTCAGTATACTTGTGATCTATGCATTTCCCTATAGGTTCTTCTAAGGCAGAATATCTTAGAGTTCTTTCACAAGTGGAGAACACAGCAGAGGCCTACTTAATAAGTACAATCTCAAAGCAGTGGGATGACCATCCATGTCTTTTGCAAACCAGCATCATGTACATTTTTACTGTTTTCTATGTTGAGCCCTGGAAACTGGAACACGTGATAGAGCCAAGAAGAGAGGACCCATGGCTTCAAGATTCGGTTTCTCAAATAATACTTTGAAGACTTGAGTTAATCTCCCCCATCAGCAAGTTGTCCATGTTGTGTACCTCTATTAACAATGATTTATATGGTCTTTAAAGATACTCCATGCTACCAATGGCAGCTCAGATATCCCAAGCTCTCTGATAATTAAACATCTTTCTAGGCACGTTTGAAGGGTGAGAGACATTTAAATGGCTGTATTTAAAAGATACTGCTTGCTCAACCTATGATGACGTCTTTAACAAATGGCTTCTCCTTGTCTTCGGCAGGGGCAACCGATGAAGCAAAGGGACAACGAGGTGGCAGTAAATGACAGTCAGTGTGCAGGCCTCCTGGCCCTGGGGAGGTGCAAGAAGACGCTGGCGTGCACGTGCACTGTGCAGGCGGGTGGGGGTGGGGGGAGGCGAGTCCCACCGAAGGACGGGAATCCTTTGCTCTCATTTCTCCAGCTGCGTTTTGTTCTGTTTTTACCCGCAGAAAGAAAAAAAAGAAAAAGAAAAAAAAAAGTTTTGTTTCATTTGGTGGGGGCCCCGCGTGAATGCAACTTTCAGGCGCTATCCCTGTCGTTTCTGTCTTTTCTTCTCCCGACTCCGCCCCCAGGGTCTCAGTGGCACGTGTAACAATCAGTGTGTTCTGGCCCCTGTCTGCTTACTCGGTTATTTCACAAAGCTGGCTGGTACAGTGGTTTCTTCCAAAAAAAGAGAGAGAGAGAGAGAGAGAAGATGACTGATAAGCTGCACTTGAGGAAACATCAAACCCTGTATCAGTAGAATCCACAGAGGAAGGAGGCAAGACAGAAAATGGGCAAAACCTTCAGCAATCGCTTGGAAAAAGGTCAGGAGGATCAGTGGCGAATGGTCTTTTATTCAGGGGTTCCCGGCGTCCAACACTGTTCCATGAGGCTCTGAGGAGGAATATGAAGGCAGGGTTTAATCCGGAGCAGACCGCAGAGGCATAACAAGGAAGGCGGCCGGCCCCTGGTCTCTTCCTTGGCAACAAGTTGGCGCTGCGTTCTTGTCTGACACTGACTTTCAGCAGAGCTCGCCTGGTTCAGAAGTCTTTACTGTGTTTTTCCCTCAGGGAGAAGTGATTTCTTGTGACGCAATTCTAAGGGCACTTTCCTAGGCCTTTTAGTTGAGAGGGAGACTGCTGCTTTTAGAATCCAAAAAGTTCTCCTTGAAATCTTTATACATCTGCTTTTCATAAAAGAACATCTTGTTTTTACGCAAGGACTGGTGACCCACGGAGCAGATTCTCTTTTGAATTTGGAGGCAATTAGAGGTCTTGCTTGCAGTTCTGGTTCCTGGTTCGCATTTCAATGGTGTGCTTTGTTCACGCCAAGTTCAAGACTAATTTGATGGCTGTCCCCTCTCCCAGCACACATTGAAGGGAAGCAGCGGGACTAATAAGCCAAGATGTCCCTGGCACAGTGGGCACAAGGGATTCAGGGCACGGGAAAACCTCAGCGGTTGTCACAAACATCGTCCAAGAGCCAACAAGGATAGACCCCTCAGAAGGCAAGAAGCCTGCCTCCCTGGCTCTAAGACCAGGCTACTCATCCCTGTGGAAACTCCCATTATTTCTTGCATATCTTTCTTTTTCCTGATTTTTGCTTTTTAGTTTTTTACACTATTGTGTTGGTTTCTGCCGGACAATAGCGCGAATCAGTGGTAATTACATATATACTCCCTCCCGCTGGCGCCTCCTTCCTCCACCCCGTCCCAGCATCTGGGTCATCACAGAGGGCCAGACTGAGCTCGCTGTGAGGTGCTTCCCTTCCGCTGTCAATTTTACACACAATATATGTTGATGCTGCTTTCTCCATTCGTCCCCCTCTCTCCATCTTCTTCCTTATGAGGGCCTCAGAATTGTAAGTGAACTGCGTATTTTTTTCTTAGTAGGAATGGATCACAAGGAGCATTTCTACAATAATCAGGGGTTCTGCTTTCTACATATTCCATGGAGTTCTTCAGTTTTGCTCCTTCCTCTAAAGAAAGTTTCACTTTCTTGTCTTCCTATGAGTTTTGTTTTGGCTTTTCTGAATTTGTTGCCTTCTTTGATGGCTTATTTGGTCTATTGGAATAAGAAGTTGTATTTCTACCTATGTAATATGTTTTAGCATCCTCTGTTGTTGTTGTTGTTGTTGTTGTTAAGAGCGGCTCACCAACCTAGCAGTGACATTTAAGTGACGTCATGATTTTGGAACACGGCTGTCCCCCCTTCTGCCCTTATTCCACAGTTTGATACAGAAACTTCTATGTCCTCTACTGCCATCAGGCACTGCTTTCTAGAAAACCAAGAAAAAGCCTCATTTTAACTAATCTAAGAAATGATGCCATGGGAATACAGACAGTTTCTATATTGCACATCATCTGTATGACTTAGTTGACAGTCGCCATCGTTCTTGTAAAGGGTTGGGTTGCCCAATCATGTTCATTCAGGTTTTCCATATAATGTAACAGAAAAACCTGAATGCACTTCTTGGCCAACCCAGTACTTGACAAGCGCAGCCTACTAGGTGGACATTTTCCTGTGACTCCCAAGCGTGCAAGCTACTCATGCTCAGTCATGAGTCACAGTGGAAAGCAACGTGAGGAGGCAGGAAGGATGGGGATCATTTTTTTTAATGGACAAAGATCTGATGTCTCTGGCAGGAACAGTAGGGATCAGGATTATGTCTGTCCTGGTGTTCCTTTTGATGTCAATGACAGCCATTCATCCAGTTTTCAATGTGGGTGGGTATCAATGAGAGGAAGGAGTTCTCTGCCTGAAAATTATAGAAAAAGAAAGTGGGCGCTGCATCCAGGAAACTGAGTCAGGAGTAAAGAACCATCAACCCTGCTCCCGAATTGGTTTACGTTTCACTTTATGATTAGATTGTGTTTTCATCTTTTCCCTCATTCTGCTTTTGGGTTGCTGTTTGGCTAGAAGATTCTATGCTTTAAAACAAACAAAGAAGCGATTTTCATTTCAATAGTAAAACATTAAAAATCCAGCTTTTGGCCACATGAAAGATACCCGCAATGCAGGAAACCTTTATCTCACTGGTGCTGTCATTGCACAAACTGTGCAATGGAAAATTTGCCAGACTCATTCATTCTCCGAACATGAATTCTGGAAGTCAGTTTCCAACCACATTCTAGCCAGGCTAGGTGACTCAAGGGTTTATAGGAAGGAGAGTGGGAGGCAAATAGCCCCTATTTAAGTCCTGTTCGCATACAGAGGATGGAGGTGGGCTTTCCACGTAATAGTTCTATTTAAAAAGGTTCTCACTGTAGGAGAGACAAAGGGTCTGTCCTCTCACTGGTAACTACTCAAGTGATGGACAAGCCTCCCTTCACAAAAGCTTACAAAGGAGGCATCTGAAACACAGCCTGTGATACTGGGTCACCTATTAGTCATTGCAGCTAATTGTACATCTTTCTATGAAACACTGAAAAGCCTCTTTGTGAATTAATACAGTTCTGCTTGATGCACTCGATTTGAAATGACAATTCTCTGTATGTGGTGCATGTCAGCTTTGCTTTGAAAAATAACAAAGTTAGCAGAATATGTTCAATATATTTTCTTGGGGAATAGGGTTTTTATCATACGATTCATTAAGGATTTGCCTTACCCTGACATTTGTGATATAAAGGAAAATCAGAAAAAAAGTAATTTTCTTGATCAAGATATGTTTTTACTTAATGCAAATAAATGTAGTCTGTTGCTTGCAAGGAAAAAAAAAATGTCTTCTGGGATCTGGTATAAACTGCTAAATAGAATAATACGTGCCTCTTTTGTTAAACCAGCATTTCAGCACTGGACTGCTTCTGAGTATGTTTGTTTCTTTTCATCCGTGCCATACACTGAGAAACTTAAACAACTGTTGCCTTCATGCTATATTTGTTAGAGCAGAATATGAATAAAATTTGTTTGAGAGGATAAGGTGGAATTATCCGTGTTTTGTGAAATTTGTTCCTTAGCTGTGAGCAGTTAATGACTCAAAACTGTTCACTTAACAGTAGATATCTGGTTGCAAATATGTGTATTTAAAATTGCCCCTGCAAGTCACCTGTAACTTTCCCTACTAAGACTGATCAGTGTGGCCATGTTTTCAAAATTAAACTATACAGAAGTTTGAACAGACATAAAACCTAATGTATAATTTTTCTCTGAATGCTAAGTAGTTAATTACCCTAGCAACAGCCTCTGAGGTGAAGATATACATTGTTGAGATGAAGCCAATGGTTCCATGAACATTGACCGATGCTATAGAACCCATCGTCCATTACTGGAATTCTTTTTGAGCATCTTTTATGTCACATAGCCAGGCTGGCTATGTGACAACTGTAGCCACTATCCTCCTCAGCCTACTACTGACAGAATTATGATTGAATTACAAAATTGTTAAGAGACTGGCAACGGAGCCACAAAAACCGCTGTGGGAAAAACTGAAAGTTCTTTTGAAAATGGAAATCTGTATTCCATCAAGTTTAATTCCCTCTGTCTCCTACAGAGGAAGAGCTATCAAGTGTATTGTTCTAGAAGGCAATAAAGAAGGTTGGTCCTTTTATCCAACAAAGCCAGAAGCTTAATAGTTAAGGCAAAATCAGGTTTTTTAATCTGCTGTACCAAAGGGACATTTTTTCAGTAATAAGTCTGATGAGAAGAAAGTTGTAGGCAGGACAGTCTTCTCTCACAATGGGCAACCCTAACACAAATACTTCAAAGTGGCAGACAGATGATTTGACATGATTCTAGCATGGCCAAATACAGTTTGTTTGTTTGTTTGTTTTCATCTACATTGAATTTTTCATCTCTTTGCCCATCACTTATGTTTCTCCCCTACTTCTGCCCCTTTACCTTTAAAAGATGTCGTTGAACATCAACTTCACTTTGCTGGTGGTTCTCGGGACTAAAAGGGTAATGATACTAATTTATATTGTTCTTGCCAGAATTCTGGCCCAGTGTGGGGCTTTAAGAAACAAATACCTCCATTCCTTGGTTTGAAAGATAGAAATACTAATGCATTCCCTGAACTTGCTTCCAAATTTAAACATGAATTAAAATGCCAAGATATTCCTCTTTGCCATTGGGAAAAGCACTTGGTAAATGATTCGCATTATATTCTATTTGAAACTGTAGGCAAATATCCCTTTCTCCAGCTCAAGACTCTCCACCAAATGAATAAACAGTCCTTACCTTTGAGTGGGAAATATGAAATCTTTTTTACTAAAATCAGATTGATTATATTCTTTGCAGTTGAAGATGGAGAAGCTCTACACAGTCAGTAAAAACAAGACCTGGAGCTGACTGTGGCTCAGATCATCAACTTCTCATGACTGGAAGATCAAGCCAATCAATCCTGAAGAAAGTCAACCCCGAATATTCACTGCAAGGACTGATGCTGAAGCAGAAGCTCCAAGACTTTGGCCACCTGATGTGAAGAGATGACTCACTGGGAAAAGACTCTGATGCTGGGAAAGAAAGATTGAAGGCAAAAGGAGAAGAGGGTGGCAAAGGATGAGATGATTAGATAGCATCACCAACTCAATGGATAAGAATTTTAGTAAACTCCGGGAGATAGTGAAGGACGGGGTGGCCTGGCATGCTTCATTCATGGGGTCACGAAGAGTCGGACACAACTTAGTGAGGGAACAACGAAACTTCGGGTGGAAATATGAAATCCTTTCTACTGAATTTTGCCCCTAAGGACCCATGAGGATGAGAGACAAATATTTTATAAAATTTAGAGAAATGGGCAGTTTGCCATCTGCACACAAAATACTGACACTTGGTATAAATCTTTTTAAGCTGTTATTTCTCTGGTAAGAATGAGAGTGGATCTGTGACTAAATCAGAAAGGGGTGTAGCCCTATTTCTTGAGTAATGTGCACAGAAGGATATAGATTTAGAAGGGGATAGAGAATTATACTAACAGGCACTTCTCTTCACTGGGGGAGGAGAACTCTTCCTTGCCCCACTGAAACTGGACTTCATATAACTTGCTTCAGCCAATGATGTGTGGGCAGAAGTAGCCTATGTCAATTCAGGCAGAAGCAGCATATGTCACTTCAGGCAGAAGCTTGAAGACTCTTGCTCATTTTTTCCCTCTACCATAATGACCAGCAACTTCTCAGACAGGCTGCTCTGTCAGACTAGAACTGGAGTGAAGATGTGAAGGTGAGTTTCAGCCAAGCTACACTGAGAAGGTGACAGGAGTAAGAAGGAAATCTGTGTTTTGAGATCTGAGAACCATATCACCCAAGCCTAACCTAGCCTGTTCTAACTGATATGTCTGCCATTTAAAGCATTTAAATAAAAAGTCCAAGAAGTGGCATGATCTGCCTTTCCAGTCTCATCTGTCAAACCGGCTCCCAAAACTGGCAATACAATGACCTTCTGTCCATCCCCAGAACTGGCTAAATTCATGCTCATCCTTCAGATCTCAGCTGTAATGTCACTCCCTAGAGGTGCCTTCCCCAACTACCTTATATCAAAGGAGATCCCCTTTCCCAGTGTCCTTACCTACTGAATGCCATGTTTGCTATGTCAGAACAGTTAGAATTATTTGTAATTGTTTGTTTACATGGGAGAAACAAACATTCATATGTCTCAACTCAGGTGGGCAATATAATGCAACGTTCTACCCCAGACACACACGCTAAAAATATGAACTTGCCTTATTTCTAAGCTTCTATCCAATTGGTTACAGGTGATCATGGGAAAAGAATTTAATTGGTCAATAAAAGGTATCTCAGTCTTTTTCAGTTTAAAATACTAATTTAGGGGTAAATATTTAGTGAGATCTGAGGTTTAAATGCCTTACTGAAGCCACTTGTTGACCCCAAAATTATTGTGCCCTACCCATGTAAAGGCCTTTCTTCTAATCACTATGCAATAAAACTAGGGGGAAAAACCCTGAATTTTAACTATGATAAAACATCTTAAGTACAGTTTCATGATTTTTAAGACTTGTTGAAAACAGATAACATGATTCTAATCATAGAAAATCCTAAGGATGCTATGAGAAAACTACTAGAGCTCATCAGTGAATTCAGTAAAGTTGCAGGATACAAAATTAATACACAGAAATCTCTCGCATTCCTATATACTAACAATAGAAGATTAGAAACAATCCCACTTACCATTGCATCAGAAAGAATAAAATACCTAGGAATAAACCTCCCTAAGGTGGCAAGAGACGTGAACTGTGAAAATTATAAGATGCTGATGAAAGAAACTGTGATGTTTTTGTGATGTGTTTGTGATGACACAAACAGATGCAAAGATATACCATGTTCTTCTGCTGGAAGAATCAATATTGTCAAAATGACTATACTACTCAAGGCATTCTACAGATTCAGTGAAATCCCTGTCAAATTACCAATGGCATTTTTCACAGAATTAGAGCAAGTAATCTTATACATGGAAGCACAAAAGACCCTGAATAGCCAAAACAATCTTGAAAAAGAAAAACAGCTGGAAGAATCAGGCTCCCTAACTTTAGACCACACTACAATGCTACCATCTTTAAAACAGTGTGGTACTGGCACAAAAATAGAACTCTAGATCGATGGACAACCATGCAAAGTCCAGAAACAAATCCACACAGCTGTGGTCAATTAACCTAAGAGGAAAGAAGACTATATACGATGGAGAAAAGACATTCTCTTCAATAAATGATGCCAGAAAAACTGGACCAAAATCTGTAAAAAATGAAATTAGAACATTTTTTGACACCGCACACAAAAATAAACTCAAAATGGAGTAAAGACCTAAATGTAAGACCAGATACACTAAAATTCTTAGAGCAAAACATAGGCAGAAATTGCTGTTGTTTAGTACTATGTTGTTCCCGACTCTCTGCAACCCCATAGACTGCAGCATGTCAGGAAAGGGAGCCCTCCTGCACTGTTGGTGGGAATATGGATTGGTACGGCCACTACTAAGAAAAGCATGGAGATTCCTTGACACACTAAAAATAGAACTACCGTATGATCCAGGAATCCCACTCCTGGGCATATATCCAGGGAGAAACATGGTTCAAAAGGATACATGCACTCCAGTGTTCACTGTAACACTAATTACAATAGTCAAAATGCGGAAGCAACCTAAGTGTCCATCGACAGATGAATGAATAAAGGAGATGTATATATACCCAATGGAATATCACTCAGCCATAAAAAGAATGAAATAATGTCATTTGCAGTAACAGGGATGGACCTAGAGATTATCATTACTTAAGCTAAGTGAGTCAGATAGAAAAAGACAAATATATGATATCACTTATATGTGGAATCTTAAAAAATGATACAAATGAACTTATTTAAAACAGAAAGACTCACACACTAGAGAATGAATTTATGATTACCAGGGGGAAAGCAGGAGAAATAGATTGGTTGTTTGGGATTGACATGTACACACTGCTATATTTAAAACAAATAACCAATAAGGACCTATTGGTTAGCACAGGGGACTCTAATTAATACTCTGCAATAATTGGGAAAAGAATTTGAAAAAGAATAGATACATGTATAACTGAATCACTTTGCTATATACCTGAAACTAGCACAACATTGTTAATCAACTGTATGTCAATAGAAAATTTTTTTAAAAATTTAAGATTTGCTAAAAAAAAATAAAAAGCAATTTCCTAAATACTTTGTCACAGAGGATATCAAGAAC
>SJYF01000077.1:13767156-13784011 GCA_006410515.1 Procapra przewalskii | reverse complement strand
CCAGCATTCTGATGCCTCATTTCTCTCACCCACTCATGGAGTTGACTCATTTTGTAGAGGAGAAACCATCTCAGGAGTGTTGCTTTGCCAAAGGACTCCCCGCCCCCCCGCCACGCCCCCACTCCAGCAAAGGAAGGTAACAGTCCCTGATTAGGCAAGCTTGCATCCTGGTGTGGCCTGTTACGAAGATGGGCTGCCTGAAGCGGCCTTGGCAAGGCTGCCACCTGAGTACATCGTTAGCAAAAAGGGTCGATGGGCAGTGGCAGGTGGGCAGACAGGGACAGCAAAGAAGAAGATTAAAATAATTACAGCTCTAATTGAGCAGCTCTGCTCAAGAGGAGATTAAAAGGAGAAAGGCATATTGAAGAAGGCACTCGCTGTCCGCCCTGGACCATATTCCATCTGCCGCTGTAGCCGGACCGCCTTCCCTCCCTTCTGGCCCTCATTCAGTCCAGCAGCCCCCACCGCAGAGCCCCGGCTACAGCCCCGAGGAAAGGCATTCTTCGTGGAAGCCCTCAGGTCAGGAGAGCTGCTTCCACAAACAGCAGGGAGGACGCAGCTCTGAGGAGTAGCTGGCGGCCTCCCATTGGCAGCCCCCTGGCTTCAGGTTGCCAACAGCGGCATGGATAGCAGAGAAGGAGGTGCCAGGACCCAGGGCAGCCCAGGGCAGGGGACCGGAACAGCAAAGACAAGCCGGTGCCTTGTCTTCCGATAACCAGTAGACACAGCCCTGACTCCAAGTGCATCAGCCCCCGTCTCAGCTCAGCATCCTTCCTGCTCAGCTTCTTCTGGCTTCTCGTCGTGTGGGAGCAGGGGCAGGGAGCCGTTTTGCCTCACCCCTGGCACTCTTCCGGGGGCACTGGAGAAGACGGGCAAGAGCAGGGACTGGGGCCAGGGAGGAAATGAGAGGGCACATTAGGAGTGAGCAGCAGCAGCCCCAGCATTTGCCAAGTCCATCTGTTTGCAGAAGACCCGAGAAGGTCAAGAGCACCAGATGGGAGCACGGAGCAGGACAAACCTTCCGGCTACCTTTCCCACATGGCTGGGAGGCAGTCTCACCTAGAGGAAGGCGAGTTGGATGGAATCCTCACACCTGACATCTGGGCTCACTTCTTACTTGTGATGTGATGCAAAAGAGGACCAGAAACCTCAAGGCTCACCTTCTGTTACAGAAACTGCAGCAGGAATCTGTGCAGGGCTCAAAAGAGGGAGCAGTGGGTCGGGAGGTCAGGGGAGGGTGATCATTCATCCCCTCCAAGGACCATGGAAACTGAGGAAAACCAAAATACTCCTCTCTCCTCTCTGCCAAGGTTAAGCTAGTGCTTCTGAAATGGAAATGTTCATGCCAATCAAGTGGATCTTAAAATGTGGATTATGACTCAGATGGTCTCGGGTGGGGCCTGAGATTCTGCATTTCAACCAGTTCTCAGGTGATGCTGACCCATGGATCACTGTTTGAGTAGCAAAAATCCAGGCTTTTTTAGGGACTTCCCTGGTGGCTCAGTCAGTAAAGGATCCGCCTGCAATTCAGGAGACCTGGGTTCAATCCCTGGGTTGGGAAAATCTCCCCTGGAAAAGGAAACAGTAACCCACTCCAGTATTCTTGCCTGGGAAATCCCACGGACAGAGGAGCCTGGTGAGCTACAGCCCGTGGGGCTGCAAGTGTCAGACATGACTTAGTAGCTAAACAACCATGAACACTAGTGGTCCAGTGGATTAGACGTGTGCTCCTAATGCAGAGGGAATCCGTTTGATCCCTGGTGGGGGAACTAAGATCCCACACACTGCAAGGCACAACCTAATAAAGTTTTGGTTTTTTAATCTAAACTATTTTAGAAGCAGACACCTTGGTGGGATCAAATCATTCTTTTTTGTAAAAAAAAAAAAAATATATATATATATATTTTTTATATGCATATATATATTTGTATAAAATCATATATATATAATGCGATGAAAATCCTGCTAGCTTTAAAGATGGAATGGGGCTATGAGCCAAGGAATGTGGGTGGGATTTAAAACCTCAAAAAGCAAAGCACTTCAGTAATGCTGGCTTGGGACTGGAGATCACAGCTGGACATATGGCTACAGTGACCCTCCTGTCTCTTTCTCGCTTCTTTCCCATCGACTGAACCGAGGATGGCTGCCCCTGTAGAGCAGAGGCACTGGGGTTTGTCCAAAGGCGCAGCAAAAGAAAACGCAAACCACAGAGCTGGCCTGGCAGCAGCAGATCCTGCTTAGTCTGCTATATCCATCAGCATAGGCGAGGTGATGCTGCAGTAACAAACAACCCACAGTCTCAGTGGCTTCAGGGACAGATGTGGCTTTATCACTCACATGAAGCCTGCTTTGGATATGGGTAACTCTGGGAAATTTCAGAATCTCAAGCTGGCTTACCTTCTGGCACTGCCACATCAGCCTGAGATCCTGTGCTTTCCATGACACAGGGGAGTGGACTGGGATCCAAGCACTGGCTGTGGAATGCTTCCATCCAGAAGTGATATGCTCACATTCCTTTGGCCAAAGCAAGTCACAGAGGGAAGAGCAGATGAGGAAGAGGAAGAGGGAAGAATGAGCAGACTTGCACCTGGTGGGGGCCTGGAGGAGAGGTCCTCAGCTTGCAGTCCTCCATAACAGTTTGTTTTGAGGATGAATCATGGTTTTATAAGAGTTGCTTTTTATAAACTGATATTGTATTTTTACATTCTGCATGTTCTAATGTAATAGTCTCCTCTTGGGTGACCTAGGATAGCTTTTGTATTTGGGGTTTCTCATGTGTTGTTTTAATTAGATTTTTTAAAAACTGTTTATTTGGGGGTGTTTTTTGGTTATGCCAGGTGGCATGTGGGATGCTAGAGACCCGATCAGGGATTGAACCCATGCTCCCTGCACTGGAAGCACAGAGTCTTAACCACTGGACCACCAGAGAGGTCCTTTCTCATATGCTTTTATGTTCTAATCAGAGGTGTCCAGGCCAAGAAACCAGGAAACCTGATTTTTGCTTCCAGCTCATCCTCTTCTCATTCAACAATATTAGATGACTAATTTATCTTGTTTTTTTCTTTTTCTGTAAAACTGTACTAAATTGAAACCAGGGTTGTTATAAGGATCCAGTGATATAACAGATGGGATGTTAAAAGTGAAAATGTGCCAGGCTTTTGCTACATGCATACGTCTGTCACAAGACATCTCTTTGGTCTTTTTCTCACCCTTTATATGAGAACACTAGACTGTCCTCAATTATTTTAAAAATAATTCTGAGTTTCCCAGGGATTAGCTCCTGAATCTTCTACAGTCGTTAGGCTTCAGCCCTGCCATCTTTTTCCTCTCTCCTTCCAGCTCAGGGAAAATGGATTGCAGCTCAGAGGCTGAATGCAGCAGACTGTGCTCATAACCCTGCCACAGCTGAAACTTTGATAGCTTATTTTAGGTCCTTTAAAAATGCCCAGGGTTGAAAAAAATAGAAAAATGTCTTGTTTTCAAGCCTTAATTTGATAAAGGATATTTCATAACAAAGCGAAACCATACCCAAGAGCCATCCACCATCATCCTTGATGGTAAAAGGATAAATGATTTCTCTGTGAGATGGGAACTCCTCAGAATAACTCTAATAAAAGATATCTACCCATGAAAGCATAAAATTTTATTGAGGGAAATTAAAGTATACCCAAAGAGATGGGTTTGTAAGACAGTATTGTATAGATGTAAATTCTAGCTTTCTCTATAGATTTAATGCAATACCAAATGATATCCCAACTGTGTTTGTGTCAAAACTTAGAAACTGATTTAAAAATTATAAACAAATGAAAGAGCAAAGACAATAAAACGGTCTTGAACAAGAAGAATAAAGTTGGATGATTTACTTTCCCAGATTTTATATATATATATATATATTTGGAGCATACAGTAAATTAGTAAACAAAAATAGTTAACTGGAGAGATGGGGCATAACACATGTGGGAAGCTGACTCGCATGCATAAGTGGGCACTTGATTCATGACCAAATTTGCAGAACAGAGCAGTGAGAAAAGAATGGATTTATCATTAAATGGAACTGGATCAACTGAATATCCACATGGAAGAAAATGAGGTCTTTAGACAAAGTATTAATATCCTTATAGAAATAGTGAAAATGACGTTATTATTGTCTAGTCGCTAAGTCATGTCTAACTCTCTTTGCGATCCCATGGGCTATATAGCCTGCCAGGCTCGTCCATCCATGGGATTTCACAGGCAGTAATACTGGAGTGGGCTGCTATTTCCTTCCCCAGGAGATATTTCTGACCCAGGGATCAAACCCAAGTCTCCTGCACTGGCAGGCAGATTCTTTACCACTGAGCTGCCTGGGAAGCCCAAAGCTGATGTATGACATCAGTGTGCAAAAATCAATAAATAAATTACACATAGATTGTAAATCCAAATCAGAAAAGTAACAAAGCTATCCAAAACCCATAAAAGAACATTTTCCTAACCTTAGAGTAAGCCATGATTGCTTTAAGAGTAGACAAAAACACTAATCATAAGGGAAAAAATTATTAAATTGACTGTTAAATTAAAACTAGGAACTTTGTTCCTCAAAAGACTCCATTAAGAAAATGAAATAACATGTCACAGAGTGGAAGAAGATATTTTCAACACATTCAACCAAGGGGTTCATATTCAAGCTATGTAAAGAGCTCCTACAAATTAAGACAAAAAACTCAATAGAAAAATACCTGAGTAGTCAGTCAAGAAGGATCTCAAACAACTAGTTCAGTTCAATTCAGTCGCTCAGTCGTGTCCGACTCTTTGCAACCCCATGAATCGCAGCATGCCAGGCCTCCCTGTCCATCACCAACTCCCGGAGTTCACTCAGACTCATGTCCATTGAGTCAGTGATGCCATTCAGCCATCTCATCCTCTGTCGTCCCCTTCTCCTCCTGCCCCCAATCCCTCCCAGCATCAAGGTCTTTTCCAATGAGTCATCTCTTCACATGGGGTGGCCAAAGTACTGGAGTTTCAGCTTTAGCATCAGTCCTTACAATGAACACCCAGGACTGATTTCCTATGGTTGGATCTCCTTGCAGTCCAAGGGACTCACAGAGTCTTCTCCAACACCTCAGTTCAAAAGCATCAATTCTTCAGTGCTCAGCCTTCTTCACAGTCCAACTCTCACATCCATACATGACTACAAGAAAAACCATAGCCTTGACTAGATGGACCTTTGTTGGCAAAGTAATGTCTTTGCTTTTGAATATGCTATCTAGGTTGGTCATAACCTTTCTTCCAAGGAGTAAGCATCTTTTAATTTCATGGCTGCAATCACCATCTATAGTAATTTTGGAGCCCCAAAAAATAAAGTCTGCCACAGTTTCCACTGTTTCCCCATCTATTTCCCATGAAGTGATGGGACTGGATGCCATGATCTTCGTTTTCTGAATGTTGAGCTTTAAGCCAACTTTTCCACTCTCCTCTTTCACTTTCATCAAGAGGCTTTTGAGTTCCTCTTCACTTTCTGCCATAAGGGTGGTGTCATCTGCATATCTGAGGTTATTGCAAAAGCAAACACCATATTCAATCTCACTAATCAGCAAGATACAGCAAACTGAAACCTCTAAACGATACCACTACACACACTCTAGTATGGTTAAAATTTTGAAGACTGACAATACCAAATGTTCAGAAAAATATGTAGAAATCAGAATCAGACACAATGCAGACTGGTGCCCTCGCTTCAGAAGACCAATAAAAGTATTCATAAAGTTGAACATATATCTACACCATGACCCAGATATTGGTGTTTCTGTGAGTGTTGAGGAAGCAACATGCACACAAGCATTACTCCCATGTTCTCAGGTCCTGAGTCTCACAGAAGCACACTGAGAGGAATCAGGATCAGGGATGATAAATCTGCTAGACCCATTCTTGTCATTGCCAGCAGGTTCCTTCTACCTATGATCTTAATAGATGGTGGTCACAAATAGGAGCCTCTTGATACTATTTTTGAGGATAATAATGCTTCCAACATTTGGAGCACCATTCCTCTAAAGCACTCCAAATGCTCCCCACTGTGTGCTTTCATGAGCATTCACAGCACTTGGCACTTCAGGTATCTCACCAATGAGTAAGCACTTCAGAGAAGCCAACTTAGGGCAAAAATGATCAGGATTGTTGAACACAAACAGTACACCCTCCTGGAACACTTGTCAAACATTGTCCCACCAGCAACAAAAACGTGCTTTCAAATACTCAACAAAATGAGTTCAACAGCAGACTTCAGTCTAATTGTGTCAGTAAGAACCAAAATAGTGCTCTAGAGAGGAGAGCCATCACGCTCCATTTCCACCACTCTTAGCAGCAGCCTTGTAGTTCCCCCTCTGGACTCCTGCTGAGGCCTTCCAGTTCGCCCCAACACCGGAGCTATCCAATAGGACTCTTAGTGATACTGGCAATTTTCTATGCCTGTATATTCCAATATGGCAACCATGAGGATCGGAGACAAGATGGCAGAGTAGAAGGACCTTGAGCTCACCTCCTCTCACAAACACACCAAAATCAAAGTAACTGCTGACCAACCATCAATAAAAAAACACAGGAACTACCCAAAAAATGGTATTCTACATCAAAGACATGGAGAAGCAACCACAGTACAGCAGCCAGGAGTCCCAAATGACCAGTGATTGAAAAATCACCGAGACCCATGACTGAGAAATCTTTAAAATTTAACTTTTGATTTAAATAGATCCAAACAGTCATGGCTTCCACATCAGACAGCACAGCAGAAGCTCCTTCACAGCGTCCCTAGTCAAAGTCCCCAGCAAGATGACCCGTGTCAGTAACCCAAATGACAAAATGCATGAATGTGAGTTCGGGTTGAGAAAAAAAGGCCTGGTACTCAACAGATCACCTTTTCTTTTTTTCTTTAAGTTTGAAATCTGAATCATTTTTATAATGTTAAATCTCTGTTAGAAAAAAAATATTAAAAACAACATATCTTGGAATCAAACCAACCCTTCCTGTGGTCCCATACAGCCTGAGGGTCACCAAATTGCAGTCTCTGCACTGGTTAACTTCCTAGGAGTAGATAAAACCTTGCTCCAACTCTGATTCTAGAACACTTTCTAACACCATACACAAAAATAAACTCAAAATGGATTAAAGATTTAAATGTAAGACCAGAAACTATAAAACTCCTAGAGGAGAACATAGATAAAACATTCTCCAAAATACATCACAGCAGGATCCTCTATGATCTACCTCCCAGAATATTGGAAATAAAAGCAAAAATAAACAAATGGGACCTAATTAAAATTAAAAGCTTCTGCACAACAAAGGAAACTATAAGCAAGGTGAAAAGACTGCCTTCAGAATGGGAGAAAATAATAGCAAATGAAGCAACTGACAAATAACTAATCTCAAAAATATACAAGCAACTCCTGCAGCTCAATTCCAAAAAAATAAATGACCCAATCAAAAAATGGGCCAAAGAACTAAATAGACATTTCTCCAAAGAAGACATACAGATGGCTAACAAACACGTGAAAAGATGCTCAACATCACTCATTATCAGAGAAATGCAAATCAAGACCACAATGAGGTACCATTTCATGCCAGTCAGAATGGCTGCGATCCAAAAGTCTACAAGCAAAAATGCTGGAGAGGGTGTGGAGAAAAGGGAACCCTCTTACACTGTTGGTGGGAATGCAAACTAGTACAGGCACTATGGAGAACAGTGTGGAGATTCCTTAAAAAACTGGAAATTGAACTGCCATATGACCCAGCAATCCCACTGCTGGGCATACACGCTGAGGAAACCAGAACTGAAAGAGACACATTACCCTAATGTTCATCACAACACTGTTTATAATAGCCAGGACATGGAAGCAACCTAGATGTCCATCAGCAGATGAATGGATAAGAAAGCAGTGGTACATATACACAATGGAGTATTACGCAGCCATTAAAAAGAATACATTTGAATCAGTTCTAATGAGGTGGATGAAACTGGAGTCTATTATAGAGAGTGAAGTAAGCCAGAAAGAAGAACACCAATACAGTATACTAATGCATATATATGGAATTTAGAAAGATGGTAACAATAACTCTGTATGCAAGATAGCAAAAGAGACACAGATGTATAGAACAGTCTTTTGGACTCTGTGGGAGAGGGAGAGGGTGGGATGATTTGGGAGAATGGCATTGAAACATGTATGATATCATATAAGAAACGCATCACCAGTCCAGGTTTGATGCATGATACTGAATGCTTGGGGCTGGTGCACTGGGATGACCCAGAGGGATGGTATAGGGACGGAGGAGGGAGGGGGGTTCAGGATGGGGAACACGTGTATACCTGTGGCAGATTCATGTTGATGTATGGCAAAACCAATACAATAAAGTAATTAACCTCCAATTAAAATAAATAAATTTATATTTTAAAAAATCAGTCTCCATCACTTACAAATAAAGCCAAAACTGCTAACCTATTACTTGAGGACTTCCCTACTGTGGCCTCAAAACCACTCCTCCCAGCTTCCCATGCACCTGACCATCTACTTGTGTTGGGTCGATCTGGGGACTAGTTCTGCACTTCATCCTCCAGAATGGTTTTCCATGTCCCCTGACCCTTAACTAAAACTCATCTCTTCTCCTAGGAGGCTTACAGTCTACCTTGCCACAGAGCCAGGAGTCAGCCCTCTTGCCTTTTGGACTAGGTGTTAGTTCCTGGAAGCTATGCTTGTACAGCTCTGGTGTGAGGGGTTTGCTTGGCCTGAAGCAGTTACTTCATGGGTGTTTGTCAAAGTCAGATGGATTGAACAGATATTCCTTCTTTCATCCTTTCACAGTATTTTTCTGAGCTCCCAGAGGCCTTGGTGGGTTCAGAACAAACAGGCAATTCAAGGAAAGACAACAACGCTAAGATGGAGAAACTTGTTGGAGTTCTCGGTCACGGTAGCACAATCCTTGGGTTTTCACAGCTCAAAGCAGTCAGAGGCTCAGAAGGAAAGAAAGCACACCCTAACTACCCCCAAAATACAAAATGACTCAGTTGATATGTAAAAGGAATTCCAGAAAAGGAATATAAGGATGGTTATTTTTCCAGAGTAAAGGAATAAAGAATAATTCCAGAGGGAATCTTATTCTTCTTGCTTCATAAATATTTTTCATGAAAATGTTATTTCTAGTTAAAAAGCAAGCATGACTATGGAAGAAAGATAAAAGGAAAAGAAAACTGTAGAAGGAAAAAACAATTACTCATAATCTCATTCAGTTTAATTACTCAGTCTTGTCTGACTCTTTGCGACCCCATGGACTGCAGCACATCAGGCTTCCCTGTCCATCACCAACTCCCGGAGCTTCTCAAACTCAGGTCCGTCGAGTCAGTGATGCCATCGAACCATCTCATTCTCTGTGGTTCTCTTCTCCTCCGGCCTTCAGTCTTTCCCAGCATCAGGGTCTTTTCCAATGAGTCAGCTCTTTGCATCAGGTGGCCAAAGTATTGGAGTTTCAGCTTCAACATCAGTCCTCCCAATGAACACTCAGAACCGATTTCCTTTAGGACGGACTGGTTGGATCTCCTTGCAGTCCAAGGGACTCTCAAGAGTCTTCTCCAACACCACAGTTCAAAAACATCAATTCTTTGGCACTCAGCTTTCTTTATAGTCCAACTCTCACATCCATGCATGACTGTTGGAAAAACCATAGTTTTGGCTGGACAGACCCATTATCCCCCAAATAGCAATAAAGAATCCATTAGGCTTTTCTATAGCTTTTTACTTTTTTTCTGATATTCTATTTTTAAATCACTATAATAGGAAAACTTTTCTTATTATACAAATAAATCTTGTTTTTTATAATATAATCTTGCTTTTTTTATAATTCCTTCAAGTGGATGTACTATGAACCATTCCTCTTTTGTTGGCCATTTAAATTATTTGCAAATTGCATTCCTAGAAATAAAGTTTGAGGGATATCACCATGCATACAACTTTTTCCATATTTAGAATTATTGACTTAGAAAATATTTTTAAAAATAGAATTCCTGAGGCAAAGAGTTTGAATATTTTAATGGTTTTTACGTAGAGTGCTAAATGTACCACTTTCACGTGGAGACGTCAGATGTAGAAAACAAATTTAGGGGGAAGAGGGCCTTGAGCTGAGAACTCAAGGGCCTTGAGCACTCCCTTCCTCAGGCCTCTTCACGACCTGCCTGCAGGCCAGCTCACTGCACCGGCCAGAGGAAACACACCCCCAGGGCTCAGGCCCGTAGAGCTGCGACCTGTGAGCTGGCGGACCTTCTTTTGCCAATCGCTTTTGACTTGTTAAAACAAAAAATCTTGCCCCTATGACTAAGCCAGATTTTGGCCTCTAGTTATGGTTTCAAACAGATTCACAAAATTCAGATCACAAAATCCATGTCTATGAGGCTTGTTCTGTCTGCTTTAGCAGGAGGCATAGGAAGTAACGCTAGACCAAGTCTCAGGAACAGAGGCTGACGCGCACGGAGGATGTGGCGGGCAGATGCTCCCCGCCGCGCCACCCCTGCCTTCTGGTTTGCTCATCCTCTTCTCATTTCAGCTGGTTTAGGAGGACAAGAGAGAGAGAAGTGATCTGGAGAAGCCACCTTTGTATGTTAATAGCCTCTTCAATAACCCTGAGAAATCAGGAAAGGGATCTTTCAAACCGGGAACCTAGGATTCTTTGGTTTTTTTTTAAGACATTATTTATTTGTTTTTAATTTTTATTTTTGGCTGTCCCACACTGCATGGAGGATCTTAGTTTCTCAGTGAGGGATCAAACCCACGCCCCCTGCAGCGGAAGCATACAGTCTTAACTACCAGACCACCATGGAATTCCTCCGGGATTCTTTTGAACACATATTTATTCTCAATTTCCTGTTAAAAAATGAGAGAGTTGGGCTCTTAGATTTAAGCTTTTGCCCAAGAGACTATGAGTATCTTTTCCTTGCCTTTTTCTAATTTTGTAAGCTCTGACCAACCTTTTTCTATTTTTTTGTATGCTACGGCCAAACTGTTCTTGACCAATTGATAGGAAAATGTGAGGGAGTTAGGATCTCGTGACCTTGCCCTCTGAGTTTTCATGTGCCTTCTAAGTATTTGGCAATACAGCTTTTCAGTCCTAGCACCTTTAGAACCATGATCATCATTATTTCAGTCCCTCAAAAGCCACTTTTGCTCCAAACTACTTTGATGCGTATGTTCTCAGATACTAGCAAGAGAGCTGTTAAAGAACAGTAAGAGAATTATTAAGCAAGAAAGGAGACTTGATGCACCACTTCCTCTGACAGCCATACCACACTGGATTGAAACAAAGCTTTCAAATTGTTCCCACCTGGTAACCAGAGCTTGTTGCGAAGAGTCTGGAGTCTGCTGTGTCTAGACCCATTCTCCCCTTGGAACATTTAAAGGAGGTAGACCAGATGTTCATCCAACATTAAGAAAATGAGCTTCCCTTTACCCTCCTGCTAAAAAAGAATGCAGCTTCAAAAGTATGAAGGAAACATTTTGCTCTTGACATTTCTCTGGAAAACTTTCAATAAGTATGCTGCTGCTGCTTCTAAGTCACTTCAGTTGTGTCTGACTCTGTGTGACCCCATAGACAGCAGCCCACCAGGCTCCTCTGTCCCTGGGATCCTCCAGGCAAGAATACTGGAGTGGGTTGCCACTTCCTTCTCCATTCAAGAACTATAGACCTTATAGAAAGCATCTTAGAAGTTGTTAAGTCAGAAGGAGTCATCAGAAATGAAAATCAGAAATCCTAGCTTGTCTCTTTGAGGCTGGCTCTGCATTTGAGAGCAGGTCCTGCATCCCGATAGCCACCACCCCCTGCAGTCCACACAGGCACCAACATGCTTCTGGCCACTTTCTGATTAATCCCCTAAGAAAGGAGAACATGGCTCCTGCAAACACCTTCATCATCACCTTTCCTTTTGAAAGTTTCATCAAAGCAAATGAAACAAAGCTCCTCCTGGTTCATCACATGGAAGGTGACCCAGAACAAGAAAGAGGAACAATGTAATTCATGGGTTTGAGTTTTTCAGGCACTCCTAAAAAGATCCAGCAATTCCTGGGTACCTTCCTCACTCAACTCTGCAAACCCAGCACTCTGCTCTGGGGAGGCTGGTCTCAATTCCTCTGCACACACCCTGCTATTCCAGCCAGAGTCCACACTGTCCCTTTGCCAGCTCCTGCTTATAGGGCTGGTTTGAGCCTAACATTTCCTCGCCTTGGAGGCTCAGCCCATGCCCCACAGTTTGTGAAGCCCTGTTCATCTTCCCTTGCTCTCAACATCTCTGCGTCCTGCAGCTCTCTTTGTCCCAGGACTGGACCTTTGGCCACGCCCCCTCCGTTTCCCAGCCATGCCAGAAGAACTGTCAGGACAAGAATCAGATCTTAATTTACTGTATTTTAATCTTCTGAAAACCTACAAAAAGTGGAGCTCATAAGAAATGTTCAGTAAATGTTACTACTGGGTGGAGATGAAAACAGAGAGGCAGAGGAGGTGAAAACATCTGCCCAAGAACTGGCAGCTAAATGACAGAGCCAATGTTCAAATCCATACTCTCCAGCTCACAAGCCACTGGATTTTCCCCATATAAAGCAGAATTATTTTAAAAGTTCTCAAAATGCAACGAATCATCACAGTCGGTTTAAGCTGTCTGACTAAATGACAAAACTTAATAGCTATCTTTCATTGACCTGCAGCTACAGACCTGCAGCTATAGACCTGCACTACGCAAAATCCTTACAGCCACTGCTCCCAAACTCTTTTTTAATCCTAGCTTTACTGTGGGGGTAATTGACAAATAAAAATTGTATACATTTAAGACACACAATGTGGTTTTCAGATGTACATTTACACTTTAAAATGTTTACCATAGAGTAATTAACATATCCAGGCTTCCCTGGTGGCTCAGTGGTAAAGAAACCATCTGCCAATGCAGGAGATATGGGTTTGAACCCTGTGGGTCAGGAAGATCCCCTGGAGAAGGAAATAGCAACCCACTGCAATATTCTTGCCTATAATATTCCATGGACAAAGGAGCCTGGAGGCTATAGTCCATGGGGTCGCAAGAGTCAGATACAACTTAGCAACTAACCAACAATTAATATAACCATCACCTCACATAGTTATCTTCTTTTTAGCAAAAACAAATAAGATCTACTCTCTTAGAACATTTCAAGTGTACAGTACAGTATCGTTAGCTAAAGTCACCATGCTGTACTCTAAATCTCCAGGATTTATCCCTTCTCCATATCTGAATTTTTGTGCCTCGTGACCAACATCTCCCCATTTCTTCCACTCCATCCCTGGTGACCACCAGTATACCCTCTGCTTCTAAAAGTCTGACATTTTTAGATTCCACATATTAGTTAGATCATGCAGTGTCTGTCTTTCTCTGACTTATTTCACTCAGCACAATGTCCTCCATGTTCCATTATGTTGTTGCAAATGATAAAATTTCCTTTTTTGAGGCTGAATAAAATTTCATTATCTACCTATAAATAGATAATAGTCTATCATAGATAGATAAGGAAATGTATATGTCATATATATCACTTTCTATATCACTGATCAGTGAACACTTTGTTTCCATGTCTTGGCTATTGTGAATAAAGCTGTGATGAACATAGGAGCACAGATATTTCTAGAAGGTACTGGTCCTATTTCCTCTGGATATATTCCTAGAAGCCGAATTGCTGTATCAAACAGTAGTTCTATTTCTAATTTTTTGAGGAACCACCATCCTGTTTTCCATAATGGCTGCACAAATTTACATTCCCATCAACAGTGCAAAAGGGTTCTCTTTTCTTTACCACCTCATCAACACTTGTTCTCTTCTGTCTTTTTGATAATAGCCATTCTAACAGGTACAAGGTGATATCTCACCGTGGCTTTGATTTGCATTTCCCTGATTATTAGTGACACTGAGCACTTTTTCATATACCTGTTGGCCATTTATCTTAAGAACCAAAAATCTTACCTGCTCTAGGCATGACAAACTTAGCCTTCAGTTGTACTTGGGAGTGCCCTAGTCTATAGAAAGGATGACATTCCCAAGAGTTGTGAATTCCTTCTGGGCTCAATTAGAGCCCACTTTATTATACTCCTTTTACAGACTACATGAAAATGAGTTGAAACTTTTAGAAGACAATCAGGCTAAAGATGGAGCTTCTCTGGTGGCTCAGATGATAAAGAATCTTCCTGCAATACAGGAGACCCAGGTTTGATCCCTGGGTTGGAAGGATCCCCTGGAGAAGAGAATGGCTACACACTCCAGTATTCTTGCCTGGAGAACCCCATGGACTGAGGAGTCTGGCAGGTTATAGTCCATGGGGTCACAACGAGTTAGACACAATGGAGCAACTAACACAATCTAAAGATAGAAACAAGATTAGAAGAAAGTATAGTATATAATAAATTCTTAATTGAACTAATGAATGAATGAACAGTGAGTGAATGAAGAAAGGATGCCTTACAGAAGAAGGACCACTGATGAGCCCCCAAACTACACTGTTAAGCTGTTGTCTTCTCCTTTTTCCCAAGAAGGCACTGTGAATTAATTTTCCATGCCTCTTGTGAGCAGAAATGAGGAAAACAGACATTTGGGTTAACAATGTATAGGAGCCTCTTGTTTCAGAAAAGGAAGAGTCTGTAACATTTTCTATGAACATCTGAACATACTCTGCTCATCTGACTCAGAACAGTGCACATTACAAATATAAGATGATCTTGACTTAGTCTCACCTGGAGGAAGAAGCTTGTAAACATTCGAGGTATTTCTAGAGGCAGTGGCGCTGGTTTAGTCCCTAAATCGTGTCCGACTCTTGCGACCCCGTGGACTGTAGCCGCCAGGCTCCTCTGTCCATGGGATTCTCCAGGCAGGAGTACTGGAGTGGGCTGCCATTTCCTTCTCCAGGGGATCTTCTGAACCCAGGAACTGAACCCAGGTCTCCTGCACTGCAGACAGATTCTTTACCAACTAAGCTACAAGGGAAGCTCCAAGAGGCAGTAGAGCACGGTGTAAGAGCCTGAACACCCCGGGTTAGAACTCAACTGACTCTGGGTACTTGAGTGAGTTATTTAACACCCCTGGGCAGCTGGTGGTCCGCTCTCAGTGAGGAATGAGACTAGTACATCTTATACTGTAATGATCAGAGACAACGCCCATAAACTGTGGATTCATAGACCCTCTCCAACACTTTTCAGTGTTTATTGTTAGTACTGTTGATAACAATGTAAAGATAAAACACCAGTGCCCCTCAGCCTCTTCCCAAACCTGAACAAGAAGGGTTGACTAGACTTAGAACATCAAAGCTCTTCCTCCTCTCCTATGGGACTTGTGCTGCTTCCAATGTTGAGAAAACTGAGTAAGCAGAGGAGAGTTGGGGCTGTCAGGTGAGGAGTCCTGCCTGGCTCCTGCCCACCCACCCCAAGTGATCCTGCTGCTGCTGCTAAGTCGCTTCAGTCATGTCCGACTCTGTGCGACCCCATGGACAGCAGCCCACCAGGCTCTGCCGTCCCTCAGTTTCAGCTAATTAGCCACTCCTTTTCCTTTAGCTTCACTGCCCTTTCAGCTTCTCCAACATCACCTTTTAAAGAGTAAACTCAGTGTCATGTAACTAATCTTAAAATCTCTTCCCTAATTCTGGCAGGTGATAAAGGCCACCCAGCTTTCTAGACTGACAATAAAAAATCAAACTGAATTCATTTACTGACTCTAAATAGCCTCAGTATAACAACAAACCACCTCTAATTAAGTGTAAAATTATGATCTCCTATGAGCTAATATTTCCTGTTTATACTTCAGTTAAGTTCATTTCAGTCACTCAGTCATGTCCAACTTTTTGCAACCCCATGCTAGGCCTCCCTATATATCACCAACTCCTGGAGTTTACTCAAACTCATGTCCATTGAGTCAGTGATACCATCTAGCCATCTCATCCTTTGTCATTCTCTTCTTCTCCCGCCTTCAATCTTTCCCAGTATCAGGGTCTTTCAAATGAAGTCAGTTCTTCATATCAGGTGGCCAAAGTATTGGAGTTTCAGCTGCAGCATCAGTCCTTCCAATGAATATTCAGGACTCATTTCCTTTAGGATGGACAGGTTGGATCTCCTTGCAGTCCAAGAAACTCTCAGTCTTCTCCAACACCACAGTTCAAAAGAATCAGCTCTTTGGCACTAAGTTTTCTTTATAGTGCAAATCACACATCCATACACGACTACTAGAAAAACCATAATCTTGACTAGATGGACCTTTATTGGAAAAGTAATGTCTCTGCTTTTTAATATGCTGTCTAGGTTGGTCATAACTTTTCTTCCAAGGAGTAAGCATCTTTTAATTTCAAGGCTGCAGTCACCATATGCAGTGATTTTGGAGCTCAAAAAAATAAAGTCTGTTATTGTTTCCCTAATTATTTGCCATGAAGTGATGCTTATTTAAATTATATGCAGAGTAATCATGAGAAATGGGGCTGGAAGAAGCACAAGCTGGAATCAAGATTGCCAGGAGAAATATCTATAACCTCAGATATGCAGATGACACCACCATTATGGCAGAAAATGAAGAGGACCTAAAAAGCCTTTTGATGAAAGTGAAAGAGGAGAGTGAAAAAGTTGGCTTAAAGCTCAACATTCAGAAAACAAAGATCATAGCATCTTGTCCCATCACTTTATGGGAAATAGATGGGGAAACAGTAGAAACAATGTCAGACTTTATTTTTGGGGGGTCTAAAATCACTGCAGATGGTTACTACAGCCATGAAATTAAAAGACACTTATTCCTTGGAAGGAAAGTTATGACCAACCTAGATAGCATATTCAAAAGCAGAGACATTACTTTGCCAACAAAGGT
>SJYF01000077.1:13742048-13761688 GCA_006410515.1 Procapra przewalskii | reverse complement strand
AAAAAAAAAAAAAATTATTACTGCATGACCCTATACAGAAAAGGTCTGCTGACTTCAGTTATGGACAACGATCTGAGTAGTGGTTACATGCAAGTTTATACACAAAAATTTTTATCAAGTTACATATTATCAATGACTATTCTAAACCCTAAAGAAGGAAAGGAAAGGCAGAAAATAAGGAGAAGGGAAACAGAAAATACAGAAATATGTCCTAGAGAAAGTCACTTGTAAAGGTAATGCCATGCATCACACTGGTAGATGGGAAAAAATACAACCACGCTGGAACAAGAGCTGTATCTTGAGCTGCCAGGATGGGGGAGTCATGTTATTTTCCAAATGGATTCATCCAAGCAGGGAGTCACAGTCTTTTTTGGGGTCACAGACACTCATGTGGTGCAACCTGAACTTGAATCTTTGCCCTCCTACCTTCTTCAAGGTGCAGTTTTAAACAAGTGACTTACTATCTCCAGCCCTCAATTTCTTCACCTATAAAGTGAACATAATAATCCTGAGCTCAGTGAGTCATTATGAAAGTTAAAGGGTATCAACATATATGAAGTGCTTAGAACAGTAGCTGGAAAAAAGAAGTCAGTAACTCCTGATTGGAGAATATCATAGAAACTACAAATGCTCCCACCAGAAAAATGAACTCATTCACATTCAATTCAGATTTCAATACAGGATAATAAGAGAGTCAGGACTGTCCTGTAAGCTCACGGTGGCCCTAGTTGTGGCTGTTAAGGCATCACAAAGGCATGGCAGGCCTGTGCAGGTGCCAAAGCCCCAAGAATGCTCAGGGCTGGCACACGGCAGCCCTGCTCTCATCACAGACGGCAATTGACAGCCCTGGGGGGCCTCTGCCAGCCTGGCGGCAAACTGACATCTAATTGTACCAGCTTCCACGCTAACCTGCCAGGTGATGGGATCCAGGGGAACTTCAGGGAAAGCAGAACGGCACCTGCAGCAGGGCCCAGCCGGTCCTCCACCTGGAGCCATGCCTGCCTGTGCAGAGATGCAGACAGCAGAGCCTGAGGCAGCAAGGCAGAGATGAGAGCAGCCGGGATGATGGCTCATCACATTCATTCATCTCCACCACCTTCAGCGACTGTGTGTCATTGGCTGGAGCACAGCTGGCCTCCCCAGAGGTGCCTTGTTTGTATGAACAGGGGTGGTAATGTGCCAGACAGCTGGAGAAGCCCCACTCTGCCAGGCGGGTGTGGTGGTGCCCTTCTGGGGGTGGGAGCACAGGCTTTCTCCACAAGCAGCATTGGGTGGGGGGGTTGTGAGCAGGTGTCCACTGGTGGGATGCTTCCTGGCACTGTGGGGCATCATTGATGGGGGCCTCTCTGACACCAGCTGAGGGTCCTGCATCTGGTGCTGTGAAAGGGCTGAGAGGAGGGCAAACTGCTGCCCAACTGCAGGGAGCGGGTAGAGGAAGCTTTGTGATGTGTCTGTGCAGGACACAGTCTTTCATCTTCTGTTTCTCCAGCAAGACAACAGCCTAGACTCTTGACCGCTTTCCCACCTGTATTCAGATGTCAGCCGTAAGAATCGGACCTCCCTGCTATCTCAGAACGTTTTTTTTCCCAAGTAGGGATTATTTCACTCGGTCTCTCTGGCTTTTACGTAAACCTCCAGTCACTGACTGCCAATGGACCTGCTTTTGAATTCACTCTAGTTGTTGGCAGAATTCATTTTGATACCCTTGGCAGCCACACAACAAGGCCACCCTCAGCTCCTGGAGGCCACCTGCAGTTCCTTGTCACTGGCCCTCTCTCTGTAGGCTGGGTCTGACCCCATGGAAATTTGCTTCTTCAAAACCAGCAAAAGAGAAAAGAACAGGTCTAGAAGCAAGACAGAGTCATACATAGTGTAATATCATAGGAGGGACATCCCATCACTTTATCATAT
Organism: Procapra przewalskii; assembly: GCA_006410515.1. Taxonomy (NCBI): domain Eukaryota; kingdom Metazoa; phylum Chordata; class Mammalia; order Artiodactyla; family Bovidae; genus Procapra; species Procapra przewalskii. Next base: position 13,759,777 of record SJYF01000077.1, on the reverse strand, counting down.
TCTACTGGTTAGAATATGACATCCTGGAATGTGAAGTCAGGGATTGCCTCCTTCGTAGGAAGCATCACTACGAACAAAGCTAGTGGAGGTGATGGAATTCCAGTTGAGTTCTTTCAAATCCTGAAAGATGATGCTGTGAAAGTGCTGCTCTCAATATGCCAGCAAATTTGGAAAACTCAGCAGTGGCCACAGGACTGGAAAAGGTCAGTTTTCATTCCAATTCCAAAGAAAGGCAATGCCAAAGAATGCTTGAACTACTGCATGCACTATTGCACTCATCTCACACACTAGTAAAGTACTGCTCAAAATTCTCCAAGCTAGGCTTCAATAGTATGTGAACCATGAATTTCCAGAAGTTCAAGCTGGTTTTAGAAAAGGCAGAGGAACCAGAGATCAAATTTCCAAATCCGCTGGATCATCGAAAAAGCAAGAGAGTTCCAGAAAAAACATCTATTTCTCCTTATTGACTATGCCAAAGCTTTTGACTGTGTAGATCACAATAAACTGCAGAAAATTCTGAAAGAGATGGGAATACCAGGCCACCTGACCTGCCTCTTGAGAAACCTGTATGCAGGTTAGGAAGCAACAGTTAGAACTGGACATGGAACAACAGACTGGTTCCAAATAGGAAAAGGAGTGCGTCAAGGCTGTATATTGTCACCCTGCTTATTTAACTTCTATGCAGAGTACCTCATGAGAAATGCTGGAAGAAGCACAAGCTGGAATCAAGATTGCCAGGAGAAATATCAATAACCTCAGATATGCAGATGACACCACCTTTATGGCAGAAAGTAAAGAGGAACTAAAAAGCCCCTTGAGGAAAGTGAAAGAGGAGAGTGAAAAAGTTGGCTTAAAACCCAACATTCAGAAAACGAAGATCATGGCATCTGGTCCCATCACTTCATGGGAAATAGATGGGAAAACAGTGGAAACAGTGTTAGACTTTATTTTTTGGGGCTCCAAAATCACTGCAGATGGTGACTGCAGCCATGAAATTAAAAGACGCTTACTCCTTGGAAGAAAAGTTATGACCAACCTAGATAGCATATTCAAAAACAGAGACATTACTTTGCCAACTAAAGTCCATCTAGTCAAGGCTATTGTTTTTCCAGTAGTCATGTATGGATGCAAGAGTTGGACTGTGAAGAAAGCTAGTGCCAAAGAATTGATGCTTCTGAACTGTGGTGTTGGAGAAGACTCGGGACTACAAGGAGATCCAACCAGTCCATTCTAAAGGAGATCAGCCCTCTATGTTCTTTGGAAGGAATGATGCTAAAGCTGAAACTCTGGTACTTTGGCCACCTCATGCGAAGAGTTGACTCATTGGAAAAGACTCTGATGTTGGGAGGGATTGGGGGCAGGAGGAGATGGGGACAACAGAGGATGAGATGGCTGGATGGCATCACCGACTCGATGGAGGTGAGTTTGGGTGAACTCTGGGAGTTGGTGATGGACAGGGAGGCCTGGCGTGCTGCGATTCATGGGGTTGCAAAGAGTTGGACATGACTGAGCGACTGAACTGAACTGAACTGGTTGGAAGCCACAGTTTCCACCCCGCTTCAAAGGGAGATGACTATAAAGGTGTGAATCCTAAGAGGCAGGAATCATGTTGGCATCTGAAAGTCTGTTCATCCCAGAGGACAAAAATAGAAGTTCCAACCTGGGGAACTAGGGACATCAAGAGGAAGTGATCAGATGTTAAGCATCTGGAGAGGAAACGATCAACACATACTAGTATTAACCGAACTTCACTAAAGATGAGCCTAGGGGGATATATGTATATGCAGAGGTCTTAGAGTTTGTGTTGCAATCTTATATGTCACTTAATGTTCCTGCACATCCTGCAATGGAGCTTCACTGGACAGGAGAAGAAGCTGAGACTCTGAGGAGTTAAGTAACGTTCCTAAGGTCACCAGCTGATAGATGATTAGGCCAGAATTGTTCTGCAGGACTTCTAATCCCAAAGTTGGAAAGGTGGAGGAATTGATGGTGATATTAGTAGGAAAGATGGAATAAAGACCTCCAAAAATCTCCTCTTTCATAAAAGCAATAAGAATACTGGCAAAAAATAAACTAAGAACTCTGAAAATTAAATTCTTACAACAATGTGGAGAGTGTTTATTCAAGAAAAATGTCTAAATCTTGGTAAGAACAGGGAGTTTTGTGGTATTTTAACTTATTTGCTACCCATCTCCTCTCCCCAGCTCCATGGTAGCCTTGAAAACTAACAGTTACAAACTTAAGGAAAGCCAGCAGCCTAGAAGTCACTGCTCTGCAGCCCTCCCCAGGCTGATGAACAAAATATGTGTGGTCACTGTCAGAATCTCAACTTACCTTTTTGGGTGATCCTAAAATTCTTATGGAAATGCAACACTCAGAAAAACTAAAGCAATTTTTAAAAAAGAACAAAGTTGAAAAACTCATACTTCCCAATTTCAAAACTTACTGCAAAGCTACAGGCTTCAAGACTGTGTGGTCCTAGCCTAAGGACAGACATACAGATCAATAGAATAGAAGTGAGATCCCAAAGATAATTCCTTATATTCATGATCAACTGATTTTCAACAGGGATGCCAAGATGATTCATTGGGGAAAGACTAGCTTTTCAACAAATTGAATATCCACATGCAAAAGAATGATGCTGGATCTCTACAACATATAAAAGTGTTAATGCAGAATGCATCAGAGACCCTAGAGTAAGAGCTAAATCTCTTAAGAAACCTTGAACATAGATCTTGTGACTTGGATTAGGCAATGGTTTCTTAAATATGACAAAGACAAAAGCACAAACAACAAAAGAAAAAAGATAAATTGAACTGCATCAAAATTTTTAAAAACCTGTGCTAGGATACTATCAAGAAAGTAAAAGGACAACCTACAGAAATGGGGGAAAAAAATTGTAAATCACATGTCTGAGAAGGGACTTGTATTCATAATATATAAAGATCTCAGAACTTCATTACACAAAAGCAAAGAACCTTTTTTTTTTTTTTTACAGGCAAAGGATTTGAATGGGCATTTATACAAGTGGCCAATAAGTACATGAAATGATGCTCAATATCACTAATCATTAAGGAAATGCAAACAAAAACCATAATGAGATACCACTTTGAACCCCCTAGGAGAGCTCTATGAAAACAGATAATAACAAGAGTTAGAAAGAACATGGAGAAATTTGGAACCCTCACACACTGCTATGGAACACTGTCTGGCAGTTCTTCAAATGGTTAAAGAAAGATAGAGTTACCATATAACCCTCAAATTCCACTCTTAGATATATACCCAAGAGAAATGAAAACATATGTCCATACAAAAACATGTACTCAAATGTCTGTAGGAGTATCATTCATGATAGCCAAAAAGTAGAAACAATCCAAATGGCCATCAATTAACGAATGTGTAAACAAAACTTAGGATCTTCAAACAATGGAATATCGTGAATGAAGTACTGCTACATGCACCAATATCAATGACCTTTGAAAACCTTATGGCAAATAAAAAAAGCCAGACCCAAAAGGCCACATACTGCATCACTCCATTATATAAAACACCCAACATAGGCAAATCCATAGACATAAAGTGAATTAATGTGTTGCTATGGGGGAAAAATGGGAAGTGACTGCTAATGGGTACAGGGTTTCCTTTTGGGATGATGGAAATATCATGGAATTAGGTAGTGGTGAAGCTGGCACAACTTTGGTGTTGGGCTGAAAGCTACTGTACTGGGTACTTTTTAAAGACTGAACTTTATGGTATATAAATTATATCTCAATTTTTTAAAAGACTGATAAACTAATGGAAGGTAAAGAAACTTTAAGTGTGAGAAACACAATCATACAAATTCATGTGCTTCCTATTAACCTTAGGAGCTTTCCTGAGATTGCTAATTAAATATTTGCCTGGATAAACTATAAATAAGTATACACTACCCTAACCACAAATGCTTAAGTAAGTATTAGTCTTGTGGCCACATCTAACTCCTTGCCACCTCAGGGACTATAGCCCACCAGGCTCCTGTGTCCATGGGATTCTACAGGCAAGAACACTGGAGTGGGTTGCCATTTCCTTCTCTAATGGATGGACCCAGAGATTATCATACCAACTGAAATAAGTGGCAACTTCTTATAAAAATAAACAATATGCATTTACCATATGATTCAGTCATTTCATTCTTAAATCTTGACTGAAGAGCAATGAAGGGATGTATCCACAAAAGACTTGTATAAGAATGTTCATAAAAGCCTTAGAAAAACAACTCCAACCTGGAAATAATCCACAAGTCCATCAACATAAAGACATAGTTATATAGTCAGGCAATGGAACAGCACGCAGCAGTGAAAAATGAAATGGAATCTTTCATAACAATAAAACTGAATTTCACCAACATTACATTCAGTGAAAGAAGCCAGACCTAAGATAGGATACACGGTAGGAGAACAAGCTAAATTAATTTACTGTGATAGAAATCATAAAGTGCTGATCTCCAGGGGAGAATTGACTGTAAAGAAGCATAAGGTAACTTCTGAGAGTGACAAAAAGCTTCTCTGTCTTACTTTGGCTGGAGGTAATATGATTGGATAGAATAATCCAGACTCATCAACTGAACACTTATGATCTAATGCATTTTATTATATGTAATTTATATCTCAAAAATGTTACATGAATTATATATAGTATGTAAAACTATATAAACTGTAGATATGTAGTTATCTACAGTTATAATTTTTCTTAATGTCAGATATTCTGATGTGCAACATTTAGGAAACACTGATTTTCACCTAAGAACTCATACTTTCCTTAAGTTACAGCAATAGCTTGTATAGCAATTTCTATTCACTAACATTTTTTGGTCCTTCAAGGCTATAGAATCAGGCTTGATCACCTAAGGATCACCTGCTTTAAAGAATTAAGCTGTACATTAATTTATTTTACAATTACAAAGCCACAATTCCTCTAAGCCTTTCATTTCAATCATGTCTCCCCGGGGCCAGAGCCTGGCTAAATTCTGTGCCTATACTGTTTCTCTAAAATACCTAGCACAGACAGAGAATATAGTTTCAAGACATGATTGATGTTTTCAGGCGCACACTGTCACAGTCTCTGTTTTGGCTTTTGGAGGTACAGGTAGAGTGGAAGATGTGGTTTATGATCACAAGCTTGGCAGAAGAGATCAAAGCATCTCAGCTAAAGCTGCCACCAGTCCTGTTTATTTTATGGAGAAGTTTGCAATACTGTGTACAGTAAATTCCACCTACATGCAGAAAGTCCTGAAAGAGATGCCTTTGTCATCAGAGGCTCACAGACAACCTCCCAGCCTTCAGAGTTACCCTTGGGACGGGGGGAAAGACTGAATAAGCACTAGAAATAAAACATGTCCCAATCTACACATCTATGGACACCTTATCTTTGAAAGGAGGCAAGAATATACAATGGAGAAAAGACAATCTCTTTAACAAGAGAAAACTGGGAAAACTGGTCAACCACTTGTAAAAGAATGAAACTGGAACACTTTCTAACACCATATACAAAAATAAACTCAAAATGGATTAAAGATCTAAACGTAAGACCAGAAACTATAAAACTCCTAGAGGAGAACATAGGCAAAACACTTTCCGACATAAATTACAGCAGAATCCTCTATGACTTACCTTCCTGAGTAATGGAAATAGAAGCAAAAATAAACAAATGGGACCTAATTAAACTTAAAAGCTTTTGCACAATGAAGGAAACTATAAGCAAGGTGAAAAGACAGCCTTCAGAATGGGAGAAAATAATAGCAAATGAAGCAACTGAGAAAGAATTGACCTCAAAAGTATACAAGCAACTCCTGCGGCTCAATTCCAGAAAAAAAAACCAATCAAAAAATGGGCCAAAGAACTAAACAGGCATTACTCCAAAGAGGACACACGGATGGCTAACAAACACATGAAAAGACGCTCAACACCACTCATTATCAGAGAAATGCAAATCAAGACAATGAGGTACCATTTCACACCAGTCAGAATGGCTGCGATCCAAAAGTCCACAAGCAATAAATGCTGGAGAGGGTGTGGAGAAAAGGGAGCCCTCTTACACTCTTGGTGGGAATGCAAACTAGTACAGCCACGATGGAGAACAGTGTGGAGATTCCTTAAAAAAACTGGAAATAGAACTGCCACATGACCCAGCAATCCCACTGCTGGGCATACACACCAAGGAAACCAGAATTGAAAAAGACACATGTACCCCAATGTTCACTGCAGCACTGTTTATAATAGCCAGGACATGGAAGCAACCTAGATGTCCATCAGCAGATGAATGCATAAGAAAGCTGTGGTACATATACAGAATGGAATATTACACAGCCTTTAATAAGAATACATTTGAATCAGTTCTAATGAGGTGGATGAAACTGGAGCCTATTATACAGAGTGAAGTGAGTCAGAAAGAAAAACACCAATACAGTATACTAATGCATATTTGTGGAATTTAGGAAGATGGTAACGATAATCCTGTATGCAAGACAGAAAAGGAGATACAGATGTATAGAACAGTCTTTTGGACTCTGTGGGAGAAGGCAAGGGTGGGATGATCTGAGAGAATAGCATTGAAACATAATATATGTTTCATAAAATAATATATGTTAACATAATATATGTTACATAAAATAATGTATATTATCATATGTAAAACAGATCACCAGTCCAGGTTTGATGCATGAGACAGGGTGCTCAGGGTTGATGCACTGGGATGACCCTGAGGGATGGAATGAGGGGGGAGGTGGGAGTGGGGTTCAGGATGGGGAACACAGGTACACCCGTGGCAGACTCATATCAATGTATGGCAAAAACCATTACAATATCGTAAAGTAATTAGCCTCCAACTGAAATAAACAAACAAACACATCCCAGAGAGCACGGGGACTCCAGGGCCAACTCCAGGGCCCAGCGTGACACCTTTGACCAGCAACACAGAACAAATGCAAGAAGATTGAACATTCCCTTGAAATGTGAACAAGGCACTTGCCAACCCCCCCAAAATCAACCAAGTGCACTCACTCTTAGCTTTCCCCTATGTTACGAAATAAAAACAATCCGTGGTACTACAAGATAGCAACAACTTCTGAATGATGTTCTTCAATAAACTTTGGAAGGATGGAGACCAAGTTATTGTTATTTCCTAATAAAAGTATTAATAGCTGTATTAAGGGCATATTATATGGCCGGTTCTAAGAGCTTTAAATACAAGAAATCATTTATTTCCTCCAAACAACCCTCTAAGTTCAATATTAATATCATCAATACTCTGTAGTTGAGAAAACTGAAACCTACAATGGGAGCCAGTGATTCCCAACATTAAGCAGTGAGTAAGGGTCTGAGCTGGGTGTTGAGTGGTGTTGGTCTAGCAGATTTGGCTGCAATTTGAAATAATTTGGAAAGCTTGAAAAGATTCTGATGCACAGGAACCACTTCCAGAAATTCTGATTTAACTGGTCCAGGGGGTAGCCTGGGCATCACAATTGTTTTAAATTTCTCCAGGTGATTCTAATGAAAAACCAGGGCTGAGAACTACAGGTCCAGAGCCCTCACCATTTCTGTCTCTGCTCCGCCCCCTTTTCTGAATCATTGCCTCAAAGTCTTTTACAGCAGGTCTTCCTAACCCAGGGTTCACAGACACCCAGGCTACAGACATTTCCAAAATTGGGTATTTGGACATGTACAATTTTTTTCAGTAATCTTATTTCAACAGATTCTCTGTAATAACCTTGATTCAAAATAAGATAAAGGACTTCCCTGGTGGTCTAGTGGTTAAGAATCCACCTGCCAATGCAGGGGACACGGTTTTGCTCCCTGGTCTGGGAAGAATCCACATGCCACAGAGCAACTAAGCCCATGGGCCACAACTCCTAAAGCCTCGATGCCCTGAGGCCCATGCACCAGCACAGCAGAAGCCCCCGCAGTGAGAGGCCCAGGCACCTCAGCTAGAGAGCAGCCCCTGCTCGCTGCAGCTAGAGAAAGCCTGCACCCAGCAGAAAAGACCCAGTGCAGCCAAAAGTAGTAGAGAAATAAAAAGAATTTTTTTTAAGGAGCTATTTAAAAAGAGAGAGAGAGTGAGCTATTCCAAAGGAAGCAGTAAATAAATTTTAAAAAAATAATAAAAATGAGCTATTAAAGAGGGAGCTATTCCAAAGGAAAGTGAAAATCACAATGTTTTGCAGCAGCTGCCTCCGTGAATATATTTTTTTTTTAATCTACATTTTAGTGGCAACGGAACCAGAAGGTCGCTTAGTTTTCAGGAGAAAATCACAGTAGAACCACAAAAATGTCCTTTTCCCTAAGAACACAGGAGAACCAGGGTAGCACTGTGGTCTAGGAAAAGGGTAAAATGAGAGTTTAGTGAACTTGCGGGAGAAGAAGCAAAGTCAAGAGGCTACAGGTTGTGACGAGACGACAACTAATCCACCTGGCTTCCTAGGGTCCTCATTATGTTTAAATCCGATGAGCTCAGGCTTTAAAACCAAGAAAGAGCATGCATGGCACAGCTGGACCATTAAGGACAGGTGCCCTCCCCTGAATCCCTTTGCGGCTTGGATCAATACTGTCCCCCAAGTGAAGAAATTCTACAAAGAGAAATGGCACTAACCCAGTGTAATAGGGTGCTATCCAAAGATACCAACAGGCAGGCTACAGAGACCATGAAATAGCCTGGGTCTTTGGAGGATCCACGTGTGTGCTAAGTCACTTCAGCCGTGCCGACTCTTTGTGATACTACGGACTGTAGGCACCACCCCCCCCCACCCCGGGCTCCTCTGTCAATGGGATTCTCCAAGCAAGAAGACTGGAGCGGGTTGCCAGGCCCTCCTCCTCCAAGGGATCTCCCCAACCCAGAGACTGAACCCACATTTCTTATGGCTACTTGCATTGAAAAGGAGGGTTCTTTACCACTAGGGCCACCTGGGATAACCCATAAGCAAATAAATTAGTTTCCCTGGGTGGCCCTGCCAACTGCCAATTTGCTGACTGCCTGTCAATCAGCCAGAGAAGGCAATGACATCCCACTCCAGTACTCTTGCCTGTAAACTCCCATGGACGGAAGAGCCTGGTAGGCTGCAGTCCATGGGGTCACTAAGAGTTGGACATAACTGAGCAACTTCACTTTCACTTTTCACTCTCATGCATTGGAGAAGGAAACAGCAACCCACTCCAGTGTTCTTGCCTGGAGAATCTCGGACGGCGGAGCCCGATGGGCTGCCGTCTGTGGGGTCGCACAGAGTCAGACACAACTGAAGCGACTTAGCAGCAGCAGCAGCAGCAATCAATCAGCCTCTCACCCAAGGAAAGAGAAACAAAGAGGAAATGAGTTTTCCTGAAATTTTTCTGATTTTTGAAACAATAAGAATCAAGAGTTTACTCTCCGGCGTGGATAAATCCAAAATCAAACGTCCCATCTGTCACTGACAAGTGAGGCTGTTTTGAAAATGATCCCTAGCCTCTCTGATCTCTCATCTGAGAAGTGGGGATAATAATGTTATTTACCTTCTAACATTGTTCAGAACACAGATGAGGTATGCATCTAAGTGGTGACAATGGCCAGCACCCACCTAGCCTGCGACTCAGGCTGGCTATCATTACTGAAAGGTGTCTGATGAGGAATATAACTGGCATTCAGTAAATGTTTCTGTACTTTTGTTCCCTCTTCCCTTCTCTCCCTGCAGTAGATTAAAATGGCCACAAAATCTCTGCAGCTCTTCCCATTAAATCATGTAGCCCATTCACTTATGACTTGAACTCTAGGCCACCCTTTGACTTGCTTTGATGTCATGCAGCTTCTGAGTTTAACTGTCGAGTGGTTTTACGCCATCTGTTCTTGCCCATTTGGATGCTGTTGCCAGGTGAGGAAGGCTGTGCTGAGCTGATGAAGATGTGTGACCTAGCCCCAAGCCAGTGTCAGGCTGTCAGATGACCATTGAATTGGTGATGCCATCCAACCATCTCATCCTCTGTCAAAAAAATACCTGGAATAACAGGCAAATTTGGCCTTGGATACAAAATGAAGCAGGTCAAAGGCTAACAGAGTTTTGCCAAGAGAATGCACTGGTCATAGCAAATACCTGCTTCCAACAACACAAGAGAAGACTCTACACATGGACATCACCAGATGGTCAATAACAAAATCAGATTGGTTATATTCTTTGCAGCCAAGGATGTAGAAGCTCTATACAGTCAGCAAAAACAAGACCAGGAGCTGACTGTGGCTCAGATCATGAACTCCTTATTGCCAAATTCAGACTGAAAGGGAAGAAAGTAGGGAAAACCACTAGACCATTCAGGTATGACCTAAATCAAATCCATTATGATTATACAGGGGAAGTAAGAAATAGATTCAAGGGATTAGATCTGATAGAGTGCCTGAAGAACTATGGACGGAAGTTCGTGACATTGTACAGGAGGCAGTAATCAAGAACATCTCCAAGAAAAAGAAATGCAAAAAGGAAAAATGGCTGTCCGAGGAAGCCTTACAAATAGCTGAGAAAGAAGAGAAGTGAAAGGCATAGGAGAAAAGGAAAGATATACCCACTTGAATGCAGAGTTCCAAAGAATAGCAAGGAGAGATAAGAAAGCCTTCCTCAGTGATCAATGCAAAGAAATAGAGGGAAACAATAGAATGGGGAAGACTAGAGATCTCTGCAAGAAAATCAGAGATACCAAGGGAGTAATTCATGCAAAGATGGACACAGTAAAGGTTAGAAATGGTAGGGACCTAGAAGCAGAAGATATTAAGAAGAGCTGGCAAGAATACATAGAAGAACTATACAAAAAAGATCTTCATGACCCAGAGAGTCATGATGGTTTGATCACTCACCTGAGCTAGACATCCTGGAATGAGAAGTCAAGTAGGCCTTAGAAAGCAACACTAGGAACAAAGCTAGTGGAAGTGATGGAATTCCAGTTGAATTATTTCAAATCCTGAATGATGATGCTGTGAAAGTGCTGCACTCAGTATGCAAGCAATTTTGGAAATTTGCCAGCAAAACAGGAAAACACAGCAGTGGCCACAGGATTGGAAAAGGTCAGTTTTCATTCCAATCCAAAGAAAGGCACTGCCAAAGAATGCTCAAACTACCACACAATTGCACTCATCTCATATACTAGCAGAGTACTGCTCAAAATTCTCCAAGCCAGGCTTTAACAGTATGTGAAACGTGAACTTCCAGTTGTTCGAGCTGGATTTAGAAAAGGCAGAGGAACCACAGATCAATTTGCCAACATGTTTTGGATCATCAGAAAAGCAAGAGTTCCAGAAAAAAACATCTACTTTTGCTTTATTGACTATGCCAAGGCCTTTGACTGTGTGGATCACAACACACTCTGGAAGATTCTGAAAGAGATGGGAATACCAGACCACCTGACCTGCCTCTTGAGAAATCTGTATCCAGGTGAAGAAGCAACAGTTAGAACTGGACATGGAACAAGAAACTGGTTCCAAATCAGGAAAGGAGTACGTCAAGGCTGTATATCGTCATCCTACTTATTTAAGTTATATGCAGAGTACATTATGCAAAATGCCAGGTTGGATGAAGCACAAGCTGGAATCATAACTGCTGGGAGAAATATCAGTAACCTCAGATATGCAGATGACACCACCCTTATTGCAGAAAGAGAAGGGGAACTAAAGAGCCTCTTGATGAAAGTGAAAGAGGACAGTGAATTTTTTTACTTAAAACTCCACATTCAGAAAACTAAGATCATGGCATCCGGCCCCATCACTTCGTGGCAAATAGATGGGGAAATAATGGAAACTGTGACAGACTTTATTTTCTTGGGCTCCAAAATCACTGCAGATGGTGACTGCAATCATGAAATTAAAAGATGCTTGCTCCTTCGAAGAAAAGCTATGACCAACCTAGACAGCATATTAAAATCAGAGACATTGCTTTGTCAACAAAGGTTCATCTAGTCAAGGCTATGGTTTTTCCAGTGGTCATGTATGGATATGAGAGTTGGACTGTGAAGAAGGCTGAGTGCCGAAGAATTGATGCTTTTGACCTGTGGTGTTGGAGAAGACTCTTGAGAGTCCCTTGGACTGCAAGGAGATCAAAACCATTCAGTCCTAATGGAAATCAGTGCTGAGTATTCATTGGAAGGACTGATGCTGAAACTCCAATACTTTGGCCACCTGATGCAAAGAAATGACTCATTGCAAAAGACCCTGGTGCTGGCAAAGACTGAAGGCAGGAGGAGAAGGGGACACCAGAGGATGAGGTGGTTGGAGAGCATCACTGACTCGATGGACATGAGTCTGAGCAGGCTCCGGGAGTTGATGAGGACAGGGAAGCCTGTTGTGCTGCAGCCCATGGGGTTGCAAAGAGTCGGCCACGTGAGCGACTGAACTGCACTGGGATAACCAATACATTGTCCTCATTTCTTGCTCAAAACCAGTGAGTCTCCACATGATTCAGATTCATTAGAAACAGTTGAGAGCTAAGGGTTAGAGGATGATAGAAGCCAGAATTTTCTAACAGCACTTTCCAACTCAAATGCTTTCTGGCAGTTGCGGCAGGGCTGCCTCCACTGGAGCAATACACAGATGTGTTTGCTTGGTTGTTTTAAGGAAGCTCAGTAACTTCTATCAATATCTCTGCAATTGCCCATTATCCCAGCTGAAAAACAAAATGCAGAATTGAATGGGGAAAAAAAATCAATCTAATTGCACTATACAGACATAACATATACAAAACAGCAGAAGTTTACAGGAAAAAAAAATGCCAAAGTATCTCTTAGCACCATAGAAAGCGTACACTGCCTTTTTTTATGTGAACTAATTAAAACCCTAACCAGCTTAAGCTCATATCACTCAGTTGCCTGATCAGGAGTAATATAAAGTCTCATTTATCAAGGACTTTATATCAAGTGCTACTTCAGCATTTTATGCATGATTAGCCATCCTAATTGACCAGAAGATGGAGGTGCTGTTTTGTCCATTCTGCAGATTAAGAAATGAAGATGTGCCTTTTTTAATGTACTTCCCAAGCTCTCACAACTGATCACTGGCTTAAGTAAAACAAAAACAATCAGATTCTTTAATAGATCTTTTGACCTAAGACCTAAATGCTTTGACCTTAAGGTCCAGAACTGAGTTTTTGAAGTTACTTAACAATAAAAATAAAGACATACTCAGGCGTAACCCTTCTATGTCTATCTTTCTGTTAGATGCCCAAGCCTAGAGACGTTACAAGCAGACTTCGCTATAGGACATGTTGCAGGTAAGGGCTCTGCCTCTAACGCTTCTGACCTGCTGAGAGGTGAAGAAAGAGGGTCTCACAAAAGAGTCAGCAAGCTCCCAGGAGGTCCATTCTCTAAGATAACACCCAAATCTACCCAGCGTGTGTCCTGGATAACTCTGAGTAGGTGATGATTTTCTCTGTTCTTTAAGATTTGAGGGTCTCCCCTTCCAGAAGAGTGCTTCTGGATCTTGAATGAACATTAGAATTACTTGACTCATTTTTTCAACAATTCCTAATAAATCTACTCAGTGCTCCACTCCTGGTAATGTCCTGGATCATGGTCAGGCTAAGGCTTGTTTGCCCACTGTAGAGAACCTATGCTTAATAAGCCCTGTCCTTGGAGGTGAGGGGGAAAACATGGCTATTCCTTTAAGACATGCTGTTTCCAGGGGAAGATGCACATTTCCTTAGGAGTAACTATGGATTTAGCAGGCAGCGTGCTGCATATGAGTGAAGACGATCCACCTTCCTACACTTTGGCCTGCAGTGATGTGACGTGTGCTTGGTTAGGTCAAGAACTAGATAGGCCATATTCTGTTACGGGACCCAGAATTCATGACTCTCGCTAAGAACTGATGGCCATTCTTCAGACCATGTTCAGAAAATGCTGACACTGTCTGGCTGTGAGTTGGTCTCCCGGCATGGATCCTCAACCTCTAAGAACACTTTGCTTTAGAGCAGGGAGCCCCAACCTCTGGGTTGTAATGCCGGATGATCTGAGGTGGAGATGATGTGATAATAACAGAAATAAAGTGCATGATCAGTGTAATGCACTGGAACCATCCTGAAACCATCCCCCTGCCCCCAGTTCATGGAAATATGGTCTTCCTCGAAACTGGTCCCTCATGCCACAAAGGTTAGGGACTGCTGCTCTAGACCAAATACATGTTCTGCTTTTAGCCACCTCCCAGGCCAAAAAAATAAAGCCTTGCAATTGTACAAGCACCAATGCATAACTGGGCAGGCCTCCATATATATCCCACATATCTTGATTCATCATACTGGACACCTCAGCTCTAGTTAAGGGACACTAATCTCTGTCAAGACCCCCGCCCCACAGTCATGCCCTTGTTCAAGACTCACCATCTGAAGTACTAATATATCCAAAGCCTGAGATTCTGGTTGGTACCTGGTATTGCACAGCCACTTGTGAAATCATAAACCGGGGCACTTTCTCCATCATCCTGTCACACAGTGCTCACAGCAGAGTAGACTCTTCATAGATATCTACCGAATTAAATATCACAAATGACCACACCACTGGCCCCTTCACAAGCCACAGTCACCTTGCAATCAGCAAGGCCCTGCACCCAGGCACTGCAACAGCCGCAGATGCTTTGTAGAAGCTGCTGCTTTCACCTAGAGGTCAACCAGACTCAGTCCTCCAAAGAGTCCAAGATGAAATCATTTCAGGCTATAATCTCCTTATTTATACTGCAGTTTCACAAAAAACTTTTAAGTTTTCAAAGTCCAATACCAACCCCACCTCCTTCTTTTTACAGAAAAATCGAGAGAATAAAATGCATAATAGAATGCCGCTTCATGACTAAACCACGCGATTATTTGCCACAGAATATCCATGCCAGCACCTTGAAACATCCACTCATCAGCTTGCTCTTGGTCCTCGAAATATACATCAGTTGTTTTCTATAGATTTTCCTAGTCTGTGGAAACAAACTCCATTTTAAAAAGGTGTTCAGAGGTGCAAAGAACATTTCCCAAGACCACCCTGTTGATTTATGGCAGGATCCAATCTAGAAATAAGGTCTTTGGGCCCTGATCCAATGATCCTTTTGCCAACATCATAATTTAATGATCACCTGGAGAGTGATAAAATTAAAAATATTTAAGGGGGGCAAAAAGTCACACATAAGGTGGATTCAGTTGTCATCTCCCCCTCTATCCTGCAATAATATTAATAACTCTTAGTGCTTCTAACTGTGGCAAGAAAGTGAGCCATCTTATAATTGCTTCTCTTGTATAAAGGAGAAAAGAACACCAACTGAGTATCTAGCTTGCTGCTGCTGCTGCTGCTGCTGAGTCGCTTCAATCGTGTCCGACTCTGTGCGACCCCATAGACGGCAGCCCACCAGGCTCCGCCGTCCCTGGGATTTTCCAGGCAAGAACACTGGAGTGGGTTGTCATTGCCTTCTCCAGTGCATGAAAGTGAAAAGTTAAAGTGAAGTCGCTCGGTCATGTCCAACTCTTCGCGACCCCATGGACTGCAGCCTAGCAGGTTCCTCTGTCCATGGGATTTTCCAGGCAAGAGGACTGGAGTGGGGTGCCATTGCCTTCTCCCTTGAGCACAGGAGAATAAATAAGTCCAATAGAGAAGTGATCTATTTCACCAATGAGATTCACCATAGAGTTCCTATTTTCTCCAATTTCACTGACAAATTAAAAGACCTAGTATTTACTGAGTGCCTAACATATACCAGCTCTATTATAAGTATTTTAGACATATGTACTCATTTTATCTTCAAAATAACTAAAGGAATGGGTGCTATCATTATCTCAACCTTGTATATGAGGAAACTGAGGCATGGCATTGACTGCTTAACTAACTTAACGAAGCCTGCAGCAAATCAGGTGAAATTTAGGCTTAAGCTGTTTGGGTCCAGGGTGGTGTCCTACACTGACACTTCCTCATCATGTTACAGGCGGTATTAGGGTCAACACAGACGAGCTTTGGGAAACAAGATGCATTGTTTCCCCTGGATGCATCCTGTTGGCAACATGGTGAAATGTGAGATTTCCAGACTCATAGCCCTAAGACATGAATTACAGTGGCTTCCATATGACAGAGCGGACCGCACTATCGTCCAGAAATACAGTCTCTACCAGGTTTCCTGGAGGACAGTATAGAAACCATGGATGCCCCAGCCTCTTCCTGCTGTCCACTCGGGATGAACTCAGCTGGTGCCATCTTGTCCTGTGAACTTTTCCAGCTTGGGCTCGGCCTGGGTGCCCCACTCACAGAATCAGTCCTCGACATTACCAGGCACACAGGCCCTCCCATTACTCATTCTTTGTCACTTTTAAGCTTCACAGTTGAAGTCACGTTAGTTCTTTTATTGGCTGAGAAATATACTGGTGACAAAGGCAAGAGGAAAAAAGGTATCTTTCTACAGGGCAATCCTGCAGAATAAATTGGGGATCACCCTGAGAAAGCATGCTTTAAGCACAGTGCTACAGATTGAAAAAGTGGCCACACTTCTGCACTTTTCTACTCAGAAAATGGAGTCTATTTCTTTACCCCCTTAATCTTGGCTGTCCATGTGACATGTTTTAGAAAATGGAATATTTGCAAAGGTGATCCAAAATGAAGATTAAAGAGTACAGATTGAGACTTGTCTTCCTTTGGTTGAAATCTTAAGACCATGATGTAAATGAGCCCTAGCAAGCCTGATGAAAATGAAGAACCACGTAGAGGAAAACCTAGTCACCCAGCCAATAGCCACCAAACCATCAGACATGTGAGCGATGCCAGCTTAGATCAACCAGCTGTCATAAGACCCACAGATGCATCATAGCATCTAGCAGAGACCAGACCAGCTAGCCTGTCCAGAAGAACCTCCTAGCCAACCCACAGAATTACAAAGTAAGTAAAATGGTTGATAATTTAGGTTGGTAAGTTTTGGGGTGGTTGCTACATAGCAAAAGCTGATACAGCAAATCATGGGAAGCTAGTTTGAAAAACAAAAGTAAGTAGCTTAAATCACATCATTGTAAAAGACAAGCAAGAAATTAGAAGGTAGTGGATTTTGTTTCTTTATACCACAAGCTAAAGTGCAGATAATACATTTTCCAAAGAAAAATGGTAAGAAATTTTAGAAAACAGAGGTTTGTTTAAAAGAACAAATGGTCTCTTGTGGAATAAACAGAGCAATGCACTATATCCATCTTGCAGATTGTCAACAGTCACCTAAAACATTCTAGACAACATTACAAGGTAAATATAACCCATTAGACCTAGCCTATATGAAGTATAGAACAATCCTTTTCTTCTTAATCATTCAGTTCAGTTCAGTAACTCAGTCGTGTCTGACTCTTTGCAACCCAATGAATCGCAGCATGCCAGGCCTCCCTGTCCATCACCAACTCTCAGAGTTCATTCAAACTCAGGTCCATTGAGTCAGTAATGCCATCCAGCCATCTCATCCTCTGTTGTCCCCTTCTACTCCTGTCCCCAACCCCTCCCAGCATCAGAGTCTTTTCCAATGAGTCCACTCTTCACATGAGGTGGCCATAGTACCAGAGTTTCAGCTTTAGCATCATTCATTCCAAAAAAATCCCAGGGCTGATCTCCTTTAGAATGGACTGGTTGGATTTCCTTGCAGTCCAAGGGACCCTCAAGAGTCTTCTCCAACACCACAGTTCAAAAGCATCAATTCTTCGGTGCTCAGCTTTCTTCACAGTCCACCTCTCACATCCATACATGACTACTGGAAAAACCATAGCCTTG
>SJYF01000077.1:13718408-13741611 GCA_006410515.1 Procapra przewalskii | reverse complement strand
TCCTGACCTGCATACAGGTTTCTCAAGAGGCAGGTCAGGTGGTCTGGTATTGCCATCTCTTTCAGAATTTTCCAGTTTATTGTGATCCATACAAAGTCTTTGGCATAGTCACTGAAACCTTGCATATTTGCTTTAGTTGTTCTCACTGTCAGAAAGAGTTCATCGTCATTTATACAATCACTCCACACATAAATGTATCAATACTTAGTGTATGTAAAAAATCAGTGCTTGATGCTAAAGCAAAATCAGCCATGGTTCCTACCCTATTGGAGCTTAGGTTTTGAAGATGAAATGGGTGATAAACAGATAGATATACCACACAGGTAACTGTGTCAGTCCAATATTAGGGCATTTGAATTCATCAGGGAGGGTGCAGAAACCATCCCTTGAAAAGAATGCTTGAGTTGGTATCTCAGGGATGCCTGGCATTAAACACACATTTTTGAAGAGCAAACATGTATTTGGGCAGAACGACCAGAGCCCCCCAGCTGGAGAGAGGAAATGAGAAAGAACAAAGGGCTGAAAAAAGACCAGGATGCCCGTGTCAGGGAGGGAAGGAGGCCACAACACAACAGAAGCTCGGAGAATAGTACTGACCTTCAACAGAGGCAAGAGAGGCTCAGACTCTAACGGGACCCAGCTCTAGACGGCTGGATCATTCCAGCCCTCTTCTTCTCCATGAGGCAGAGAGCTTCTGGGGCTGGAAAGATGTTTTCCTCCAAGGGCTCATTTGCTTCTCTTTCTAGAGCACCCGTTAGGTACAGGGTATAGACAATTGCCTCTCCACAGAACCCCCTAGCTTGCTCCCAAGGCCTGAGCGACCTCTTTCTTGAGTCCACACTTTTGATGGTAGATCATGTTACTGGGAAGGGATTTCTAGTCCTGAAAAGTGGCCACAGGACAGCTGCTGGTGGGATTGTGGACAGATGCTTGATGGGTGGGTGGGGTGTATATTGGGGCTCACATGTCCTCTGCTATGTTACAGTATAGAACTACCAACAGTCTAGGAATTCTAAAGGAGACCCAGCTTTCAAGATCATGATGAAGTTTTCTTTGCCAGTATAGAAGGGTAGGAAATATTTTCTTCAACAACTACTTTGATTTAGAATTTAATATTTAGGCCCTGAACTTATGGGCCCCCATTTCGACTCTCGCTTAGAGACCCACAAATGTTAGGTAGATTTACTAGGCAGGTAGGTAGTGGCCGAAGAACAAAAACCATGCAGGTCAGTGGCTCTCAAGCTTACTGTACCTGTGAATTACCTGGAGATCTTGCAAAAACAAAGGCAGTGATTCTGCATTTCTATTGAGAGTAGAGACCACACTTTAAGTAGCAAGGTTGTAGAATATTTGAACTTTGGGTTCTGTTTTGGGTTGGTTTTTTTTTTTTTCCCCAAGAGTCAGTCTTTGGTTAGTTTTGCCTTTTAGTTTCTGGCTGCTCCAGGCAGCAGCGGGATCTTAGTTTCCCGACCAGGGATGAAACCTGTGCCCCCCTGCAGTGAGAGGACGGAGTCTTGAACACTGGACTTCCAGGAAGTGCCCTTTGGCTCAGTTTTTGGTTCTTGAGGGATTTCATGCAACAGGTTATCATTCTGAAAAGAGGACAGCAGGTGGGGTGTGAAGAGTGGATTAGCCACAGATGTTTAGAAGGTAAGATCTGCAAGACTTTGTTAAATTAGGTAAGAAAGGGAGAAAGTGACTTGCCTTCAGGAGAGACAAAGTTCAAAAAGAGGAATAAGTAAATGAATGAATGAATTGCCTGTCATTCTCTCATCAAAGTGAATGAAAGTGAAAGTCACTCAGTCAAGTCCAACTCTTTGTGAGCCCATGAACTGTATAGTCCATGGAATTCTCCAGGCCAGAATACTGGAGCGGGTAGCCTTTCCTTTCTCCAGGGGATCTTCCCAACCCAGCGATCGAACCCAGGTCTCCTGACCCAGAAATTGAACGGAGGTCTCCTGCATTGCAGGCGGATTTTCTCATCAAGGGTTTCAGAATAGCAGGACTTAAGATAGTCTTAAATATGTGTGATTTTCAGAGACTTGACAGGCATTTTTCTGTCCCCTTGTAAATAGCTGGAAGCTGTCTTCACCCAAATTGATTTTAGTCTTCCAGGGTTTTTTTCTCCCCCCTCCCTTTAATTAAGTGGTTATGACTGGCACATGCTCTTCTCCAAAAGATTTCTCCACGGCCTAAGTGATTAAACACGGAAGAGTGCTCACTCCACCCTTCCCCAGAGCGATACCCTGAACACTGAGAGCTCAAGCGTCTCTCTCCCTGTGGGGGCTGGCCCCTCAAGAGAGGCTTGCTTGCATCCAGGCTTGGGCTCTTGGGAATGCTTCCTGACTTCAGAGGAGATTTATTTTCTTCAGCACAGGGGAATAGGATCCAGGGTCCTCCTGGGTTAATCACTCAGCTGTAGCAGCTGCAGAAGTAAGCTGCCCCAGGGGACCGGGGCCTCAGGGGAACTGGTTATCTCCCGCAGCACGTGGCACACCCGGATGCGATGCCAACGATGGTTTCCAGCTCTGCCGATCCCACCCCCATCTTCCCTTCTCCAGTTTTCTGCTGTGGCTCACAAAAGGCACAAGAGGTACACTTGGAGGAACTTCCAGCCTGAGTTCAGAGACGGTCTTAGCTTTCTCCTAAATACCCGGGAAACATTTAAATTCCACGCACAGTGCTCCCAGCCTTCTGCATCACGTATTTCCCATTCTCACCCTCTAATGGTCCCAAAGATGGCTGCTGGCTTGCTCTGCATCCCTTTCAAGAACAGCTTTATCCTTTGTATCTTTACTGATAGTCCTCTCCCTGGCCCACTTGCTGCTTTAGAACTCTGTAGCAAATATTTATAGTGTTTTTACTTATTGACTCTGACCCACTTCCTCATTCCCTTCCAGGGACTCTATACTTCACGAAGCCCGCTGCCTTCCCACGACGCCCGCTGCCTTCCCACGACGCCCACGAGCACAGTCACCCTGTGAAGCCGCCAGACTGAGTCTCATTCCCGGGGCTTCTTGCCTCTCCCTCACTCTCGAGTATTCTCAGAAGGCATGGGGAGATGTGCCCCATGCCTGGTGTCTTATTTGCCTGGTCATGATGACTCAAAGGCAAGGCCAGTTTTCTCAGTGTGGGGCTTCTCAGGGTGGGTCCCCAGGAGTGATGCGGGCTGGCAGTGCAGTCAGGAGTGCTGGGGTTTGGGGCAAGCCGGAGGGCCCAGGCACCCTGCCGAGAGGAGACAGCCTCTGCTCAGGTCCAGCCAATACTCAAGCAGGAAATTATCCTTAGACTGTTCAGTCTTTCCACTAGAAACTGGAAATCCAATTTGAATGTAAAATTTTTAGATTTTTCTCTTCTGGCTCACCTAAATAAAAAGTAACCAAATAGCACATCTGCAGGCCTGTGGTAAATGCCCTTCATCCTGTAGGTCCCTTGGCTTAAAGCACCTCAGAAACACCTTCTCATTACAGGGTTTGGTAGCACACTGTATCAGCTCATCTGGCACTTTTTACTCACAGTGCCCTGGATGTCAAGAGGAAAATTAGTTAATGGGTTATTGGAACTTCCCTGGCAGTTCAGTGGATAAGACTCCATACTCCCAACGCAGGGGGCCTGAGTCCAATCCCTGGTCAGGGAATTAGATCCCACATGCCACACAACCAAAAGTTTGCATGCTGCAACTAAAAAAAGATCCTGTCCATTGCAGCAAAGATGGGCGATCTCAAGTGCCACAGCTAAGAACTGGCACAGCCAAATAAATAATTGTTGCTTTTTTTAAAAAAAGTAAAATCAGTTAAAAGAGCTCAAAATGTTAACCTATGTCTCCCAATATGTCTTCCATCAGACTGTAATCTGAATATAACCAGGCAAGACTGAGGTTTCTTTTTGCTTGTCAATGCATCTAAGAGCAACAACATCTGCCTTTAGAAGTGGAGAATAACATTAGCCTTTCTTTCAGATTTCCATAAAGGGGTGGCATTACCAAGGTCATGGAATTCCTCTGAAAGATAATTTTTAGTTATTGTTTTTCTTCCTCTGCCCAGAGGCCCACACAGCAGCTGTCAAGTATCTCCCTGACTCTCTTGCTATATCTATACAATCCCCAAACATTCATTTTCCCATTTTAATACTCCTCTGCTCAGCTGCTTTCCAGTTAGCTCAGTGGTAAAGAATCCATCTGCCAATGCAAGAGACTCAAGAGATGGAGGTTCAGTCCCAGGGTCAGGAAGATTCCCTGGAGAAGGAAATGGCAACTCACTCCAATATTTTCATCTGGGAAATTCCACGGAGAGAGGAGAACAGTGGGCTACCATCCACAGGGTCGCAAAGCAGCAGACACAACTGAATACTTCTGCTGCTCAGCACATGACTCTCCCATCTGGGGAAGAACACATTGCTTTTTGCTCAAACAAATCAACCCTCCTGACCTGGAATCATGGCAAGAAAAGCCGCACACCTAGAATGTAAGAGTTATCCTCGTTATTCGGACATTCTGATATTCCACAAGCAAATGGTCTCTGAAGCGTCTGCCATCGCCCTGCAGCCCTCACTCCTGGTCCCCAGAGCACCAGCCACGCTCGCTCACAGCTCCCAGGGAATCCTACGGGCTTGCGCCAATTCTCCTTAAGTTACTTGCTTAATGACTAGTCATCTAATGATCAAGTTATCTAATATTTAATTCTCTTCTGAATCCTTGCCAGTATCTACACTTTTCTGAAATTTACTTGGTTTTTTAATCATTTTTAAAACAAACTTGCCTGTGGGCACTCCTGAATTATTCTTGTACTTTAAATACTAAATTTGCACTATCCTGTAAATGTGCCCTTTAGGGGTATTTTGCATGCAATTCAATATTTTAGTCGACTGTCTAATGAATTTATTTTTGTATATTAATTATTTATATTTAATATCAAAAAGTTTGATAAAATATATCAAAAGACACAAATAAATGGAAAGCTATCCCATGTTTCATAGATGAAAGGAATATAGTTAAAATGTCAGTACTACCAAAAGTCATCTATAGATTCAAGGCAATTCCTATCAAAATTCCAAAGGCATTTTTTACAGGAGTAGGAAAAGCAAGCTGTCTTTATTAAAAGATTATCAGGTGATAGAAGAGGGTATGAAAAGCCCAGAAACACCTGTATGAGCCATTTGCCCTGCTGGGATGGAACTTAAAAGTGAAAAATAGACAATATTGACAGCAAAACATTTGACTGGGGTACTCTGCTTTCAAGGCTCTGCTGAACATGTGTCTCACGTTCCAAAGGGAAAATACATCAGGGATGGAGAAGATATATTCTTTCTGAGCTGCCTTTCAGTGTACCAGTGCCATCTGGCCCCCTAAAAATCTTTAGAAATGGAATGCCCAAAGCGTGGGGCTCCTCTCCCTCCCTCCAGGCCACCTCTAAAGCTGGATCTGTCTCAGTTACCCTTTAACCAAGGAAGCTCACTGTCATTCAATGTTTTTCCCATTCTTCACTCTCAAGTTCAGCTTCTTACAGAATACAGTTGCCATCAGTCATTGGACGGAGCCCACGACTGCTAAGTTTATCACAACCTCCGGTCCCATTTCCATAAAATCACACTCTACTTTCTCAAGCCAGAGGAATTCAAGAGTTCCCAACAGACAGTGTCTGAGGCAAGGCGCCCATCACCCATCGGGAGTGGAAACATCCTCCCTG
Organism: Procapra przewalskii; assembly: GCA_006410515.1. Taxonomy (NCBI): domain Eukaryota; kingdom Metazoa; phylum Chordata; class Mammalia; order Artiodactyla; family Bovidae; genus Procapra; species Procapra przewalskii. Next base: position 13,735,927 of record SJYF01000077.1, on the reverse strand, counting down.
TAGGGCACAGGCAATGCCGCCTTCGGTCCACGGCCACGGCAGTAGGTGGGGGAGATCCAACCAGCCGGGACTAGCAGCCCTGAGCTACATGCTGGGCTTGCCACTAACCAGCTGTTTGGCCTTGCATAAGCCACTCCCTATCCGACTGTCCCTTCCCCAAACCAGGGCTTGAGGACAACAATTTCTTGGCCCTTTCCAGCTTCACAGGGCTCCTCAGTCACCCAGTCACCCCAGCTCCCCAGGCTGCAGAGAGTCAGCTCTCCTCACACACGTGCAGAAACAACAGCTGGACCCAAAACATTTTGTGGGTCTTTTGAAATTAGCGCGGATGCTTTCAACTTTCCAAACTTCTCCTTCCTCCTATCTGATTGTTTTCCTTATTACAAAAGAAGCACATGCTTATTGTAAAAGCATTCACGCACACTGATAGCAGAAGAAAAGAGAAATCACTCACAATGCCGGATTCTTTCAGTCTGTGATGGCAGGTATGGGTTCTACATACTATCTGTTGCGTTTTTCTACTTAATAATACATTGACTCATTTCTCCTTATCTTTTTATATCATTTGAAAACATAATTTTAATGGCCACAGTTGCTGTCTTATAAGATGGTGCCATACATCAATTTGCCAACTTATATGTTTTTTCTTTTGTTTGTGCCATCCTGTCTTCTCTTCTTTGAATAGGCCTAGTTGCTCTAGAGATTATTAATATGTATATATGAAGTGGTCAGTTTTTTAAAGGTTGCACATTTTTTAAAACTCCTCTAGTTGAGAAGTACAATATAATTCCACCCCTCTTTAATCAGGATTGGATTTCTGACACATTGGCCACTAAGAGAACAAGGCAGGGATTTCCCTGGTGGCCAGTGGCTGGGACTTCAATCTTGCAATGCAGGGCGTGCAGGTTCAATTCCTGGTCGGGAAGCTAGGCTCCCACATGCCTCACAGCCAACGATCCCAAACACGGAGCAGAAGCAGTGCTGAAGCAAATTCAACAAAGACTTTGCAAAAGGTCCACATCAGAAAATTCTTTAAAGAGGCAAAGAGAACAGCAAGGTAGAAATGATGCCATGTGACTACTGAGGCTGGATCAGAAGAGGTTGTTCAGTTCCCACTGACTATCTTAGAAGACTTGCTCTTAGACTGTTTGTTCTCAATATACATTTTCTTGGAACCCAGCCACCATTCTGTGAGGAAGCCCCTGCCAGATGGGGAGGCCATGTGTAGGTGTGCTGGTCAACAGCCTGTCCTTTAGCCTCAGCATCATGCAAGGAAGGAAATCAACATGGAAGCTAGCCAACTCCCAGCCCCAGCTGTCCAACCCCCAGATGTTCAAGTCACCCCCAGCCAGTCAAGTCTCCCCAGCTGAGTCCTCAGTCATCATGGAACAGGGAAGAGTCCTCTCCTTTGCCTTGTTCAAATTCCTAGCCCACAGAATCATGAGCAAATGAGAGTTATTGATTCACACCACCAAGTTGAGGGAGTTTGAGCCAGCAATAGTGCTCAGAGTGCCCTAGACTGAAACCAATATGATTAGGAAGCATGGTGGAAAGCAGGTCCTAAAAGACAGCGTTAGAATAGAGAAGTGTCTAAATGAATTCATCTTAACCTACAGGAAAATAAAAACTGTGATTCTTAGACAATTCTATGGGACTCCTGTATAAATTTGTCAGCTGTATCATGCTTATCTTTGAAACAGCCAATCATGAATGCTAAAAATACCACTAAAGTTCTTAGGGGAGAGAAGCTTACAAAACAATTACAAGGATTTCAGATACAAAATAATTCCAGCATCTTGGTTTGAAAGTGGGAATCATGGCTCACTCTGAAGAGGGCAATACTGAACAACTCTTCAGAGCAAAAGTTTTGGAATCAGATTCTCCTGGGTTTAAAATACAGCCCTGTTATCACCTTGCCAATTCTTTCATCTCTGAGACAGAAATACCACCTCACTCCCAAGCTTGTTGTGGGGATTAACAGATGTAATGGACGAAGTGCCTGGCAGAGTTGTGCTTGGTCAACTGTCACTGTTATTACGCATGTTCCTGTCCCTGCTACTATTACTCTTAGAGTCGTTCCAGCCTAGCAGAGGAGGAAAGGTGACTGCTTGGGCTGAAGAAAGGGAAAACAAGACAAAGACTGTTACTGTGTTTTATGATTCTGGTCATTGCAGTAAGGAAGAGTTTATAGAGTTGAGAGGAAGAGATGGTGAGATGGTTGGATGGAAAAAGGGAAGGATGATGCTGCATCCATGTGGGATCTTGGGGCAGAGCCCTGAGAGATTTACACTTAAGTCATAAATGTACCAGAGGCCTCGAGTATACTCCCTTTCTTTGCTGCGCTAGCGAGGCATAAAATGCACACGCTCAGCCACTCAGCCAGTTAGAAGATACTGACTAAGGATCTTACAGTCTGGGATCCCTGGGGGCTAGTGATGACACAGAAAAAGTAATCACAAACAGGACCGGAGCTTCCCTGGTAGCTCAGTGGTGAGCAGCCCACCTTTCAATGCAGGAGACGTGGGTTCGGTCCGTGGTCCTGGAGGATGTCTCGGAGAAGCTGAGCCCCTGTGCCACCGCGACTGAGCCTGTGCCCTAGAGCTCAGGAACCACCACTGCTGAGCCCACTGCTGCCACTCCCGAAGCTCCTGAGCCCCAGAGTCTGCTCCACGAGAAGAGAAGCCACCGCAAAGAGAAGCGCACACACGGCTACTAAAGTGAAGCCCCCGCTCAATGCACCCATGGGAAGCCTGCACAGCAACGCAGACCCAGCAGAACCAAAGTAAGTAAACGACAGGTATCTCTTCAAGATCCTTTGAAATATATATTTTATATATATATATATATAAAGCAATTGAAGAAAAAGCAAGAGAAGGTGGAAAATAAAGTTTAAAATGATAATAATAAACAGGACTTAGTCCTCTTTAAACCCTGCCTATTCAAGGACAAGCTCTGTCACTCACATGTACTGTGATGAGATTACAATTACAAAGCACACTGGGGGAAAAAAGGAAAGAAAACAACTGTAAAAGTTCTAATAGTCCCTGACATTTTACAAAGCCCCTTTCACAGTCATCATCTCAATGAGTCTTCCAAACAACTCTGGAAATAGATATTATTATTATATCCATTTTACAGATCAGAAGGCCAAGACAGAGAGGCTGAGACGAGTACCCAAGGTTGCAGGAAGAGTAAGTGAAGGAGCAGGACCTCGACCTCCCCCTGGGCCGGGCTGGCGTATGCACCGTGTCCACCTGCCACACAGCTCTGCTGCAGGAGGCAAAAAAGCCCCCAGCCAAGGCTATCAGGGCTCGGAAGCCTTCTCTGCGGTCAGTTTGGTTGCTAAGGCAACACGAGTACTTCCAGGCTAAGGCAGCTCAGTGCCCGCGTGCTTCCTCATGGCGCTCTTCCTCCTGGAGGGCTGCCGTGATGAGCGTGTGCTAAAACGGAGCCTCTAGGGACAGGAGCCTGGACACCCATGTTTCTGCTTGGAGAAGAGCCTCTGCAGGTCCATCTGATCTTGCACAAGAAACAAACTACTTCTTACTGTGTGTGGCCTCTGAGAGTTCAGGCTTGTTACCCAGCAGAGCCTCTCCTACCTGGCCAATATCAATCTTTATAATTCTTTGCCTAGTGTCATGCTGGATATTGAGCGTGACTGGGATCGTAAGGCAGTCTCTGCCTTTAAGAAACTGACAAAGTTATTGAGCTATATGCCAAGGGAAGGGTTTCTGAACAGATGGCCAGGCTGAGCCAGCAACGTTAGACCCGTAAATACCACTGACAGCCCTGTCATCACATTCTGCGAGAGTTGTCACGTAGGCACTGGTAGGTGGTGGCTGCCATTTTTAAGATGTTGCTGCAGGGCGAGTTGGAACGAAGCTCTGAGTCTGGACTCTTAGCATCATCTCAAGTTGCCTGATTCTCCTCCCGGAGCCCCCACGTCTATCTTGACTGATTCATGGTTTTGCTTCATTTCAGGTGTGTAGTGACAGCATCGCTCAGTTTTTTCCAGACCCTGGTCAACGGCCCTCATTTCCCTACATTTCCCCATGTCATTCCTGCCTCGTCTTGGAGCTAACGTGTGCCCAGGATGCCTGGCTTCGATCATGCTGTAGCCCAGTTGTGGGCAGTTAAGGATGCGCACCAAGTGCATCCCTTTGACTAAAGAGCTGGTCACCTGGGTCAGCAGCAAGAGCCTGTCACCTCGGCCAGAGCCTTGTGTATCAACTTGAGGAAGCCACTCAGTCTGCTGACCTGCAAAACAAGGAAGCTAGACAGGATGGGCACCACGGTATCTCCAGCTGAAATAATACTACTACTCAAGGCCACATAACTCGTCAGTGCCAGAGAAAGGATCAGAACCCCACTCTGGGCCCACTGGCCTATCTCATCTGACACACAGTAGAGATCAAGAATTACATTTCATTTGCTACATAGAAATTTCTCAGGATGGCCACCCAAAAACCCAGGACAATGCTCATTACTCCCACAAAAAGTGTCTCGAAATCCTGACTATTGGTAGAGAAACCATGTCCTCATGTCAACCCTGTCTCTTGCTGTTTTCTCTTTACTCTGGAGAATAAGGGAGAATTTACTCCATTATTCATTCACTTAACATACATTTATTGAGCATCAGTGCTGTTGAGCACAGAGCTGGAAATAGCAAAATAAAACATGATCCCTGCTTAAAGAACCAGTCTTTTTCAGAAGACAGGCCCATGTTCTGGGGGTGTCATGGGATTATTGTGTTGGGTCACTCATAAAGGAGTCTTGGAGTGGAGTCTTGAAGCACAATAAGAATTCACCAACTCTCACATCTCTGTGAATCTTATACCCAAGTACTATTTAAGGGCAAACTCTCAGGCCTTCTAAGGAGAACAAACAGCCAGCCTATTTCCTTTTCAAGTCTGATTTTTTTTCACTTAACTTTTGAGACCCTTTTCTCATGATAAACTCAGAAGCATCTATTTAGAATCCCAAAAGCCAAGAATTCAACTTTTGTGTCACTCTCAGGGGTTCTGTATATTTCTTTCTCAAGACAATCAAACTCAGCTTTTCTAGTTTAAGAAATGCAAGCCTTGTAGGGAAAATGACTTCTAAAAAGAATAACTGCTTAGGCCAATCCTTCAAAATATGACTCCTCTAATGAAGAACAGGCCCAAATACACACAAGATAGCAACACAGTCTTTCGGAGTCAAGGATCCAGCCTTACGTGCTCTGGAACTGGTTTAAAGCTAGTAGTTTACAGCCCACTTACAGTGAGGGTGTTAGGCAGGGAAATGTCCCTTCATGAGAAAGGCAAGGCTAGGCCTCCAACATGTCCCCAAGATGTCACCAGTGACATGATTCTCTCCTCTTCATACAACCATTAATCCTCACTAAGGGTCTGAAGAAACCACTTACATTTTCAGTAATTGACTGATTGCTCTGGGGTTATCTCTCACCTCCCTGACTCCAGCATCTATAGCACCAAAGGCTTCTCTGCAACACTGGGTGCTATTGTGATTCCTTTATTTTTAATTCATTTATCAAAGAAAACTGCTCCATTTCACTCACTAGAGAGTCCTCACGTTTAGAACAAGTGACTAGAACATAGTAGGAACTCAACAGTAAAGGACAGAAATTACAAGGACCTAACAGAAGCAGAAGAGAGTAAGAAGAGGTGGAAAGAATACATGGAAAAACTGTATAGAAAAAGTCTTAATGACCTAGACCACTGCGATGGTGTGATCACTCACCTAGGGCCGGACATCCTGGACCGTGAAGTCAAGTGGGCCTTAGGAAGGAAGCATGCTACCAATGAAACTAGCAGAGATGGCATAATTCCAGCTGAGCTATTTCAAATCCTAAAAGATGATCCTGTTAGGATGTTGCAATATGCCAGCAAGTTTGGAAAACTCAGCAGTGGCCACAGGACTAGAAAAAGTCAGCATTCATTCCAATCCCAAAAAGGCACACTGCCAAAGAATGTTCAAACTACCACATAATTGCAACATCCCACATACTAACAAGGCAATGCACAAAATCCTCCAAGCTAGGCTTCAACAATACATGAACCAAGAACTTCCAGGTGTACAAGCCAGGTTTGGAAAAGGCAGAGGAGCCAGAGATCAAATGGCCAACATTTACTGGATCATAGAAAAATCAAGAGAATTTCAGGGGGAAAAAAATCTACTTCTGCTTCATTGACTCTGTTAAGCTTTTAACTGTGTGGATCACAATGAACTGTAGAAAATTCTTCAAGAGATGGGAATACCAGACCACCTTACCCGTCACCTGATATACCTGGCTGCAGGTCAAGAAGCAATAGCTAGAACCAGACATGGAACAACAGACTGGTTCGAAATTGGGAAAGGAGTACATCAAGACTGTATATTGTCACCCAGATTATTTAACTTCTATACAGAGTACACCATGAAAAATGCAGGCTGGATGACTCAAAAGCTGGAATCAAGACTGCCAGGAGAAATATCAGCAGCCTCAGATATGCAGATGATAATACTCTAAAGGCAGAAAGTGAAGAGGAACTAAAGAGCTTCTAGAGGAGAGTAAAGAGGCTGGCTTGAAATTCAACGTTTAAAAAACTGAAATCATGGCATCCAGTCCCATTGCTACATGCAAATAGATGGGGGGAAAGTGGAAATATTGGCAGATTTTATTTTTTTGTGCTCCAAAAGCACTGTAGCCAGTGACTGAAGCACAAAATGAAAAAACCCTTGCTCCTTGGAAGAAAAGGTATGACAAACCTAGACAGTGCTGAAGAATCGATGCTTTTGAAGTGTGGTGTCAGAGAAGACTCTTGACAGTCCCTGGGACCGCAAGGAAAGAAAACCAGTCAACCCTAAAGGAAATCAACCCTGAATATTCATTGAAAGGATTGATGCTGAAGCTCTAATACTCTGGCCACCTGATGTGAAGAGCCAACTCACTGGAAAAGACCCAGATGCTGGGAAAGATTGAGGGCAGGGGGAGAAGGGGGTGACGGAGCATGAGATGCTTGGATGGCATCTCCCACGTAATGGAGATGCCTTTAAGCAAACTCTGGGAGACAGTGAAGGACAGGGAAGCCTGGTGTGCTGCAGTTCATGGGATCACAGAGTCAAACACAACTTAGTGACTGAATGGCAACAAGCATTTGCAAATAGAAGATCTGTAAAATCTTTAAGGAAAATCTAGAATTTGTCCTCCTCATGGATCTGCTATTAGAGCCTATCCTTGAGGAAATACTTGAAAGCAAAAATGTAAATGTTTTTTGAGATAATTAAGAGATGAAGCTAAAGCCCATCAAACCTGTCATTATAGCAAATACACAAGACAGACTAGATCCTAAAGGATCTAGGGAGAAAGGAGCCAAGGAGCATATGGGATCTCACCCATTCTTACCCATAAGTAAACCCAGCGATGGGCTGGCTAATAACCCAAGGGCCCTTGTTGAAGACAAAGGGAATTGGGATGGGAGCTGGGGCAAAGGGGAGAAGTCCGTCAGAAACAAGTGCTGGAGAGCCAACATGGGGAAAGTCAGGAAGGTTGTTAAGTCTCAGAGGAGGAGTCCAGAATTGCACACCAAAGTTTGGCCATGACTCCACAATCTGGGATAGAATCTGGGAGATGAGATCAATCAAAACAAGTCTGAGCTGTGTGAGAGTGGGTGAGACCCGGTGAGGAGGAGAAGAGACACCAAGAGCACCCCTACCATGATGCTGCTAACCAGGACAACAGGGGCTGCTGCCCTGGGCACCACGCTTTAGAACTGCATGGACCAAGAGTCCTGCAGATGCAATTATGCAGGCCATGAAAAGCGTCTTTAGCCACATCTTCTAAAGGGTACAAGAAGCAAATGTAGTACATTCAATGAGATGCGATGGTACATTCTTATTTTCTTTATACTGTGTCTTCCAAATTTAATATGCACTTTTTAATCAACTCATTCAGCACATCTCCATCTTGACTAGTCACACTGCAAGTGCTAAAAAACAACGCGTGGTTAGTGGCTATCATACTGGATACACAGCTTCAGGGGGAGCTGCCCTGGTCCACTTCTGGCTAGACTCCTCCTCATGGGGGCAGGGAATCTGTGAGGCCAAGGGGACCAACCTACCTAGATCGTCCACACCTCCTTCTAGATTACACATCAGATACGTGAGATTTTCAATTCCCTGCCCAAAGGGTGCATAGCCCCCTTCCAAAGTCTGGAGGGGTCCTTTCTCTGGCTCCATCACAGGGAAGGGGTTACCACACTGAGGGGTTACTATGCTGATGTTCTGTGCACTCCCATGCTGGAGGAGGTCCAAAGAGATGTGTGCTTGTGGGGGAGGCAGAAACAGATCATGGATAAGTAGATGAGTTTTCTCTGCAGGACAGAGCTGGGGCAAGGAAGAGAGGACCGAGAGGTTGGTTTGACCCAAGAGCCTGGCCATTCTTCTCTACCCCACTGCGTGCAAGTGAAGAACTCTGAGATCCCTAAGGATCCTATGTTTGAAGCTAATTTAACAAGGTAGGAAAACAGAACATATTTTGTTATCTAAGAGTTTGGTAGGACTTCCCTGGTGGACCAGTGGTTAAGAATCTGCCTGCCAATGCAGGGGACATGGGTTTGATCCCTGGTCCGGGAAGAGTTCACATGCTGCAGGGCAGCTAAGGCCATGCACCATAAATACTGAGCCTGAGAACTGCAACCAGAGAGACCGCCACAGTAAGAAGCCCACGCACCACTATTCCAGAGCAACAGCCGCTCACAACTAGAGAAAGGCTGCGCAGCAATGAGACTCAGTACAGCCAAAACATTGCTAAAAAAGAGCTTGTTAGCTCAATTTATAACTTTTAATATTTAGTCACAGCATCTAATTTTTCATTTTTCCTCCTATTCTTTAGCCCACAAATGCTGGAAGCAAACCCGATGCTGAGTTTTTATGATTTATTGTAATCTCTGTTGGAGAAGGAAATGGCAACCCACTCCAGTGTTCTTGCCTGGAGAATCCCAGGACAGGGGAGCCTGGTGGGCTGCTGTCTACGGGGTCGCACAGAGTCGGACACGACTAAAGTGACTTAGCAGCAGCAGTACTCTCTGTTATTTACTGATTTAATTTCTTATTTGTCTTTAGGAAAACTGTGAGGACATTAGCTCATCTTAGAAGACGAGGGTACAATAAGCTCGCTGCAACACAAGAGAAAAAACAAATTACTTGGCATATGGGTTCAAGGCTCAATTTTACTGAAGGAGATGAAGTTATAGTCCTTCCACTGTGGAGAGCACAGGGATTCTAATTAGCATAATTAATCATTCCCATCTCTTTGTTCCCCCAGAGCACTTTATTCAAAATTTCTTTTTTTGTAGATAATATTACATGTCTTTATTTCCTTCTGAAACACTTGCTATTTATTTGGCACAATCACAGATCCTTTAGAAAACAGTATACTTAAAGCCACAAGTCCTCTCCCTAGAAAATATACAACATATGTCCAGCAGAGAGTACAGTGTCAAGGATTGGGTGGATTTGAGGTTAAACCCCCTGAGTCTGACTGGGCTACTTGCGAGAAGCCACTGATCACATCCCGTTCTGTCTGAAATACAGGAAGCGCCCATGTCAGACAGGATGAATAAGCCACGTTTCAGGTGTCTATTGCTATTTAGCAAACCATCCCCAAGCTTAGCAGTTTAAAAGAAGAGTGACCGTGTACTGGTCGGGATTCTACAGTTCAGGCAGGGCCTGGTAGGGATGGCTCTGCTCCAAGCGCTGCTGGCTGGAGCAGCTTGACTGGGGAATGGAGAGGTCAAGCTGGCTCTGCTCACACTGTGGGGTCTTGGCTGGAACCCCTAAGGCAGACTGGACCTCTCTCATTCGCTTTCCCTGGAGTCTCACCGCCTCGGGGACATCTCTCCACGTGAGCCCTCCAGCAGGATAATTCAACTTCTTCATGGGGGGGTCTAAGGCTTCAAGAGGGAGTTTCTAAGAAGTTCTTCAATTTGTAACAACATGGCTGAACTTTGAGGACATAATTACTATATGAAATAAGCTAGTCACAGGAAAACAAGTGCTGCAGATTTCACTTATATCAGGTATCTACAAAAGTTAAATTCATATAATGAGCAGAACGGTAGTTGCCAGGGGCTAGTGGCAGGGGAAGATGGGGAGTCATAGTCAGTAGACATAAAGTTTTAGTTAAGCAAGATGGTCTGTTACCCAATAGAGTGCCTATCGTCAATATGCACACTTGAATTTTTGCTAAGATGTTGGATCTTATGTTAACAGTTCATGCCTCAGTAAAACAAAACTTAAAAAGAATTTTAAAAAGAGGGATATTCTGCTGGGGTCAAGCTTGCTAACATCCCATTGACCAAAAGAAGACTAAGCCCAGAGTCAGTGTGGGGAAGGGCTGCACAAGGGCAGGATACTGGGCTACATGGCTTACTGGGCCGGGGCACTGGGTAAGCAGTCTACAACACAGCCTGCTTGAAAAAAGAAATGAATAATTATTGAAAGAGTTAAATAATCCACTCATGATGCACTTCTCAATGATGGTGGGGTGTCTACTTAATTCCTCCCGTGAGACCTGGAGCCTCTTTCTCAGGGAATCTGACTAGAGCGTATTTTCCTGATGGGCACTACCCAGCAGCCCATGCCTTTCCTCCTGGACTCATAGCATAGCTTGCAATGATGTAGTCATGTGAGCACCTGATTTCCTATCACACAAACTAAGTTCTGGGCTCTTTGGCCGTGACCATGACCACTACATCACAGCTCCTGCAACAAGGCAACAAGATCAGACACATGGTAGACTTTCATAAATGTTTGAGGAAGGAAGGGGAGAAGGAAGGAAGAAAAGAGAAAGAAAAAGAGAAAGGGAGAAAGAAGGGAAGGAAAAGGAAATTCCATTACAGGAATTCAAGATATGATCTGGTTAACAGTAACATTCATTGGACAGTAGTATGTGCCAGCTATGAGGCTAAGGTTAACAGCTCACTTCATCTCCAGAAACCCTAAGAGAGAGTTAAAATAACTCCCTCCACTTTATGGATGAGGAGGCTGAGGTTTACAGTGGTTATATGATTTGCCAAAGATGGAAGCGCTGGCACTTGACCTCAGAGCCCACAGTGTCAATCATTCTTAACTATTATATCACCTCGAAGGACAAGATAACATTTAGAAGCAAAGGAAACCATGTAACAATGCAAACTAGCTTTAGCATCCTCTCAAGGACTTTCTGGGGAAAAAAAGTAACACATACTGAAAAGAAAATGAAAGAAATGCTTGTGGCTTTGGGAGGAAAAATGGTTTCAAAAGAATGGTGGGGATGAAGCCAGAAAGTGGCCTGAAAACTGAAAGCATCAGGAAGATAATGAGGCAGAAAAATTGACAGAAAAGGATTCTCCAGTGGGTGGACCCACACTTCATTGAAAGGGGGTGATGCAGACACCTTCCAGGAGGTGGGAAGGAGGATTAGCTAGATAAAGTATTCAAAGTGGCTTAGCAAAAGGCAGCTCCCAAGATGAGTCATAATCTCAAAGAATTATGGACAAAAAGTGCACAAAAGAGAAAATTTTATAGCAGGTACAAATTTTTATTAATCACAAAACTCTGCTATGAGCCTTCTGGTTTTCTGCTACAGAGATAAAATACTTAAATCTTTCTCTGTGGAAAAGTTAAAAAAGCATATAGCCCATACCCATCATAATAATTAAAATGAAAAGGAGATGAATAAAACCAGCATTAGTGGGGCCACAGAAACAATGGACGTCTCACAGTCTGTTGGTGGGAGTATAATCCAGCGTACCCACTGAGGACACCAGGTAATCATTCACTGAAACTGACCACACTGGGGAATTCTCTGACCCGACAGTTTCGTTCCAGAGCATCTACCAACAGAGATGCACCCGTGTATTCATCCAAAGATGTGCTAGAAAGCTCACAGCAGCAGCATCCAGAATGAACTCCAACTAGAAACCACTCAACCGTCCATCAGCATTAGAGCGGATAGGTCAATCATGGTCATTCGCGCGCTGGAACACGACATGGTAATGAGTATGAACCCTGCACAATTACATACAAAGCTATGCACAAAACTCACAGACATGGACATTTAAAGAGAAAAGAAGGCAAACTACACTGTGGGAAGTGAAGACAGGGATTACTTTTGTGGGGAGAGGAAGCTGTACATGAGGGACACTTCCTGGGCAAAATGTGCACTTCTCTGTATAGATGATCTACTTACATAAAAATGTCCAAAGAAGCTATAGCCATGTTTAAAAACAAGATAAACATCATCAAGAACCCCAAACTAAATAGAAACACAAAGGAGACAAGAAGAAGGAGTGGGTAGGAAAAAAGCCAACAGAAGTCAAGAAGCCTCTCCTAGGCCCCATCTGTTAGGAAACACCAGGGGGCATTCTGAAAGTTCCTGGAGGAATCCTTAGGGTGGAGATCTTGTGGGAGCTCACATCCCTCCCTCATGATGTCCCTGTTTCAACAGAGAGTCCCCTTCTGTTTTTCACCTCTAAGTAACAGGAAAGTAGTCTCATTTCTCGCCCTTCTTTCCCCGGCTCCGTGCCTTGTGCCTTCCGTGTGGTGGGTTCAGAGAAAGTGCATGCTGATTGAAAGATGAGCACGCGGAGTTAAGCATCTGTTTGTAAAAGCTGTGTCTTCAGCTGGATTCCTCTAGTAGCAGGCTCTGACACAAGGAAGGCATGAGGCCATGTGCCTGATGCTCCCAAAAGGCACCTACAGCAGAGCAAGGGAGTGAGACAGAGAAGAGCAGGGGAAGATACAAGGTCAGGTACCGGAGAGGTTTCCACTCGGGGCAACTGGGGCTCAGCCCCACAGGGCAGCTCGCAGTAAAGTCATCAAAACCTCACTAGGAAACAACTTGAGAACTCTCCTGGCCACGCACTGATGTTTAAACCCTTCCTTAGGCTGTCCACTCAGTGAGTGCCCACAAAGCAACCTAAAGGAGAAGAGCTAAGAAAAGCAACCGAGCTCCAGAAGTTCCATGCCCCCTTGCATACATGCACACCACACTTCTGAACAGTTTGCTCTGAAGGAACATGGCCTGATGGTCCCTCTTCTCATGCAGCTTACAACACAAACTACTACCATTTTCAACACAGAGGCGTGGTACAAATTGGCTTTCTGTCTTCTGTTTCCGTTCCAGGATCAATTAAAGCTGGAAAGAAGGCAAGATTCATTTTCAAATCTCCAGAAAAGTCATTTAGATGCCAGATTTTAAGATGGGTGTTTAGAAGATCTAAGCCTCAGCTCCTTTGGAAGCAAACATTCCAGCCCTACTCCCACCTAATCTCATCCATCTCATTAGAATTCTCCCCACCCATGGCTATTAATACTTATTCCATAATACAGTGAAGCATGACACAAAATTTAACAGTTTCTCAGTTAATCAACAAAAGTAGATTATCACGGCAAAGAGGGAATCTTCTACTGTTTCAATGCCATGTAATTTCAGATAATAAGTAAAATAATGAAAAAGGATTTTTAATGTATTTTAACCCCATAGGACATTGGGACTGCTTGCATAGAAGTTTTAAAGTACCATACGGGGAAAAAATAGTTCCAAGCAAAGTCCATCTAAACACAATTTCCAGATGGGAAGGCATCAGGAGCCTGGAGGTCTGGTGAGGAAAGGTTATTTAGAGATGCTCTTTCATGACCACTCCCCGGAAAAAAGCAAAGTCAATGAATGGCATTTTGGTTCATGATATTGTACAAACTTAAACCCTTCAAAGCCAAGACTAAGTCTTAATGTTGAAAATCATTATGACTGATTATGAATCTGGAAAAAATTTACAGTATAAGGAATATCAGCATATTGATGGTTACTATTAGTTTCTCATGGGACTCATCATCCCTACATAACAATAAGTATTATCATTTATTAGTCTGCAACAGTGTACATCCTAGTGGGGGTATATCCCCTTCATGGTTCACCATCTTGACATAGCAAAGGGGCTTGTGTAGCTCAGTGAAGCTATGAGCCAGGCCGCGCAGGGCCACCCAAGACGGAAGCTCATAGTCAAGAGTTCTGACAAAACTTGGTCCACTGGAGGAGGGAACGGCAAACCACTCCAGTATTCTTGCCTCAAGAACTTCATGAAGAGTATGAAAAGACAAAAAATATGACACCAGAAGACGAGCCCCCCAGGTCAGAAGGGGTCTGATATGCTGTTGGGGAAGAGCAGAGAAAGAGCTCCAGAAAGAATGAAGAAGTGAAAAAGATGCTCAGTAGTGGATATGTCCAGGGGTGAAAGTAAAATCTGATGCTACAAAGAACAATATTGCATTGGAACCTAGAACATTAGGTCCATGAATCAAAGCAAATTGGAAGTGGCCAAGCAGGAGATGACAAGATGAACATCGACATCTTAGGAATCCGTGAACTAAAATGGACAGGAATGGGTGAATTTAATTCAGATGACCATTATATCTACCACTGTGGGCAAGAATTTCTTCGAAGAAATGGAGTAGCCCCCATAGTCAACAAAAAAGTCCAAAATGCAGTACTTGTGTGTAATCTCAAAAATGACAGAATGATCTCAGTTCATTTCCAAGGCAAATCATTCAATGCCTCAGTAATCCAAGTCTATGCCCTGACCACTAATGCTGAAGAAGCTGAAGTCAAATGGTTCTATGAAGACCAACAAGACCTTCTAGAACTAACACCAAAAAAAGATGTCCTTTTCATCATAGGGGATTGGAATGCAAAATAGGAAGTCAAGAGATACCTGGAGTAAGTGGTGAGTTTGGCTGTGGTGTTCAAAATGGAGCAGAGCAAAGGCTAACAGAGTTTTGTCAAGAGAGCACATGGTCATAGCAAACACCCTCTTCCAATAACACAAGAAATGACTTACACATGGACATCTCCCAGACACTCAATACTGAAATAAGATTGATTACAGTGTTTGCAGCTGAAGATGGAGAAGCTCTATACTGTTAGTAGAAACAAGACCTGGAGCTGACTGGCTCAGATCACGAGCTGCTTACTGCAAAATCCAGGCTCAAATTGAAGAAAGCAGGGAACTAGGCCTTTAAGGCATGACCTAAACCAAATCCCATATGATTATACAGTGGAAGTGACAAATAGATTCAAGGGATTAAATCTGGTAGATAGAGTGCCTGAAGAACTACGGATGGAGATTTGCAACATTCTTACAGGAGGTGGCGATTAAAATTTTCCCAAAGAAAAAGAAATCCAAGAAGGCAAAGTGGCTGGCTAAGGAGGCTTTACAAATAGCTAAGAAGAGAAGAGAAGTGAAAGACAAGGGAGAAAGGGAAATATATATACACCTGAATGCAGAGTTCCAGAGACAAGAAAGGCTTCTTAAGTGAACAATGCAAAGAAATAGAGGAAACAACAGAATGGGAAAGACTAGAGATCTCTTCAAGAAAACTGGAGATATCAAGGGACTATGTCATGTAATGATGGGCATGATAAAGGACAGAAATGGTTAAGAACCTAACAGGAGCAAAAGAGATTAAGAAGATGTGGCAAGAATACACAAAGTATAAAAAAAAAAAAGTTCTTCATGACCTAGATAATTATGATGGTGTGGTGTCTCACCTAGAACCAGACATCCAGGAGTGTGAAGTCAGGTGGGCCTTAGGAAGCATTACTATGAATGAAGCTAGTGGAGGTGATGGAATTCCAGCTGAGCTATTTTAAATCCTAAAAGATGATGCTGTCAAAGTGCTGCACTCAATATGCCAGCAAATTCAGAAAACTCAGCAGTGGCCAAGGACTAGAAAAGGTCAGTTTTCATTCCAAACTCTAAGAAGGGCAATGCCAAAGAATGCTCAAACAACCATACAATTGCAATCATTTAACACGTCAGCAAGGTAATCCTTCAAGTTAGGCTTCACAGGGAGGCTTTGTGCACTGTGGTCCAAGGGGTCACGTGGAGTCGAACATGACTTAGTAACTGAACAGCAATAAAATAGGTTTTCAGTAAACTACTGATTCAGATAAATACTTTAAGGTTTTGCATGGAGCCGCCATGGGCTTCCCATGTGGCATTAGTGGTAAAGAACCTGCCTGCCAATGCAGGTTAGACGTAAGATATGCCGGTTGGATCCCTGGGTTGGGAAAAGCCCGTGGAGAAGAGAACAGCAACACACTCCAGTATTCTTGCCTGGGGAATACCATGGACAGAGGAGTCTGGAGGGCTACAGTCCATGGGATTGCACAGAGTCGGACCCGACTCAAGCGACCTAGCAGAGCACACGTTCTTTAAACTTCATCTGAAGATAATTTCAAGCTTCTGATATTTTCACAGTGAGCTGCATCTCAAAAAAAAAAAAAAATGTATTAGTCAGGGACTTCCTTGGCAGTCTAATGGTTAAGACTCTGTACTTGCACTGCAGAGGACTCAGGTTCAATCCCTGGTCAAGGAACTACACGCATGCTATGTGGCCTGGACAAAACATTAAAAAAAAAAAAGAATTTTTTAAAGGAAATAGTCTGGTAAACCTGGGAGACTGTAGAGACAGGCACAATATCCAGAAGCATATTTGTAAAGGCCCTGGAGCAGGAATGCCTTGGGATGGGACAGAAGTGGTTCTGAACACGTGACTTGGCCTGACAGCCTACTTCTGATTTTCTGTCCTCAGGCCCCATCTTGTGGGAAACCATAAACAAGAGCCTTTAAACTGTGAGCAGCACCCCCTTTCTCTTATTTCGCTTTTGTCTTTCGCTTTTGCATGAGTTGAATGACATTTCCTTAGCATCCATAAGCCCAGGGTTTCTAGGAGTTCTAGAGACACTAAATCAGTTCCACACAAAAGATCTGAAAAATATATGCAATAATGAGGTGTACAAGATGGTTTGAACTGCATGACCCTCCCAGCTTCTTTCCTCCTCCTGGGCTTAGAAGGCAAGACTTTTTCTGTTTAATGTTTCTTTTCTGGTTGTTGGTTTTCTCTTACCCCACTGTTCTTCGAAACTTCTAAATTTCCTTATCTCTTATATAGATCAGAGCTGCTCGGTGAACAGCTTAGATCCCTTTGGTTTTAGACAATTTTTTCATCTTTGCCCTGGTGGTCATATTGTTGGTTTCTTGGGTTTTACTTTACTTTGTAGCTGATTTGTCGGCTGATTTGTGGTACCTGGAGGTAGACAGGAGGCAAGCAGTAGCAGAAAGGACCCACACGGTAGCACTGTGTCAGTTCTGTTACCGCCAAGGAAACAGATCCCAGATCAAATCAGAGATTGTGCCTTTAGCCAAGTGACTTAGCAGCAGCAGCAGATGTACTAACACTTTTAAGACAGTTCAGTTCAGTTCAGTCCAGTTCAGTTGCTCAGTCATGTCTGACTCTTTGCGACCCCATGAATCGCAGCATGCCAAGCCTCCCTGATCATCACCATCTCCCAGAGTTCACTCAGACTCACATCCATCGAGTCTGTGATGCCATCCAGCCATCTCATCCTCTGTTGACCCCTTCTCCTCCTGCCCCCAATCCCTCCCAGCATCAGAATCTTTTCCAATGAGTCAACTCTTCACATGAGGTGGCCA
>SJYF01000077.1:13674111-13684513 GCA_006410515.1 Procapra przewalskii | reverse complement strand
GAGAGGGTGGGATGATTTGGGAGAATGGCATTGAAACATGTTTACTATCATGTAAGAAACGAATCGCCAGTCTATGTTCGATACAGGATACAGGATGCTTGGGGCTGGTGCACGAGGATGATCCAGAGAGATGATATGGGGTGGGAGGTGGGAGGGGGGTTCAGGATTGGGAATTCATGTACACCCATGGCTGATTCATGTCAATGTATGGCAAAACCAATACAGTATTGTAAAGCAAAATGAAGTTAAAAAAATAAAAGCATGTCATCCACAAAAAAAATAAAAAAGAAAAAGAAAACAAACTTATGGTTACCAGGGGATAAGGGGGGAGGGATAAATTGGGAAACTGGAACTAACATATATACACTACTATAAATACAAGAAATAGCTAATAAGAATCTCATGTATAGCACAGGGAACTCTACTCAATCCTCTCTAATGGCCTATCTGGGAAAAAAAAAAGAAACTCTGAAAAAAGAGTGGATACCTGTATATGTATAACTGATTCACTTTGCTGTACACCTGAAACTAACTCAACATTGTACATCAACTATATGCCAATAATCTTTTTTAATGTTCTGTTTTAATAAGTAGTGATAGAAATATCACACATAAGCAAAAGCTCTTTGAGATTCTCAGTAGGTCTTTTAAGAGTGTTTGAGAATCGCTGACCTAAACCTAACCTCCTGCGAAGAGTTGACTCATTGGAAAAGACTCTGATGCTGGGAGGGATTGAGGGCAGGAGGAGAAGGGGACGACAGAGGATGAGATGGCTGGATGGCATCACCAACTCAATGGAAATGAGTCTGGGTGAACTCCAGGAGTTGGTGATGGACAGGGAGGCCTGGTGTGCTGTGATTCATGGGGTCGCAAAGAGCTGGACACGACTGAGCGACTGAACTGAACTGAATTTCTTCACACTTCTGCTTCCACTATATCCCCAAGCTGCTGTAAATTAGATGAAGCACATGACACTGGGGGCCACACACCAGAATCTCCTCTTCCTCTCAAGGCAAGCATCGTTCCAGTGTGCTCAAAGCACTCAACTCTGCCCTTTATGGGAAAGAGTTTCATGCCTATTTGGAAACACCCATTGCCCCTTCTCCTTAATGCCAGGCCCTTGACACTCTCCCAGACCATCCCCAGGATCCAATTTCCTCTTTCAACCCCCAATCCATGGCTTCTCTGTGTATATTGTGTCTATAGATATGAGGTTCACTGTACTTTAACAGGTGTACCAGCTAGACATCATAAGACCACACCTCTGTGCGACGCAGGAAGGGTCTTTCTTGAAGAGGATGGTCAGGCTTCCCTGGTGATCCAGTGGTTAAGAATCTGCGTGCCAATGCAGGGGACACCAATTCGATCCCTGATCCAGGAGGATCCCACAAGCTGCAGGACAACTGTGCCCATGTGCCGTAACTGCTGAGCCCACGCTCTAGAGCCTGTGAGCTGCAACTACCGAACCTGCATGTCACAGCAACGGGGCAGCACTCCCTGAGCCCACGCTGGAGCCACCACAGGGCGAAGCCCAGAGCTCACGCTCTGCGACGGAGGAGCCACCGCAAGGAGAAGCCCAGAGAAGCCCATGCACCGCAGTCAGAGAAGGCCCGCACGCAGCAACGGTGGCCCAACACAGCCTAAATAAATAAATAATTTTAAAAAGTGAGTAGTCAACCACTCAAGGAAGGTTCCAAAACAGCACCCAGAGCTTGGAGAAGACCCCTCTGTAGCCTCTCTGGGTCTCACTCCTGGCCCAAGTGGAGGTAGGCTTGTGGTACCTTCTGGAACAGAGGAAAAATGGACCCTGGTAGCTGGAGAAAGCAGGCGACTGGCAGAAAGGACTCCCACACTGGCAGGTACTATACTGTTAACCCCTAAATCCTTTGTATTAACTTCTCACGGGCTCATTGATTTCTTCAGAAAAATAAAAACCCCACATTTCCCCATCCTGGCCATGTTGGAGATCCTGGCTGACCCATTTCTTCTAGAAGAGATGGACTCTGACATTCTGTATCTGATGAAATAGAGCCAGAAACTTTGGTGGCAGGAAACCCCTCCAAGGACAGTGGGGACAGAGAGAAAGTCTGGATTGAGAAGATATTTCAGGATCGAAATATCAGGACTGCCTGGATGTGGGGAGTGAGGGAGGGAGCAGCTGAGGATAACTCCAGGGACTCTGGCTTGGATCCTGATGGAGGAGAGGCCATTCCCTGAGACAGAGTGATGGCAAAGAGCTGAGTTGGAAGGGACGGAGAGTAGCCAGAATTCTGCACTAAAGCTGGGGCTAGGGACTTCCCTTGGAGAAGGCAATGGTGACCCACTCCAGCACTCTTGCCTGGAAAATCCCATGGACGGAGGAGCCTGCTAAGCTGCAGTCCATGGGGTCGCTAAGAGTCAGACGTGACTGAGCGACTTCACTTTCACTCTTTACTTTCATGCATTGGAGAAGGACATGGCAACCCACTCCAGTGTTCTTGCCTGGAGAATCCCAGGGACGGAGGAGCCTGGTGGGCTGCCGTCTATGGGGTCTCACAGAGTCGGACACAACTGAAGCGACTTAGCAGCAGCAGCAGCTGCAGCAGGGACTTCCCTAGTGCCCTAGTGACTAAGACTTTGCCTTTCACTGCAGGGTGCGTGGGTTCAGTCCTTGGTTAGGTAGCTAAGACTCCACGTGCCTTGTGGCCAAAACCCCAAAAATATAAAACAGAAGCAAATTCAGTAAAGACTTTAAAACAAATAAATAAGCTCAGGCTAAAGGTTGGCCAAAGGGGTTCCCAGGTGGCATCAGTGGTAAAGAACCCACCTGCCAATGCAGGAAACATAAGAGACATAGGTTCCATCCCTGGGTCGGGAAGATGCCCTGGAGGAGGGCATGGCAACCCACTCCAGTATTCCTTCCTGGAGAATTCCATGGACAGAGGAGTCTGGTGAGTAACAGTCCATAGGATCTCACAAAGAAAGACATGACTGAAACGACGATACAGAGATTGACCAGAAGGTCACAAGATGGTGGCTGAGTCCCCCAGGGGCAGGACTATGCTCCTGAAGCCGTTTCTGGAGTGAGCAGAGCAGAGCTAGCGGCTGGAACAAGCTGGCAGAAAAGCAGCAATCTGCTCTGGAAGATTTTCCAGAGTGCCTGTCACTGATTTTTATTGCCAACGCCCTTTCCTGACTGCACTTCTGGTCTCTGACTGGACTTCCCCCTTAGTCTTCAGATCTGCTTGTGCAATCCCCAAACCCTGGCTCTCCCTTTCTGCTCCCCATCACCCCTCTTCCCGGGCTCTGTCCTCTCGAATCCACTCAGAATGCATTGCGCATCCAACGCCAATATCCCGTGGCTAGCCCTGCTGCTCAGCTCAGCACATGCCCTCCCTTTCTGCACAGTCCCAGACCAGTCCAGGAAATCTTGTATTCTTGCTTTGCTGAGTTCCATTATTAGGAGCTACAGGAGGGGTGAGGTCCCAAAGGAAGAACATGTAGAGCAAGAAGAGAAACGGGTCCCAGGAGAATGAGAACAATAAAGTAGCCTACTTGGAAAACTCTTTTCCACCCCCCCCCCCCATGGTGTGTGTTTTCAAGGGAATTGTTTGAAATGGCTGATTTGGAGAACTTGTGTCACTTGGGTATATCTGGATTACAGCCAAACCTCTCACCCTCAAAGTGATTCAGTTGATTGTAGCAAATGTTATTCCATTCAAAAATCATATATAACAATAGAAACAACAATAAAAGTATCTGCAGTCTACAACGTGGCTTCATGCGTAACAACTATTTACACAAATGATCTCTCTTAGAGAATGCAAATCGATACTACAATAGAGTACCTACTCACACCAGTCAGAATGGTCATCATTAAAATCTACAAACAATAAATGCTGAAGAGGGTGTGGAGAGAAAGAAGTCTCCTATACTGTTGGTGGGAATGTAAATCAGTGCAGCCATGATGGAAAACAGTATGGAGGTTCTTCAAAAAACTAGAAATAGAGTTGCCTATCATTTAGCAATCCAGCTCCAGGGGATATATCTGGAGAAAACTGAAATTCAAAAAGATGCATGCACCCCTAGGCTCATAACAGCGCTAGTCACAACAGCCAAGACCTGGAAACAACCTGAATATCCACTGATAGATGATGGATAAAGATGTGGTACACACATACAATGGAATATTGTTGTTCTTTAGTCACTCAGTCGTGTCTGACTCTTTGTGACCCCATGGACTGTAGCACGCCAGGCTCCTCTGTCCATGAGATTTTCTGGGCAAGAATACTGGAGCAGGTTGCCATCTCCTCCTCCAGGGGGTCTGCCTGGCCCAGGGATTGAACCTACAGCCCCTGCAGCTCCTGCACTGCAGGCAGATTCTTTACCAATGAGCCACCAGGGAAGCCCCCTAGCCACTGTATTGCTCAGCCATAAAAAGAACAATTTGTAGCAACATGGATGGATTTAGAGATTATCAGACTAAGTGAAGTCAGAGAAAGACAAATACAATATGATATCACTTATATGTGAAATATATAATATGACACAAATGAGCTTATCTACTAAACAGAAATAAAGTTATGCTTGCCAGGGGGAAAGGGTGGAGGAAGGATGGATTGGGACTTTGGGATTAGCAGATATAAACTATTACATATATTGATAGAGTGGATAAATAATAAGGTCCTACTGTATAGCATAGGGAACTATATTCAACATTCTGTAATAAACCATAATGGAAAATAAAAAAGTAAGCAAATAATCTCACATCTTAAAAATATAGGCAATCTCTTATAAGTCATTGCTGCTTATAATTGGACATTTACTAAATATTTTACAGTAAGATGAGAAACAATATTTGCTGGGGCTATTTGTTTAGTTTGGATCATTTGCAAGATTTTGCTTAGTGATGGGTAAACTGAAGGTCCATGGCAGCCAAGTTCCTTCCGGAGTGGTATTACAGGGGCAATGGTTCACCTGTTGATTCTAACCTCAGTGTCACTCAGTAAATTCCCCCAGAGGCTGCTTGCCAACTACTTGAAATGGATAACTGAAGGTGTATTAGTCAGGATAGGTTAGGTTATGCTGAAGTGACAAACAATCCTCAGATCTTACTGGTTTAAGCAGAAATGATTTCTTTATGATGCGTACTCATTACATGGAATCTAGGGGTTTATTCCACATCTTCACTCAGACCCAGGCTGGTCACAGTAGCAAGAGCGAGAGTACAAATAAAGAATCATTGACTGTTAATCCTAGAAGTGACGTGTCATTTTGCTCACATTGTCTTAATCCACAAGCCATATGACTTGATCTAAATTCAATGGAGAATTGAAAATAGAATAAGTATTTGTGAATAATTGTAAAGCTCATCAGAAGAGGAATAAAGACATCATTTTTAAACTCCATGCTCATTAAGATATTCTGCATGAAGACAAAAGCAGAGAAAGCAGTAATACATAACGATCCCAGTACACATGTCAAAAAATTGAGTTATACAATGTTAGGGACAAAATACTTTGGGGGGAAAGATCATATAATTCATATCTTACCTGGCCAATAAGATTCAAGTACTTAAAGTGACTTAGCCAAGATCATACAACTTATCAGTTTGTAGGGGGCATCTCATTTCTAGTCTAATAATCTTTGAGGCAGGAGTTCTGCAAAGATAGAATTTAAAAAACACAACAGGGACTTCCCTGATGGCCCAGGGGTTATGAATCCCCCTCAGAATGTAGGGGTACATAGGTGTGATCCCTGGTCACAGAACTAAGATCCCATATGCTGCAGAGCAACGAAGCCCACACACGGCCACTACTGAGCCCCTGGGCCACAGCTTAAGAGTCTGTGCACCACAGCGAGAGATCCCACACGATGCAGTGGAGATCCCGTGTGCCGCAACTAAGACCCAACCTGTGCGTGCTCAGCCGCTTCAGTCGGGTCCAACTCTCTGTGACCCCATGGACTGTAGCCAGCCAGGCTCCTCTGTCCATGGGATTCTCCAGGCAAGGATACTGGAGTGGGCTACCAAGCCCCTCTCCAGGGGATCTTCCTGACCTGGGATCAAACCTGAGTCTCTTACATTTCCTGCATTGGCAGGGAGGTTCGTTACCACTAGCGCTACCTTGGAAGACCCAACACAGCCAAATCAATACATACAGAAATACCACAACAGTACTGAATGCCCAGCTTGCAAGTGAATTCTTTCATGTTAAAAAATCATTGTTACTTATTCATTCTATTGATAACTAACTAGTTGTCACCTATTATGATGCAGATAAAGTCAAATCACCACTCAGAGACCCCATGTGCTCTGCAGTAAACCTGGACAATTTAGACACGTTAGCAGTTATCTGTTTCTTTCTCCAAGTGTTTATCCTTCAGTAAAGCCTCAGGGTAAAACCCAGAATATTTCTTAGATAGCTAAGCTATTTTGCCAGTCAAATTGATGATGACATCTTTTCTTTCCTATGCTGAAAACATTCACACATTTCTTGAACATCAGTTATATAGGTGAGTAATTTGCTAGAGAAGTTCCAGTGTCTATTTAAGGAAGGAAAATAAAAATAGTACAATAAAACTATTCACAATAACACAATAAATGCGGTAGCATAGAACTTATTTCTTTAAGTTTCCCACAGGATTGAAATGCAAATCCATAATAATATATAGAAAATAACCTGAAGTCTGGAGTGCATAAACAAAAGTTTAGTATCAGGAGACCAAACTAATGTATAATTGGGCACAAGACCCAAGTTATAAACACATGCATAATTTCATTATTTCATTTGCTTAACCAAAAACTGTTGGTATCATGTCCATAAGTCCCGAGTGAAGACACAGTAAGTATTTAGGCAGGGTATAAGGGATTAATTTTGAGATTGCTGGGTGGCCATTGGCCATGAGTTATGCATATAAGACAGTGTTGATTCTTTTTTATTCCTTTATTTAAAAAAATTTTTTATGTGTACCATTTTTAAAGTCTTTATTGAATTTGTCACATCATTGCTTCTGTTTTATGTTTTGGTTCCTTGGCTGCAAGGCATTTGGGATCTCAGCTCCCTGATCAGAGATGAAACCCATACCCTCTGCACTGGAAGGCAAAGTCTTAAACACTGGGCTTCCAGGGAAATCCCAAGGCAGAGCCCATCCTAAGAGTGGGCACTTCCTGGAAACAGTTTCCTCTGTGCCTGCTCTCCTGAAAGCCTCATTATTAACTACATACCTAGACTACCAATAAGTGGATTCAGTGGTGCCTTTCAAAGTAGATGAGTGTTTCCTATACATTTAATTAAAGTGGACTCCATTCCGTCATCCTTAAGAACCAAAATGAAGCAGAGAGGAACTCTTCCAAGGGCAGACATTGACAATGAGTACGCCTCTTATTAGGATCCTTGAAGTGATCCAGTCAGCCCCAGAGTTCAGAATTTCTTGTATAATATACAAATTCAGTGTTTCTTTTCTCCTGAGCACAGAAGTGTCAGCTCTTGTGTGACTGGGAAGGACTTGGGGAGGGTCATGCCCCTGATGTGATGTGGATTTCATGCTTTCTAATAAGGTCCCACTTGCAAGTCATTTTGTTAAGTGGTAAAAAATATTAACGTCCTAAAGTTACTAAACTGGTAAAGAGAGAAGTCAAATCAGGATGTCTCTCTGGCTCATAGGCAGATCTGGGTCATTAAACATGGTCTCATCAGACAGCCTCATCTCAGGACCTGTTAGTGCTGTAAACATCAAAAGAAAGATTTCATAGATGCGCTGACAATGTTCCAGTATGCAGCTGTGTTGCCTTTTCATGTAGCTTATCTCACAATAGCAAATGTTTCATCTTTGAGCTGTTTTATGTCCAAAATATTCACTTAACCACCTGATTTTTTTTTCCTAAGGACTATAACAAATGACAACAAGATTCCTACCCCAGTGCTTTGCAATGATGGGTATCCATTAGAATCACCCTGGAAACATTTTAAAAATTGCATGCCTGGGTCTCACTCTCAGAAACTCTAATATAACCAGTCTGGATTAGGGCCCAGGCATAGTATTTTTTTTAAAGCACCTTAAGTAATTCTGCAGTCAAGGTGGAGAACTGTTGTCTCCAATTCTCTCTCTGTCTGGGGCTTGCAAAAGTGAGCCTCTGTGGCTTCCAAGATAAAATCTTTCTTTTTTTGCCTTTTTGTATTAATCCCCCAAAAGAATATTTTTATTAGACTAAAGAAAATATCCAGCTCTTGCCTCTGACTTGACTCTTACCCCTTGGCTTTCAGGATGGTGATGGACAATGTGTGAAGAAAGGGAGCAGAGAGCCAGAGCAGTGGGGAGGGAGCCCAGCTCACCTCATCCCTGCTGCCCCTTGCTGCACACATGTCAAGACAACGACAGCGGAAGAGGAAGGCCAGAATGCAGGATCTGCCGTCCTAAGGGGCACCTGAGGAAACCATGAGTGGCCTAGGGACTGGTGGGGGCTGGTGGGAGAGGAAAATCCAACAATAAAGAGTGCCCATATGTTGGAGGCAATGTAAACTGGCACCGCCACTATGGGGAACAGTATGGCAGTTCCTTAAAATACTAAAAGTAAAGCCACCATATGATCTCGCAATCCCACGCTTGAGCATATATCTAGGGGAAACCATAATTCTGTCTAATAGGCACCTCAACATTCACCACAGCACTGTTCACAATAGCCAAAACTTGGAATTAACCTAAATGTCCATTGGCAGAGGAATGGATAAACAAGATGTGGTACTTATATACAATGGAATATTAGTCAGTCACAAAAAAGAATGAAATAGAATGAACCTAAAGATCGGCATACTCAGTCAGACAGAGAAAGACAAACATCATATATCACTTACATATGGAATCTAAAAAACGAATACAAATGAACTGATTTACAAAACAGAAACAGACTCATTGAGTACAAACTTATTGATATCAGAGAGGAAGAAGGCAGGGGAGGGATAAGGTGGGAGTCTGGAACTGACCTATACACACTGCTGTATTCAAAATAGATAACTTTTCATGGAGATGGAGCCAAAGGCAAAGAAGGAGGCCCCTGCACCTCCCAAAGCTGAAGCCAAAGCAAAGGCCTTGAAGGCCAAGAAGCAGTGTTGAAAGGCATCCACAGCCACTAACTAAAGAGTAGATCCAGATGTCCTGCACGCCCCAGCAGCCCAAAATGCTGCAGCTCAGGAGGCAACTCAAGCATCCTCGGAAGAACGCCCCCAGGAGAAACAAGCTTGACCACTGTCGTCATCAATTTTGCCCTCTCCACCCAGTCAGCCATGAAGGAAATAGAAGACGACACCACACGGGTGTTCAGTGTGGACATCAAGGCCAACAAGCAGCAAATTAAACAGGCCGTGAAAAGGCTCCACGACACTGATGAGGCTAAGGTCAGCACCCTGATCAGGCCTGACGGAGAGAAGAAGGCATGCGTATGTCCAACTGGCTCCAGACTGAGATGCTTTGGATGTTGCCAACAAACTGAAATCATCTAAACTCACTCATCTAGAGCCAGACATCCTGGAATGTGAAGCCAAGTGGGCCTTAGAAAGCATCACTACAAACAAAGCTAGTGGAGGTGATGGAATTCCAGTGGAGCTGTTTCAAATCCTGGAAGGTGATGCTGTGAAAATGCTGCACTCAATATGCCAGCAAATTTGGAAAACTCAGCAGTGGCCACAGGATTGGAAAAGACAGTTTTCATTCCAATCCCAAAGAAAGGCAATGTCAAAGAATGCTCAAACTACCGCACAATTACACTCATCTTACATGCTAGTAAAGTAATGCTCAAAATTCTCCAAGCCAGGCTCTAGTAATATGTGAACCGTGAAATTCCTGATGTTCAAGCTGGTTTTAGAAAAGGCAGAGGAACCAGAGATCAAATTGCCAACATCCGCTGGATCAAGGAAAAAGCAAGAGGGTTCCAGAAAAATATCTATTTCAGCTTTAATGACTATGCCAAAGCCCTTGACTGTGTGGATCACAATAAACTGTGGGAAATTCTGAAACCTGCCTCTTGAGAAATCTGTATGCAGGTCAGGAAGCAACAGCTCGAACTGGACATGGAACAACTGACTGGTTCCAAATAGGAAAAGGAGTACGTCAAGGCTGTATATTGTCACCCTGCTTATTTAACTTATATGCAGAGTACATCATGAGAAATGCCCGACTGGAAGAAACACAAGCTGGAATCAAGATTACCGGGAGAAATATCAATAACCTCAGATATGCAGATGACAACACCCATACCCTTATGGCAGAAAGTGAAGAGGAACTCAAAAGCCTCTTGATGAGATTGAAAGAGGAGAGTGAAAAAGTTGGCTTAAAGCTCAACATTCAGAAAACGAAGATTACGGCATCCAGTCCCATCACTTCATGGGAAATAGTGGGGAAACAGTGGAAACAGTGTCAGACTTTATTT
>SJYF01000077.1:13657326-13673649 GCA_006410515.1 Procapra przewalskii | reverse complement strand
TCTTTGGAAGGAATGACGCTAAAGCTGAAACTCCAGTACTTTGGCCACCTCATGCGAAGAGTTGACTCACTGGAAAAGACTCTGATGCTGGGAGGGATTGGGGGCAGGAGGAGATGGGACGACAGAGGATGAGATGGCTGGATGGCATCACTGACTCAATGGACGTGAGTCTGAGTGAACCCCGGGAGTTGGTGATGGACAGGGAGGCCTGGGTACTATGATTCATGGGGTCACAAAGAGCCGGACACGACTGAGCGACTGAACTGAACTGAACTGAAACTGAGTCCAGCTGGCTAATTCCAAGCGTAAAAATTTGCATCATAAAAATAAAATAAAATAGATAAACAGCAAGGACCTACTGCACAGCACAGGGAGCTCTGCTAAATACTCTATCATAACCGAAATGGGAATTTGAAAAAGAACACATATATGTCTATTTGTAACTGAACCACTTTGCGGCGCACCTGAAGCTAACACAACATTGTCAATCAATTAAACCCCAGTATAAAATAAAAACTAAAATAAATGACTGTGGATACTGGTGACCACACCCACTGTATGGACCACGAGACAGCAAAGCCTCCCAAGATCCACCTCCAACTTGTCCCTCTGATTGTAACTGAGTCAGCAAAGCCCCAGGGGATTCCCTTTCTCACCCAGCTCCATAAACCGGTTTGTAAAGATTTATCATTTCACAGAGTTTATCACTTGCTTTGATCTCACACATACACAAGATCTTTGCCCTAAAGACTGGATTGGGTTTTACAGGTATCTCCGCAGTGATCCTCAGAAATGATGCAATGATGATGCCTAAGAGAGAAAGCCCAAAGACAGTAGAAATAAGACTCAGCTGGACTCACTGATGACTGCTAGGACTAGATTTATTTCCAATTCAAAGTTTACAGGAAATTGCCAAACCCAGCCAAACAGCATTCCCTCTCAAAGATCCCAGACTGTCAACAGATCTGTGCTGCATTGGGGCTGCTTCCGCTCAGGCTTTACATGGGGGCTTTATGCCCCAGATCTTGCATGATGCTTGAAGAACAGCCATTTCAGTTACAGAAGGCCTCCTTTTGACACCGATGCCTTCTTATTCCTCACCTAGAATGGCACCTGATATAACACAGAGACCATGCAAGTGAGAGTCAGCATGGGCCATTGATCAGACTGAGTGCCAAATTCACTTGTAACTCAGTTTACAAGCCAGAGCAGAACACAGAAATTAACAAACAAATGACATAGGTTATGGGACATTTCCCACTGTGTCCCATAAATCCACACTTTTCAGGCTTATTTACAATAGGCAACTAGCACAGATTGGGTTTATCCTGCTAAAAATAACCCATAGACTGTGATTCTCCCTTACCTTTCTGCTGGTGAATGCCACATGTGTGCTTTCCAGGAAATCTGGTTATTTGTGAGTTTTCAAAGAATTATTTATCTGGCTCATTCTTCCTTTTCCAAGTACCCTGTGTAGGCAGCCAGTTTTCCTTCTTAGCGCTCATACGGTTTTAAAAATGCTTCCGTAAGCATTACTATCTTGACTCCCCAAGAAACCTCTGGAGTAGGCAGGAAAAGATTCTTCTTCCCTGAACAGAGTGAGGAAAATTCAAACTCGGAATAAACAAGTGAGTCATCTAGACCCGTAATGCAAGTTGTGAAAGAAGCAACTTGAGAAATTCAGCCCTTGCTCCTTAACAGTCTATCCTTCACAATTCCCTCTTGGATCCTGATTCTTTGTCAAGAACAATACATGAGTCATCCCTGAAACTTGCACGTGTAGAAAGACAGAAAAATTTTTCTGTTTTAAACAATGACCATTAGATAATGTACTCTGTGTTGCAGTGGGGCTTCCCAGGTGGTTCAGTGGTAAAGCATCTGCCTGCCAATGCAGGAGACACGGGTTTGATCCCTGGGTCAGGAAGATCCCGTGGAGGAGGAAATGGCAACCCATTCCAGTCTTCTTGCCTGGGAAAATCCCATGGACAGAGGAGGCTGGTGTGCTACAGTCCACAGGGTCACAAAGAGTCAGACACGACTGAGTGCGCATGCACATGTGTGTTGCAATAGCTACTGAAATCCGAGAGCTCTGAGCTGTGTGGGCTGTGGGGGCACTGATGGAAATCTAGCCCCTGCTTCCAGGGAAAAGGGAGCAGCCCTGAGGTAGTGATAATGATTTGCTCTGTTACGCACGTGGAATGTTCCATCATTTAGCATAATCAGCATGTTCTTGCTATATTCATCTTTGACTCCCCAGTGTCTGGCCAAATGGACCCTACACATAGTAGGTGTACAGATGTTTTTGTTGAACAAAATCGTCTATAGTTGGAGACTCACAATATGTTTTCCAAACAGGCAGTTCAGAAAGAATTATCTTTACTTTGCAAATAAGGAAAATACAACTTGAGGAAATTAAATGGCATGTTCAAGTTTACAGCTAGTAAGTATCCAGATCAGGGCTGAGCCCCAGATCTCAGTGAAGTCAAAGAAGGTTTTCCCCTCCCCCGGCTTTTGGGGATTCTATGGGAATGCCTTCTTGTGTCTTTTCAAACCAAGGTCAGCACTGGTACTCAATAATCTCTTCACTGATTGCGTAACATTTGCCCCTAATGATTGCCGGTTCGATTCTTGTTATTTAAAATGCAGACACAGAAAATTATCTGGACCCTTGTAGTCAGCGGGGTTGTAGGGTAAGGAGTGGAAACTGGGCACTTAGTGCAAAGGTCCTCAGCATCAGATACCCACGTGCCTCCAACAAGCCCCTTAGGCCTAACCAGCTTCTGTTTAACTATAAAAGAAAATAGTTGGAAGAATTTGTCACTCTGTTCACTCTGAGTTCTATAAGTGGCTAACGGCTCTCCTTTGGCTATTTAATTCCTGCATTATGTACCTATTTAGGTGGGTCTTAAGAAAACTGGAATTACATTTTCTTTTATTTTCTATTCTTAGAGTGGGACAGCATCATTCACTCCCTCTAAGACCCCCCAGGTGAGATGCTTGGCCATCATCTTCACCTACTTTCTGGATTCATCCAGAGGAGAGTACTGAACCTTGTCTTAACTCGGAGTGTGATGACTTCGATACTGAGTTACTCTTGTGCCTTTTAGGTATGTCCCCTTCACCCTGGAAATGGGAGGTAGGGTCACGGGAAGACGTATTTAACACGCCTTTCCCTTCAGGGTAAGCCAGAGCAACTCAAGAGCTCCCACTGACTAATGACACCTGTTTAAAGTTTACTGAAGAGACAAGACAAGTATCAAAGCATCACAGAAGAAGGAAGCAAAAAGAGGGAGAGGAAGGAGAAATGGGGCAAACGAAAAGGGAAAGCCAGAAAAAAAGAAGCAGGAAAAGAAAGAGAAACGATTCAAGCTCAAGAGCTGCTCACCCGCTCTGGGCGTCTTATTGTTGTTGGCTTGAAATTTCACTCTAACCCTGTGAATCAGCCTCATTCACACGGTGATGGAGAAGGAGGCTGCAGGTTTACATCACTCCAGGGCCGGTCAAAGGGCAGCAGTCAGTCAAGTGGGAGACGGGTCGTTGACCAAGGACAGCAGAATGCAGGGGACCAGAGAAGAAGACAGTTCCAGGCTTTCAGCAGCTAAACCAGCTGTGTCTGCCGGCTGGAGGCAGCCATGGACGGCCGGCGATTAACCTCTGGCAGGAGAAGACTGGGACCCTGGGGACTGCACTCCAGTGAGCGCTCTGGCCACTTCAGGCTGCACTTCTCATTAGCAGGGGCCAGGATCAATTCTGTCAAGGCCGACTTTCCTTCTGTCCTGTTCCCGGCTGCCCGGCAGAGTCAGCGTTTCCACATCCTGCAAGCAGTCCATCATGGACGTGCCCAGACACTCAGAAAGGGATGGGGCGATATCAGCACAAGGATTGTTCCGAGGGCCTTTAAGTACTGGGTCCAGCACGTGGGATAAGAAATCCATAGTCTTTAGAGATTCTCCCCTGACCCATGTAGCTCAATCCTTTGAGGCAAGGAGTGGTCCTCCCTGAAGATCACCATTTAACATGATGACTGCCTCTCACAGCTACTAGGAAAGGAGCGGGGACAGGATGGATGACCAGACCTTGACCAGACACACTCCAGTCAACCCCCAACTCTCATTCATTAGTCAAGAGCATGAGAGCCTGGCACGCGCCTCTATTGGGGTAATTTTTCCAAAAATGCATGCAACGTAGCAACATTTACTTACAGGAACGCTCTGCTTAGCTAAGAGCCACTCTGATGATTCAAGTGACAAAAAAACAAAAGCCTGCGTAAGAGATCCAACAGAACTCACAAAACTGTGACTTGACCCAGAAATTCTAGTCACACAAGAACCTAGGCGGTGCCCCATGACCGCCAAATTCAGCCACTCTAGTGACTGTCTACCTAGAAGTATCATTTCTGTGGTATTAATTCCTAGTACATACACATGAGTATTTATTTTTATCAGTGCGCTTATAATCCTCAGTAGAAACGAGAGACCTGTGGGTGTCCCGCACGGTATTTTCCGTGTCCTGTGCATCACTGATGCTCAGAGCACCAGTCCTAACATTCTGGTCTCTATTTTTCTTTAAATAAGACTCATGTGTTTTTTTTTAACGTTGTTGATTGATTGATTGACTAAAGTATAGTTAAGTTACAATGATGTGTTAGTTTCCAGTGTGGGGCAAAGTGATTCAGTTATATATCTATTATATATACATACATATATTCTCTGTAAGATTCTTTTCCACTGTAGGTTTTTACAAAATATTGAGTATAGTTCCCTGTGTTATACAGGAGGGCCTGGTTGTTAATATATTTTTTATATAATAGTGTGTGTATGTATCCTGATCTTTCTTTGGTAGTCTTTTGTCCTAGTTTTGGGTCCAGTGTGGAGTCTTATTATCCTCATATATATTTGATTATTGCGACACCTCTTCATTCCCACTCCCACAACTAAATTCTACATCCACGTGCTTTGTCATGTGACTTCAGAAAGCCTCCCACTGCGCTCACTAGACAGAGTCCATTCCTCCACGTGCTTGGTGCTGGGTTTGGCCCAATGATCACACTGGCCAACGTCACCGGAGCAGAGGCTTTGCGTGTGCTGCCCAGTTGGGCCGGGGACCACAGTGAACAGAGGATGCCCACAGAGCCGCTGCCTCTGACAAGCCCAGGCCCTAGAATGAAGACACACATGCAACCCATGGCTAGAAGCAGAGCTATCCATCTGACCGGAAACACATAAGCAAGAAAACAACCCCCTGCTGCTATACCTGATTGGAGTTTGGATGTTTTGAGGGGGGTGGGGGGGGGCAGCATTACTGCAGTCCCAGAGATTCATGCACATCTCCAGGAGACATAGCTCAAATCTGAACACTGAGGGCTCTGTTCAAGATGACAACCAAAAGCCACTGTTACCTAGAAGACAAGGCCAACTGGACACATGTAGAAAACGAATTTGAGAGGCCCTCAGATCAAGAGCCAAGCAGTTTCTGCCTAAACATTAAGGATTTGTCTGTGAGTCGGAAGGGGACAGAGCCCCGTCAGAATATAAAAATTCATAGACATGGGCTTCGTATTTTGCGCTGGCGTCATTAGGCAGGTTTCAGAGAGCGTGGGTCCTGAGAGGAAGCAGTGTTTTGATAACACAGGTCTTCCCTTGATTTCCTCCTGATTACAGGTACAATACAAGAACTATTTGGTGAGCAGGAAGCTTGCTAGAGTTCAAGTGTATGCTGACCCACACTGACACACCAGCTATATTTTTTCCAATCTCCCCCCTATTCCCTCTTGCTTAACATAAGCAAAAACTACTTGTAATTAAGCTATTAAAACAAAGGGACCATTATCAAATACTTTGTTGTTGTTCACTGTTCAGTTGCTCAGTCACGTCTGATTCTTTGCGACCCCATCGCCTGCAGCACGCCAGGATACCTGTCCTTTACCCTCCCCCGGAGCTTGCTCAAACTAATGTCCATTGAGCTGGTGAAGCCATCCAACCATCTCGTGCTCTGTTTTTCCCCTTCTCCTGCCTTCAATCTTTCCCAGCATCAGGGTCTTTTCTAATGAGTCAGCTCTTCGCATCAGGTGGCCAAGGACTATTTGCCAAACCTTTGCAAGCACTGTTTCATTCAGAAGTCACAGCGATTCTGGGATTTCCCTGATGGTCCAGTGGTTAAGAATCTGGCTTCCAATGCAGCGGACACGGGTCTGATCCCTGGTCAGGAAACTAAGCCATTGGGCAACTAAGTTCACGCACTTCAGTGACTGAGTCTACACACTGTATAGCCTGCACGCTACAACCAGAGAGCCTGTGTGCCCCAACTAGGGAGAAGTCTGCATACTGCAGCTAAGATGACATAGTCACAGAAATATTTTTAAAATACCTAAATGCATAAAAGCCAAATATAAAAAAGTCACAGCAATTCTACAAACCGGGGGTGATTACAATTCTCCTTTTGCAGATGAGGACATAGGTTTAGACCAGCTAAGTAACTTGTCTGAAACTACACATCTAATTTATGAGCTGGAATTGTAATTCGGGTGTTTCTAAGTCCAAAGCCATCCCTAACCCCAGCATCTGCAGATCTTTCGGGCATCACTTGTCCCCGCCTGCAACGTCAGGTAAGGCACCTGAGGCCAGAGCTTGAGCTCTATCAGGCGCCCAAGTGTGTCTACCTCTGGGCCCAACCAGTTCCTTTGCAGGTAGATAACGATGACAAGATTATGACAGTGGTGGCCCGACTTCTAGCTCTCAATGGAAAGAAACACAAGCCAATCATGCCTCACAGTGATGCAGTCCACAGGCCAGTGCCAAGTCAGCACAGGAAACAATCTGAGAGAAGAAGAAACTACAGCTCTACCTACAAAGACGGTGTCTCTGAGGGCAACTCTACTGGGGTAAATCTGTTGACTCTTGGGGTCAAATTTTAGCAAAACAAAATGAAATACGCCATAGTGAGAAACCCCCACAGGTCAACTGCATGGTTCCCGAGAGTTGTTGCTGTAGGTGTCTTGAATTCGACCAACTCTTGATCCCATGGGGGAGAAGCCCACCTAGAAGGGAACCAAAGAATGACAATACGAACTTTTCCTCCCAGTTTTCCACACACAGAGGCTTCCGCTTTGGAAATGCATCCCAACAAGGGATGTAAATAACACACACTCTGGAGTCAGATAGAACTGGTGTTAAATCCCAGCTCAGCCACTCCCTGTAGTGACCCTGGGCAAGCAAATGACTTCATTGCACTATAAGCTTCATTTTTCTAGCCTACAAACTGGGGACAATGTCTTAAGTTAGGTTTCCCAAGAGCATATCCCAAGGTGAGGATGTGTAGGATTAGGGAAGTGCTCCCAGGACAAACTGGAAGTTAGGGAGGGAAGCAGGAGAAAAGGACAGAGGAAGCCGAGCAGGAGAGGAATTCCGGATCTAAGTGCTGCACAGGGTGGCCTGACCCTGGAGGGGCACCCTGGACAATTGAATGAAATGATGCCTTGGTGTTGACTCCACTCAGAGGAGCTCTCTTATCTCTGCACCCACCGGCCTCTGATTCAGGGCTATGGGAAGGAAGGTAAATTCTGAACATAAATTCTGGGGCACGTTCATCTCTGCAAAGCAAGCTCCATCTGACCAAGAGGAACTCTGAGAAAAAAAAAAAACAAACAGCCACAGGTGCTCAAGGCTAGAAGCAGGACCACACCCCAGCCTGAGAGGCACAAAATATAAAATGGGTGAAAAGTGGGCTTCCCTGGTGTTCCAATGGTTAAGCATTCACCTTCCAATGGAGGGGACACTGGTGTGATCCCTGGTCCAGGAAGCTCCCATGTGCCACAGAGCCATTCAGCCTGTGCACCACAACTGCTGAAGCCCCAGACCCGAGAACCTGTGCTCCGCAACAAGAGAAGCCACCGCAGTGAGACGCCTGGGCACAACTGGAGAGCAGCCCTCGCGGGCCACTAGAGAGAGCCCGAGGGCAGCGGGGAGGCCCAGTGCAGCCAAAGTAAACAGATACATAACTTTGTAAATGAGTGAGACGTCATAAAACAAACATGGTTTCCAAAGAGGGAAGGAGGGAAGGGTAAATTAACAGGCTGGTATTTGCAGATACACACTAGTATCTATAAAACAGAAAACACACAGGGCCTACTCTATAGCTCAGGGGACTATACTCAATATCATGTAATACTCTGTAAGAGGAAACAATCTGAAAAAGACACACATATGTATATGTGGATATACATCTAAATTGCTGTACTGTATGCCTGAAACTTAAACAATATTGTAAATCAACTATATTTCCTTTTTAAAAACTGGGTGAAAAGGGATCCAAAGTGATCTGGTGGAACATCATTTTACACTACAAACAAGAATTCTTCTTTCATTTTATATGTATATATATATATATATATCTCCTGACCTAAAACACAGAAGACACTTGATAACGTTTAACATTGTTGTTGATATTATTATTATTTTTTCCATAACATCTTCCCCGAAAGGGCCTCACCAGGTTAGCAACCAGAGGTCCTGCATGCTCCCCTGGCGAGGTCCTCATCTGCCAGCCAGGTGGCCACTCAACTCTGGTTTCACATCATCGGCTTCTCTGTCTGGCACCATGTTTGGCGCCCTGTCTTTCGGGGTTCCCTCTCCTCGGGGTGGAGAGGCCCCACTTCCTGCCGGGTGGGCCGTGTGCAAGGGAGACGCTGGCCAAGCACTCGAGTTAGAGGGCTCTGTTCCTCAGCCGTGCCCTCGCGCCTCCAGCAGGATCTGCCGGCCCCAAATCCTCCTCTGACATTAAATAAACCCTTGGCCTTTTAAAGTTTTGCCTATTCATCCTCTCGGGCTAAGGATTAGGGATTTCTTAGAATGACCCAGGGTCCACAAAAGGGCTTCTTCTCCATTTCTTTCTAAGATCCTACCCCCAAGAACCCTAGTCCAGCCTCTCTCCCTAGGGGGCCTAGGACACCCAGGAACAATGCAGCTGGGGCTTTATTTAATTAATCTTCCTTAACAATCTGCCTTTTCCATGTGCCAGCCAGGCGAGCTCATATGCACAGCAGCCTCCCCTCTGTGACTAATCCTCTGGGTTAAAAGACCCCGCCTGGCTCCAGAGCCATCCCTTTCATTCACCAGCTTATGAGAGCTGCATCTTCTCACGGGGCCAGACAGCCGCCTCGACCATGCTGGTCCAGGCCTCATTTTCCGGGCCACCATCATGACTGAAATTAATCTAGGTGGCGCCTCTTTTACAAGAGTGGCAGCAAATATCCAATTCAATTTGCTTTTACTCAAGATTTCCCCCAGGAGTCAGGCCGAATGAGATAATCGATGATGATTATAGGGCTTGGCCTGCCTGGCTGAGCCAGTGTTAAAAGGAGGGCCAGTTTCTGCTCCGGTGCTCACCCAAGTCGGGTGCTAATTCAGGCAGATACATGCCTTTTTTCAGTGGCTCTCAGCCATACATGCCTCGATAATCACGCTGGGGAGGTGGAGGCGGTCAGTCCTCCTAGCCAAGAAGAAAGAATTCATTTCTGCTTCTCCTCCAGCCCTGAACAAGAACAGAAATGTTCAGAGCATCTGGAGCAGCTTAAGAAGGCAGCTGGAACCAGTGATGCCAAAGAGATTTAATACAGATGGACTAAACTTTCCTCCTCTGAGAAAGAGTCTAGTCAATGACTTTATTGCTAACCCAATTAAGAAAGTATTAAATTACTTGTTGCTACCACCTTAACCTGAACAGGACTGTTCTCTACTTGGCTGATTTTTCTGAAAGATCACAATGCCCAGTTCAGAAAAGTAGGGGCTGATGGTCCAATGGGGTCAAACAGACCCTCCAGATTCCCCATGTCCCCACTGGGGCCTCTGCTAGTCTTATACCAACTCACTGGTGGGCTCCTTTGGGTTCTGAACACTTTATAGAGGCTACGGCCCAAAGTGGGGATGTAACTGTGTGATGGTTAACTATTGCTGTGTAACAAATTACCCCGAAACATAGGAGCTGAAAACCACTCACACGTACAATCGCCCAGTTCCTGTGGATCAGGAATCCAGGAGTATCTCAATTGTGTGGTCCTGCTTTGGGGTCTCTCACAAGCCTGCAGTCTGGGTATCAGTTGTGGTTGTGTTATCTCAAGGGCTGACCTAGGGGGAATCAGGCCCTGAGCTCATGCACTCATGTGCTGTCAATAGGAGGCCTCAGGTCAGCGCTGATGGGGCCTTTACACAGGGCTGGCTCCCAAGCTGCCAGCAGGATCTTCCCAGAATTCATGAGCCCAGAAATCACACAAACCTGATGTAGAAGCCCAAATTATAAAAAAGGTCCAGCTGATTAGAAGGCAATCTGGTCCTATAAAATCCTCCAAGAGTCTGCACATTCTATTCACTCAGCAAACATTTGTTCAAGTGCCACTTACTGAGGCCAGCCACTTGACAGACTTCATCTCATTTAATCTTTAGAGCCATGCTTGGAGGTCAATATTATTGGTTCAGCTTTGTAGACCGGGACTCTGAGGCTCAGAGATGCTGGATGACTTGCTGGGGGCCACATGGCTTCAGAACAAGAGCTGGAACCAAGCTCTGGATGCATGCTCTCTCCAGATATCACCTCCATGCCACGCATGGCT
This sequence comes from Procapra przewalskii, assembly GCA_006410515.1. NCBI lineage: Eukaryota > Metazoa > Chordata > Mammalia > Artiodactyla > Bovidae > Procapra > Procapra przewalskii. The sequence goes on along the minus strand of SJYF01000077.1, from coordinate 13,663,046 downwards.
GAATCCTTCCGCCCTGACTCTGCTAAATGCGATAAGTCACTCCCCTGCAATGCACAGCAGAGCCCTTGGACAAGTACCCCACCTACCTCCTCTGTGGCTGGAGGCCACGCTGGGAGTAGAGAGAGGAGAGGGAGGTGCTGGCCCCAGGCGCAAGATTAAAGGGGCACCAAAAGCTTCAATAATCAAGATGAATACTATCTCAATGCAACATTTTTAAAAAATATAATTGACAAACTACAGCTCATGGGCCAGCTGCCTGCTTTTGTAAACAAGATTTCATTACTTCCACATGCCAAGACACATCACATCCACTAGGCACACGTGTCTGGTTTTGCTTCTGGAAAGGAGACTCTCTGTGCCTTTTCAGCCTGGAGGACAGAGCACATGTCTGCAAACTCAGGCCATGTGGGTGGGATCCTGGACAAGCAGAGAGAGTGACACCAGGAGTCAGGCTGCTCTCTGATTCCTCCTGGGAGCCAGAGCGACAGTGGAACGAGAGTGATGTGATCTTCAGACATGAGGAGGAAGCACGCAGCTGGTGCTTAGAGAGCAGGGTGGGATGGCACCACAACTGGCTCCCCAGGGGGATGCACTTGGCCATGTGGTTTGCACATAGAGTGCCGAGTGCCCATGCCAAAGATGTGATAGGAGCCGTAGTTATTTTTAAAACACATACTCTACCTGGGCTCCACCATACCCAGGCAGGGACTCCAGCACCAGTGTCGAGCAATTGTTAATGGAAAAAGAGATGCTAGGGCCCCCAAAAGCCATTCTTAACTATGGACATTATTGCTCCATTTTGAGCTGCACCCAGGGACTCGTAAGAGGAAGACATAATGCTTATTTGTGAAACTTTTATAGCTAATTGACATTTTTTCAGTGCTCCCCTGATAGCTGTAGTTACTCCTGATTGGAAGGGCCATGGAAAACATCAAGTTATGCACTGTCTCCAGATGGGGCCATATTTCTGATATACCACTGGAAAAAAAAAAGAGAGTAAATAAAAACTGTCAAAACAAACACCCTTGGAAGTGATAAAGAGGAGCTGAAATGATTGGCAAAAGCAGTTTTCTTTGCTCGAAAATGACGCATACTGTGTTCACACTAATTGATGATGTTGGACTCTCTGGGACTGTCAGATCTCCTCCTTCTTGGGAACATTTTCCTCCCTTCTATACCTGCTCTTTGCTTTACAGACAAAGGGGAACACAGACGCAAACATCTCCTTTTCTGTCTATATGCCTCCTTCTGCTTACAGGCCCCAGACTCTGTTCTTGGTGCTAGCAGAAGCCAGGAATCATATTCTAGCTGCCTCAAGTCAAGTTCATGAAACAAAAACAATTAGAATCAAACAGAGAAATCACACAAATGATGGGAATTCCACTCTGGTCTCTGGACACAGTCACATACACGTTACCCAGGAAGATCGGTAACGAGGACAGTACAAGATACACCAACAGGAGTGAGGAAGCGCTTGGCATAAATGCCAGTGTGCGTCTGTAGACACTAATGAGTATTTTTATGGATCCATTTACTACAGGTTTCAATCTAATTTTCTTGACTCAAAAAAGTCATTGACTCACGTAGAATGAATTCACTTGAGAATGTTATTTTTAAAACAGAACAATATGCCAGATGGAAACTAGTGTATAAAACCAAGTTTTCTGGTTGCATGGCTGACTATTTCACATCCTGCCGACATGGAGGTCTCCTAGCCTATGTTTCCTGATTGAGAACATATCTCATGATAAGTATAAAATCATAAAATGCAATTGGTTATATTTAATACCCAATGTCCACGCATGAAAAACTTATGCATTTAGGGCAGAGGGGAGAGTGTCAAGTATTTGCTCAAAACCTATGTTCACTTAGGGCTTCCCTGGTGACTTAGTGGCAAAGAATCTGCCTGTGATGCAGGAGACAGAGGAGACGCAGGTTGGATCCCTGGGTCAGGAAGATCCCTTGGAGGAGGGCATGGAAACCCACTCCAGTACTCTTGCCTGGAAAATCCCATGGGNGCTGCAGTCCATGGGGTCGCTAAGAGTCAGACACGACTGAGTGACTTCACTTTCACTTTTCACTTTCATGCACTGGAGAAGGAAATGGCAACCCACTCCAGTGTTCTTGCCTGGGGAGTCCCATGGAGAGAGAAGCCTGGTGGGCTAGCCCATAAGGTTGGTGCAAAGAGTAGGGCATGGCTGAAGAGACTTAGCTTGCACACACACAAACATGCATGTTTACTTACCTTACACGAAATTTAAATGAATTCAGAAACCAGATTTCTAAATCAAAGCAGCAACTGAAGAAAAGGATGGGTGTTGCTAGAAGCAACTGCTGATAGCAAATAGAAACTGCAAAAGAGTAACAGCCTGGCAACAATGCGGAAGATTTTTAACTCTATGTAGTTACACGAGAACTCCATGTGTCTGAGTCCAGCTGACACAGATCCAAGGGCCCAGGGCAGATCTCAGGCCTCAGGGTCAAATGCCAGCCAATGGGAAAAGTCATGTTCTGGAGCTCTGTTTAAGAAGCAGGAAAGGATACATTTTAGAAAAAAATTCTAATGTTCATTAGAATGTTCATTAGGGCCGTTATTATTATTAATTGAGGGGAGCTAAAGGGCAAACCTCTGTATCAGGTGGGACACTTTTGGCCTCAAATAAGAAAAACTCATCCAATTAAGTAAATAAGAGAATACATTAACTCCCCAAGTGAAATTTCATAGTTGACCTGGGTTCAGAGCCAGCTGGATTCAGGTGGTCAAAGGATGTCTTAAAATTCTCTCTTTTCATCTCACTTTTCTCTGAAATACTGTCCCATCCACGGGTTCAGTGCTCCAGGGCAAAGAGAGCTTCTCTACGTCAGTGATTAGAGTGTGAATCCTGGGGAGGGATGTTACTGGCCCAGCTCAAGTCCTGTGTCAACTCTTAGCCAATCACTGTGGCCAAGGCAACACAGCACCAGGACAGGCCCGGCCTCAGCCACACGCGCACCCAAGGCTGGGGAGGCAGCGAGGGCTGGTGCTGGCCTCTCCCATGGCCAGGGGACAACCTGGAGGCGGATGCATGAAGACGGAGGTAAGGATGCTGTGCTGATAAAAACCAATGATGTTCATTGCACCATCAGCATCATAAAAGCACAGTTGTTTAGAACAACTCAGTTTCCTAGAAAACAAACTGGGAGGGAGAAATGGGTGCAGCTAGATTTTGGAAGAGGGCTCTTGGGACAGAAACACAGAAAGAGTGAGGGGAGCTGTGTGGGCAGAAGGGGCATCAGGATGTCATGACAGGGCACCGACAACTTTGGCCTGGCCCACAAAGAGCTCTGAGCTCAGACAGCCCTTCGCAGGGCCCAGCCCTTCGTTTCTGCTGCATTGACCGGTCAATGGATGTGCACTGACCCTGGGGACAGGTCCTAGCCTTGAAGGAAGGGAACCCCTTCAGCCAAGTGCAATGCTGGGGGAGGGACTCAACTGAGAGTCATCGCCAGCCAACAATCCCAGCATTGAGGGAAAGGGAGCCTCATACTGAAGGAGAGATCTCGGCAGAGGGCCAGATCGAAGCTGGAGCCAGTGCAGTAAGGCAGGGTATCTGTCCCAAATGTGAGACCACGAGCTTCAGATTCTGCCTACCCTGGACCAGCCACCCACGTGGCCTGAATGCACCGATCTCAGGAAAAGAGAACCCCCCTGCAGACAGGCTGGGGCCAAGCAGCAGACTGGATCCTGGGGAAAGAAAAGACACTGCATTTACTGAGTACCTGCTGTGCGCTGGTTCCATGCTGGTTTCCTTGTGTCGCACACGGGCGGCTTCCATTCAGATGACGAGAATGAAGAATCTCTGAAATGGACACTATAATGGAGAGGGGGAAAAGGTGGGAGAAATTTAAATGCTGGTTCTTGGGGCCTCATATTCAGAAAATTCTTTCCAAATTTGGATTACAGAAACCACACTAATAAAGAGGATCACAAGGCTCCCACTGAATCAGCTGAAGGAGGAGAAAAAGAATAGTTACTCAAAAGTGAGCTCCGGGGGGTGAACAAAGTTCATTTCTGAAAGTGTGTCAGGGGAAATCAATTCCCAAGAGGAGTCAGGAAATTTAGGGAAAGTCTTTAAAAGTGTAACTGCATAATTAGTCTACTTTCGGAAGCATCCTTTTTAAAGGAGAATCACCCAAAAAAATCCAGAAAATCCATTTTTATAAAGAAGGGTGAGGTGGTCTAAAACAAAGAACAATGAGATAAATACCACAGGATGTGGCCAATTATGTACATTTGTTTTCTTTCCTGAGAACAAAGATGATGGAGAGAACAGTGAGCGGGCCTGATCACTCCTAGCTTTTATTTTGTGTGTGCCCAGTCACTCAGTCATGTCTGACTCTTTTGCGACCCTGTGGACTGTGGCCTGCCAGGCTCCCCTGTCCATGGGATGCTCCAGGCAAGAATACTGGAGCCGGTACCATTTCCTCTTCCAGGGGATCTTCCCAACTCAGGATGGAGCCCGTGTCTCCTGCACTGGTGGGCGGATTCTTTACCGCTTGAGCCACCTGGGAAGCCTATGTACATTTCAAAGAGGGAATGATATGAGATATAAAGTCCTTTCACTTGCCCTTGACTGTTCACCATTTTTTTTTTAAACAGGAGTTATGAACCTGGAGTTTATCACTGAGCTGAAAAGGTCCACAGATGCCGATTACCAGTTTAAGCTTGTTCCTCGGCCTCTGGAATGACAGCGCTACTGTTTCCACCCACGCCTGCAGAACTGTACCTGGAGAGCAGCAGCTTCCCCACCGCAGCATCAGGCCCCAGCCAGGGGCCTCTCAGGAGAACCTCATTCCTGGCCTGCAGAGGAGTCAGGCTGTCCGAGCAGGTTTGGAGCAGGGGAAGGTGAGGCCGCATGCACTTGGAAGCTTTAAGCTGTGGGTCAGCCCTCTCTGATGGGGTGGTGATGGTCAGGCTACAGTCCTCAGTTAGCCAGTCCAACACTTACCCAGGTGTCGCTGTGAAAGTATTTTGCAGATATAATTAAAACACCTCTTAGTTGAGTTTAAGTAAGGGAGGTTGTCTTGGACAATTTGGGTGGACCTGTGGAAGTAGAGCTGAGATTTCCAAGAGAGAAAGCGAGAGTAAGGTAGGGGGGGCTTCCCAGGTGGTGCTGGTGATAAAGAATCCACCTGCCAGTGCAGGAGACATAGAGACATGGGTTAGATCCCTGGATTGGGAAGATCCCCTGGAGAAGGGAATGGCAACCCACTCCAGTGTTCTTGCCTGGAAAATGCTATGGACAGAGGAGCCTGGTGGGCTACAGTCCAAGGGTCGCAGAGTCAGACACAACTGAGCAACTTAGCCACACACGCCCTCAAGGGAGAGACATGGAGGAGCTTCCACCCGTGGACAGCAGCTTTTGGCTACGCCTGTGGGACTCTTCCTCGCAGGATCTTCCTTCATGAATGCTGCCCTGTGGACCCCAGACCGGCTCAGTCAGCCCCAGGTGCACGTGCATTCTCTTTGTGAGATGAGCAGGGCTCACTGGAGCCACCCAGTGGCCAGGCTGCCTCGGCTGCTCTTGCCCTGGGGACTGCACGGGGGGCCCTGGGCTGTAAATTCTGCCCCCGGGGTGGAGCAGTGGTGGAAACAGTCGAAAGAGGCAAGGTGCGAGGAAGAAGGCTGCAGGGGTCGGGCCAGACCTGAGCCTGCCGAGGGCTGGAGGGACAGAGGACGA
>SJYF01000077.1:13621081-13642452 GCA_006410515.1 Procapra przewalskii | reverse complement strand
TGCACACGAGAAGGCCACATTCACCCGTGATGGGCAGGGGCAGCCACCCCTCAATGTCGCCGGGGCCAGCACGGCCCCAGCTCTGCTCAGGCACTCGGAGGAGGCAGGGAGGGGTCCAGGCCCCTGGTCGGGGGCTGCTCGGAAGAGAAGGCACTGCGTGGCGAGGTTCCATCTCCAGTCCTACCCTGTCCCGTGGCTGCTGTAGTCGAAGACGCCCTTCTTGAAGAATGGCGAGAACTCGCACACGGTGTGTTTGGACAGCGTCAGCCCCACCTTGTCGATGTGCAGAGGGGACGTGGCCGACTGGAGCATCACGCTGAAAAAGTCCCTGAGGTACCGCTGGGAAGAGACGAGAGGCAAAGACACGGTCAAGACACAGGCAGGGAGGAGTCAGTGGGGAGGAACACCTAGAAACGACGCCCCTCCTGGCATGGAGGGGCTGCCACTGCCGTCAGAAACAGCGCAGGGACCCTCCTCTGCTGCCTTCCCCACGTCGGACCCACCTGGGGAGCAGCCACAGCGTCCAGCGTGCGCGTGACACCTCTTGTTCTGAAGCACAGGACATGCTGTCTGCAGACAAGCCTGGGGAACGCCGGGCAGCGGGCGCTGGGGGTGGCGTCTGCTTTCCAGCACAGTGCTGGTTGTTAATAGCCCGCTTTTTCAGTTAAGTCACAGGTGCTAAGTCACTCCAGTTGGGTCCAGCTCTTTGGAACACTATGGACTGCAGCCCGGGGATTCATGTCCCCCCACCCAACCCACTAACAGAAAGGCCACTAAGAGGAAGGAGAGCAAAACTGCTAATGGTCTGCACGATGCTAAATGCACATTTTCACTCTTATGGACCAGGGGATTTCTGCAGAAACTAACGTCTCTGGCACTAATATGTCCTTAGTCAATAATGTGTCAAGCAGCACAGGCCCTCTGTGCTCCGCAGCCTTCTTATACACTAAAGGAAAAGAAACACTGCGGCCTAGAGGGTCCACTGCAAACACGAACATTTACAGACCACCCAGCAGAGGAAGCTCTTGCTGAGATTAACTGCTCTGAACCCCGTGCTCACCCCAACCCCAACCGTTGCACACGTCTGTAGCAGCACTGGCCAGCTCTTCTGGCACCAAACTCGTAAAGCTGCTCTGAGTCCAAGACCCGAGAAGATGGGGCTGAAATCAGACACGGGCACCAGCAAGATGTGTTAATAGAAAAGAGAACATGCAGAAATATTTAATACAGTTCCGGTACAGCAAAGGCTACCTATAACTGAAAATGAGGTGCAGGGGTTGGGCATGCCTGGAGGAGGCATGGGATGCAGCTAACATCCTACAATGCTCAACATCCTACAAGCCTCTGTGCAAAGAATTATTTACCTCAAATGTTACTAGTGACACAGACAATGAACCTGTGGCCTGGGTGAAGAAGCCAAATCCAGTTGGCTGAATGAATAACCCACCTCAAATTTACCTCTGAAAGAAGGCATTCTGCTCAAGGAAAATCTGTTAGCTACTTTCTTAAAAGCAGTAACAGGGACTAATAATAATTAACACTTGCACAGTAATTTATAGTTTCTAAAGCGAACTGGAGTGGGGTGCCATTGCCTTCTCCAAAAAATAGAACACCTAACTCTTTATGTTTTAAGAAGTATAACTGATGCCCAGTGGCTGAGTACTCTTCCAAGGCAGGGCCTGCAAAGTGCTGACACAGGGAGATGTCTGTGAAACCAGCACCAAAGCAAGGTGACCGACATTCAGACCACACCCAAAGGGGTCCTGTGCCACCAACTGCAGGTTATCTTCATACTCTGCCGCTACCTACCTCTTCTTTTTTTTTTTTTTAACCATTGTAACACCCATTATCTGGTGAGCAAGGCTAGTAATCCAGAGGGGAGACTTGAAAGCAAGGATTTTTAACTCAGACTGTTTCCCGGTGTTCAATATTCTTAATTTCCTGATCTCATGGTAATCGCTCAAGAAAGGCTCTCTAAACAAAAAGCAGGTCAAGGTAAGAAGGTGTCAAAACCAATTGCTAGAAAATGGACACCTTGCTCCAGGACTTATTTGCATCAAAGCAGCAAAAGAGAATATGCCTTGACTTCTCTGGGGGCAGAAAAGCTGGGAACATCGACCCATAGGGGATCCGAGGTCCAACAAACACGGTTACTGGGAAATACCTATCTGGCACGAGGGGGACTCGGGTCGCCCCGCAGGTGAGCTGTGACTGCACCTCCCCCACGGGGTGAAGCAGGACCCGGGCCGTCACCTCACCAGCTCCCTGCAGCCCACACCCCACGGCCATGCTCGAGCACAGACTAACGTCCACGCTGCCGGCCTTCCAGATGCTTTCTGACCGGACGGATGGGCACAGATGACGTGTCATCATCAGTTCATGAAGCAGGGGCCCTTTAAAGGGCCAAGAAAGCCTGAAGGGATGATGAAAAGAGAAGCAATAGTAAAAGCCAGAAATAAAGCGCAAAGAGAGGGTCCTGGAGATCCCTCTTCCTCGCCGGGGGAAGCCCCGTAAAGAGCGAGCAGGGAAGCAGTTGCCGGCAATGGCTCTCCTTAAAATGAACGCGTCAGCACGCCTCCGTGAGACCTCCAGAGAGGGATCTGATCCAACTGATTCTAAACATTATGGAAGAGCTTTTTCTCTGCAATGAGTCTCTGCTCAGCAGAACTGGGTGCCTTGGCTCCCTCTTCCTAGACCGCTTCCTTGGTCAAAGAAAGGCTGTGAGTAGGAAGTGTTTTTTGCGGAGACCTTGGGGTGCTCCGAAGGGAAGAGGTGACGCGTGGCCTTGGTTGCCTGTGTCCAGAGCCACAGGCTTGCGGTGAGCTGAGCAAACTCTTTCTGGTGAGTGACGAACCCAAAGGACCAGGCCTGGGGCAGGGGACACAAGAAAAGAACTAAAATTGCAGAAAGTGCCTGGGGTCACAGACAGCATCTCATTCTCTGTAATTCCCCACTGTCTTGGGCCCACTGCTGAGGTGGGGGAAAGTGCTTACAAGCAACCTTGATGACTAATATTGATGAGTTCATTTTAAAAATTGAAACATACAGAGAGAAAACAGCATCCATCATGAACGTACAGCTTAATGAGTTTTCAAAAAGTGAATGCACTGGTGTGCTGAGCACTGGGCTAAAAACATTACAACACTTTCAGAGCCCGGCAGCCCTGCCAAACTCCGTCCTCCAGGGCAACTGCCACTCCGGCTTCCTGTGCCACTGATGGGTTTTGCCAGGCTTTGAACCTGAAACCGACGGGACCCCACAGGGTGCACTCTTCTGTGTCTGGTTTCCACTGCTTAACGGGACGCCTGTGAGACTTGTGCACCCGGTTGAGTGCACTGTGGCCTGGTTGTTCTCACTGCTGCATAGTATTCCACGTGCCCATACCCACCCACTTACTGAGGAGGAGGGGTATGGAGGGGCGATGGGTTTGGTTCTTTTGTCTGAGCTTCTTCAGTAATGAAATCAACTTCTGTGTAACGGTGCCAGGTGAATCAAGTTTATTACTATCCCTACAGTAAAGAAGCGTTCCCTTAGGGCTTGAGGCCTCAGTCTAATGTACTAGAACTCTGCTACTGCATGTATATCAATATACATCCTAATTACATATAAAATACATACTTAAGTACACACATTCATATTAATAAATTCTGCTGTCTGTGCTCCTAGTATTTTCCACAGCACCTGTGGCCACAGGGAGAAAATTAAAGTGCCTCCTGTCAAAGTTCTCTCTCTAAGGTTGAGTCCACAGACACCCGGACCCTCCCTGGTGTGTGAAAGTAAGTCCAGGAACTGAGCCACCTCCCCAGGGCAGTTTACTTTTCACAAAACTCAAGGACTCCGGGAGTTTATGTACTTATTAGGATCAGAAGGGCAAAGTAGGAGAAGGATCTGTGAAATCCAATATCCTGTTTCTGTTTCCGTCACATGGCTTCTTCTCCATGAGAATCAGAAAAGCAGACAAATTTCAATCTCTCCAGCCACTGTCGTTGTCTAGTTGCTAAGGCATGTCCAACTCTCTGCAATCCCATGGACTGCAGCACACCAGGCTTCCCTGTCCTCCAATATCTCCCTGAGCTTGCTCAAACTCATGCCCATTGAGTCGGTAATGCCATCCAACCATCTCATCCTCTGTCACCCCTTTTTCCCCGTGCACTCAATCTTTCCCAGCATCAGGGTCTTTTCCATTGAGTCAGCTCTGTGTATCAGGTAGCCAAAGTACTGGACCTTCAGCTTCAGCAGCTGTTAGGGATCACAGAAGGCCCACAGGACTCCTGGCTGCCCTGGTGGCAGGGTAGGGGGAGGTCACATCCAAGTCTCTGCTCCGTGAAACACCCCAGATCAGGGCTGCTGAGAATGGTGGCTGCACCTGCCATAGTTGGGAGACATTCCAGCCCTGCCTGGGAAAGTCAGACGAAACCCAATCTTCTTTCAGTAAGACTGCAAATCAGGACATGGAATGCAGAGCAAGAGGGGGTCTGGGGATGTCTTGAGAGTGAGCAACTGAGGAGATGGGAGGGACTGAGAAGGAGCCCAAAGAGAGGCAAGGAGCCAGCTAGGGGATAGGGAGAGGGGATGGGGTGGGATCAGGGGTGGAGGCGGAGAGAAGAAGAGGGAGAGAGGGAAAACCACACACCATGTTGGGGATGGAGGACCATGCTGTTGCTCTGCTGCTAAGTCGCTTCAGTCATGTCTGACTCTGTGCGACCCCGTAGACAGCAGCCCACCAGGCTCCCCCATCCCTGGGATCCTCCAGGCAAGAACACTGGAGTGGGGTGCCATTGCCTTCTTCAGGAGGTCCATGAGCTGTTTTCAAAGTTGGCAAAAAAAGGTTTAAGAACAATAGATATGTTAGACATTTATCTAGGTTTCTTTTAGCTGCTTGGACCTACACTGTAATATAAGGTGTTTTCTTATCAATGCTTTTGGAAAATCAAATTTAGATAACAAATCTTTACGGCATACTTCAGTACTGATGCACAGCACCTTGATTTCAGAAACTGTCTTTCTTCTAAGGTTGTGGGTATATATATATATGTATATGTATATATGTATATATGTATATGTATATATGTATGTATCTATGTATGTATTTTTTAAGTCAATCTGCACATGGGCCTTGAGCGGGGTGAGGGGAGGCAGAAGTCACTGGGAGACATGGGGCCCCGTGGGTCTGCTCCAAACAAAATGTTAAATGGCTTGTGGTTTTAAAAACTGGCCCCTCCCCCCAGAACAAAGACAGAATCCTGTAAGGGACCATGAGCTTTCAAAAGAGGAGGACAAGAGATCAGCAGAAGGATGAGGGGCACACAGATTGCCAAAGACACCCCACACCAGGCTCCTGACTCCTCCTCTCCACAGGGGTTCTTTCTGTCCTTTAACTTGTACTTGCCGACACCCCTGAGCTCCCTGGGAACGTCCCCCACGTGCACACACCAGGCCAGCCAGCGAGCACCTCGTTCCTCTCACAGAGCGGCCATTGATCAACAGCCTGCAATGCTCCGGGCACAGTGAGAACGCCTAATGGTCTATCTCATTTAAAGATCACAACAGTGTATGAGACAGAGACTATTACTATCTCCACCTTCTCAGAGTGAAAAACCCCGCAGTCCAGGAGGCCTAAGTGCCGTCCTGAAGGTGACAGCGTGGGAGTGTGAGGGCTCACGCCCAGCTCTCCCGAGTCCAGAGACTGGTCTTAGTCCCCAGGCGCCGTCCGCAGCCCCCTCTTCTCGGGCTCGCCCTCCTCTCAGGGCGCTGCCTTCTCACTGGGCCGGGCTGACGGCACTGGGCGTCTCACCGGCTGGCCTGACGGCGCTTTCGCGGGGACAGGGGTGCAGGGTCGTTAGAGTGAACGCTCCATGCAAGCCTGGGGCAGAGGCCTCCCTCCTGTGATGCTTCTGCTTTTCTGCATGGAGTCTAAGCACCTCTGCTCACACTCCCAGACCTGCCTCACAGTGCCTTGCTGGGCACTGGTCATTTCTCTACCAGCCTTCTTCTGTTCCCCTGCCCAGACGACATTCTGAAAAAATTCCCTTCTGAAAAAATATATCTCCATTCTTTGAGGATGGGTCATCCGGCTGACTCAGGGCAGAGGGCTGGTGGGCTCTTCGTCTTCCTCTTCCGGGATGGGCTCCTGTAGCTAAAGAGCTCATCAAGATACCACGTGGAGACTGCAGGGATGCTGGGTCCTCTGGGGCAAGCCTCTCCCAGACTGCAGAACTGGTGCCGTGGAGCAATTCAAGAGTTTGCGTAAGAAACCCGGGGCGGAAGCAGGAGAGCTCTTGGCCTGTCCATTCCCAAGCCCACTTGCTCACCAGGACCACAGATGGTCCCTACTGTTTGCCATCAGCGCCCCTGGGGTGTCGGCAGGTGTCCGTCAAGAATAAGAGGAATCCTCCCACTTACAACACACCCAGTTCTGGGGGTGGGGGCCTGCAGTGGGCTCAGGCCATCTGCCCAGGGTGCCTCTCTTAGGACAAAGTCTGTCCTGGGAGGCTTGCACACATACCGTCTCAGATGGGTCAGCCCATGCGAGAAGTCCATTCCCAGCCAAGCATTCAGCTGGAAGACTCCCACTCCAAACCCAGATACACACAAGGGCCAATCTTTAAAATTCAACACCATTTCAAAAGTCAACCGTTAAACATTATTAATCTTTTGAACCAAAAACACAGGCTAATATGGTCTGTTGGCTGTGTTAATGAGTTCTGAAAGGCGAAACACACTTCCTACAGCAATACAGGGCAATTCAGCAAGAACTGAGTCAATTATCTTAGAGCTTTAGCCTCGTACCTCAATCAATACACTGCATTAAGGGGGAAAAATGAAATATAATGTGCTGCTACATGCTACTTCACTTTATACACTTTTGATGAAGGTCATTATATTAACATGATTCATGTGTGACCTGTAATATGATTTCAGCGTCAGCTCTGGCTAAAAGGAAAAGTACTTAAGTTCCTGGAATAACCTGGGCAGAAGCTGGACCTGAAGAAGCTTCTGCTGGGTTTTTCCTTTCAACTCCGGGGCTTCTGGATGAAACGCTAGTCTGTTCAAAGGGAGGACCTCGTGCTCTACAGCTGATCCAGGCAAAATCTTGGGAGGTCAGAGGGACATGACATGGTGTGGCCACTCCCATCTCGAGGCCATTCCCCTTTCAGGTCTGGAATCTGGAAGGAAGGGCAAGTCTAAGAACAGGGAAAGGAGGGAAGGTGTGTGGTACCCAGGCTCAGTGAAGGATGTGAACAGGGAGCATGGCCAGCGCGTGGAGAGCTCAGCCTGGGGAAGGGCAGGGTCTGAAGGAGAAGCCTGGGGGCCTTGAACCTGGCTGTCGGGTCTGCAGGTATTTGTGCAAAGCCTTTCTGGGCTCAGGAGCTCCTATGACCCCTGAGACAGGTTAAGGAGGAGGAGGACAGGTGTCTGCATCCTGTTTCCACATAAGAAGATTGAGATCTCAGGAGACAGGAACTTCAGACAAGGGCAACGACTGTAAGAGACAAAATGACTGGCTCTTCAGATGTGTGAGAACGTCCTCAAAATTCTCAAGGCGAATCCTTTAAGCCCGTCATGTTAAGGTATAAATGTAAATGTACACGCAGCCCCTTTCTTTGGGGCTGTCCCCTCCCTGCTTGTGTAGGCTCAGGATTTACCCTGACGTTCAATCAGCCGCCACACACGCACGTGTGGGTGCGTGAATATGTGTGTGTGTGTATAAGATGTGGGAATGAGAATAGGGCCTCAGAAGCATTTGAAAGACTTTACCTTTTTTTTTATCTTTTGGCTTCCTTCCTTCTATTTTAATTAATGGGGAGATAAAATCGTGACCATTTTATGTTATTAAAAAGTTTCCGCTTTAATAGGGCTCACGGCTGTAACTGCAGCCTGCGGCGTATTTCACGGGCAATATTTCACCCCAGCTGTGTCATCTGAACGATTTCCCAGCCATCTCATTGTTGTGGAACTCTTTTCATTTTACAAAATTGTAACACCAATCCATAATTTAATTTAAAGTTCTTGAAATTATTAAAATTGAAATGTTCTTTAAAAATGTAAAAGGGGCCACCTTTCCACCATGACATATTAACAGAGAAGGCAGTTTAGTGGCATTCCTCATTTCCAGAACTCATTAGCCATGGTGGCAGCTTAAAGACAACCTCAGTCCAGTTGACTTAGAGGTCTCATTTACCTTGCAGTACTTGGAGAATTAATCATTGATTGATGGGCTCTGAAGATGAATCTGGCCTGGATGGAGACACACTGGGATATTTCTAGACCCCAGAGAGGTCTGGTCACCTACCACTGGCCACGTGTTATGAACCAAGCCAGGCGGGTTGATGTTATTCACAGTCAAGTCTTCCCAGTCTTAAACTCCCATACATTCTACTCTGAAAACCTCTCTCTGGCTATTTTAGGAATCCTAAAATTTGTCTCCATTGTTCAACCATGCTGGGTTCCTTTCCCAACATGCCTCCGAATGTCCTCCATGCTCTGATAAAATTAGGACAGTTTTTGACAAGCAGCTTACTCAACCACTGTACAGGTACTGCACACCTGCTCCCCACAAAGTGACATGGGGAGTGGGCATGCGGGTGTTGACAGACACAGAGCCTGCCCTCCTAGGGCACCTGGCTGGTTCAGAGTCATTCTTCCTGGTGCTGTGCTTCCATCATCTAAATCCTGGTCATCTTTTAAGGACTAAATCAAGGTTTACTCTCTGCTGATCCCTCTCTCGGCAGACCCCATTCATGAACCCAACAAACAAATATTTAACTGAGAGTGTTCCTCCTGCCAGTGCTGCTGGGGATTCAGTAAAAGACAAGCTGCATTTCCATCCTGAGTAACATGCAGGCTTTTCAGGGAGATTGGACAAGGAAAGCAGGAATTAAAATATGGCTCCAAAAAAAAAAAAAAAGGAATGAGATACTTTTGGAGTGCCTAGGAGAGGCAGCCCTGGGAAGTGGAGACATTTATGCCAAGACCTGAGGGGTGAGTAAGAATTAAACCTGTGAAGACACTGGAGAAAGATTCTGAAGGAAGCCTGTTCCAGGCAGAGGGCAGAGTGGGTGTAAAGCCTCACAGTGGCGTAGCAGAGCTTGGGGCATGGCCAGGGGTCCAGCGGGACTGGACTGAGCTCTGTTTAGCATGGGGGAGGCACTTCTGCACTGCCCACCAGATCGGTTCCCAACCAGGCCTTAGACCAGGGGTCCAGTATGTATCTTGCCAAGCGCTCTTCTCTCTGGACCATGGCGTCCTGCCAGACAAGTCCGGTGACTTGCTTTAACCTGGAGAGTGGCCTGGAGGTAACGCTGAGAGTGAAGAGGTCACCTTGCAGGTTCAGGCGCCCTGGCTGAGCCCAGTCCTCAGTGCAGCCATGATCCAAATGCTGCCACATACACGTGCCCTGCCCTGACAGTGGCACTTGGAGAAGGTGAAGCACCCGACGGAGCGCTGCCCGTGTTCCAGAATCACAGCACCATAAGCAACAAAACGGCCGTTTCCTTAAAGCACTCACTTTTGGGGCAGGTTATCACCAAGAGATTACCAAAATACACATATTTGGGAAAAGGTAAGAGGTGAGGGAATAAATGGTATTAGTCAAACCCGAACAGAAGAAGTTTCTTTGTTTTCTGTTTAAGATTTATGACTAGCCATAAATTACAATCCTATCCTACTTCACACCAACCTCTCCCAACCCTTTCCGTATTTCTAATGAATAATTCTGTCTTTGCAGGTACTTCTTTCCTACCCTAGGTTTTAAAGTAAATACTTAGAATAAGTAGTCATCATTTGAAATATGGCATTTATTTCTTGATGTTAAATAGAATTCTGAGAGCGCCCACTTAAAATTCATCAGGGTGAAAATGTTAGTCTGTGATTACAGAATCCGAACTATTCATTACAGCTATTCAGAGAATCTTCTTTATGAGTTTAATGACATAAGCATATTGTATTGAATTATTGTGGTACTGCATCAGTTGGACTCATAAATTTAATATACTCAGCCTGGTTCACATATTTTAATAAAATCTAGCAAGCTTTAAAAATTTTATAAGGGATGTGCATTTCAAGTCCATGTGATATGCAATTTTTATAGGTTGACATTTTGGCTTGGGGTATTAAGTAGCTTCAATGATCCTGATGACCCAGCTGGGTCGAGCAGCAAGGTCAGGGTGAAACCCCACAAAAAAACTGGCCACATGAGAAAGCCAAGGTCTGCTTGAACTGAGAAGATTGTTGAGCCTTTCTCCAGTGCACAAGTTAACAGCAGTCCCATCTTTTCGGCTTCCAGAGCAGAAGAGAGGAGTCAAGTGTTCGGTGCACCTGGGAGCCAGGAGTGACGGAGTCTCACGGGCCACACTCTCAGCTTTGTTTGGTGAAAGCAAAATATGCCAGGACACTGGGAGGAGGCCTGCACCCAGGGCTCACTCTGGCTCTTTGCCTTCTGTTTACTGGGTCTCTTTGTAAGAGATCGGTAACCGGCTAAAGACAGATGCAGAGCAACTTGACACCCTCAGCACAGAGTCGAGGCTGGAAGGGAGCCCTGGACACACAGCATGGCCGGTGGGCTCGCTAGCAGCTGGAGCCCAACTCTGCCCCGTGAGCCAGCACCTCAGGCACTCGGTCACCCTTCAGCCACCACGCTGGGCGTGGGGACATTGCAGCACAGGGGCAGAGAGTCCCTGAACTCCTCTGCTTCCTCACTGGACTGTCTTTTAAGGATCAGACTATTAAATGAGCTACTGTCTGTAAAAGAGCTTGGGGCAGGGCCCAATTTACAAGGAGACTTTATTAAGTCATCGATGCTATTATCTATACAGTTTGGTCCTCTGGAAGTTGTTGGGCAAATCGGGTAAGTCTCTCTTCTTTTACATGGGCTTAAAGCTTAATGTTTCCCCCTTCAAAGGAAAGTAGAGGACAGCGAGAATCTGGAGTATTTTTTTCCCCAAAGTGTCCTAGTATCAGCCACTGGCAGACCCTTTATTTCAAGAGTTGCTTTAAAAGAAGGATGACTTCACGTGTTTTTCAAAATGGGGAATCATATTAAAAATAAGTTAAAAAAATCTAACTATAAGGTAAATTAACTATCCTCTGAAAGATCACTTTGAATATGAGATTATGTAAAGTGCCATCTGGAGAAAAAAACAAACTCCAAACCCTATTCTTTTGTTTCTAGGCTCATGACTCCTCTGAGTACAGCATAAGCCTTCAAAGAGGTTCCTGACATCTGGAAAGAGAAGGACTCCTCCCAGTGACCAACGTGACTGACAGATTGAACTTGCTGTGTGGCATGTCCTGGCTACAAGGCATGTGAAGAACTGGTCCTAAAACACTTGAGAAGTACCGGCACCCCTAAGCTTCCACCCCTAGTGCAGCCCAGGAACAGGGTGCAGTGAGACACTTCGAGACCCCGAATGACAATCTCGTCCCTTTCTACCAGCTATGCCCGTGGGTGAGCAGGACGATCCTTCCCTTCCAAGTCTGACCTAAGGTCTTCTGTATAATTGATGGCACGTGTTCCGTGGACGGCCTTGAACTGGACCACTGTTGAGTAACACTGAGTCCGTGAATTCAGGTCCAGGGGGTAAGCTCTGGAGACTCTGGGGGAAGCAGACCCACTGCTCTTTTGTTCTTTGGGCCAGGAGCCCCTGCTGATCCCTGAGGGACTATTTGCCTGGCAAATTCTCCTCCTGCCTTGGGAGTTATGTCTCAGGGTCCACATGCCGCCTTGCACCCCAGGGGGGAGCCACGGTCACGTCCCACGTATGAAGAGGACTGTGGCCCCGAGTGGTGGGCCTGGGACCCTGCCCCACAGAGAGGATTAGCTGGAGCGCTGGATTATCTGCTCCACTGGCCCCCTTCACAGGGACTGAGGTTTGGTGATGACAGGGACGGTGGAGGCAGGCAGAAAAGCCAGACCAAACTTCTCTAAATGCACCATCTCTCATTTTCAAAAAGGACAGAGTAGGTCTATAATTCATAAAGGAAATGAAACAAATTCCTTTACCAAGCAGATATTACCTACAGAGTCAAGCATCTCAATGAAATATATATATATGTTGAATCCGTGTGCTTCCTGAAAGACACACTCAATTAGATGACTGACACAGAGATGGCCATTAGGTAATTAGATCTCAGGCAATAAAAGGTGTGGGTTTTCTTTCCTTAGGACCTTAGCTTGTAGCAAAACATCATGGGTTTAAGAGGATCTTTCTCTCAAAGGGTTTTACTATGGAGAATGAAGTCTATCAAGTCAATTTATAACTCAAAGTCAAACTTTAGAAACCTTTACCACTGTCCTGGACAGCTCCTATAACCCGAGGAGCTCCTGCAGAAGAGAGTGAAGGATGCTGGCAACCCAGGGCACAAAGACACACACACTTCCCTGCATACCGGCGTCTGGCTGGGAGAAATGCCAAACAAACCCAAAACTCCGTAAGCATCGATCTTTCAGTCGTCATGACTTTTCTTATCTGTGACTGTTTTCAACTGTAGGGCAGGGCAAACAGTACAGCGCAGGTTAAAAGGGACTGAGAGGATGTGGGGAAAGAGACGAGCTTGCAGATCAAAAGGAAACCGTGCCAGTTCAGGAGTCCTGGGGACGGCAATAGGGCCATTTAATCAAAGAAGCGGGCTAACCCGACATCATCCACAGACTCTGCCATGAGGAAACTGCCCGGCAAAGGAAGGGAGGTCAGTTTAGAGGGACTGTGCTATTACTTGAATATACCCAGATTCTTTCTGATGAGAAACTGCAAATAAATGCAGTTTTGTGAACCGGAAGATAAGCACTATAAACGGAAACGGAAAAGGGAATCACAACAGACAGCAAGAAGCATAAATACCCCAGACTGTGGAGACAGAACAGGTGGGGCCCCTCACTGCCCACAGCACTCACCTTAAGCACGAGCCTTACCTCGAGCCCTCAGCTGGCTAAAAAAAAATCCATGGAGAAAAAGATGATGGCTTCATTTACTGCCATTTTCATCTCTGATTAGCAAATTTTTCTTGATTTCAATAGCGGTTTCTTAATTTCACTTATAAATAATATGAGACAGGTGATCTCAATTAGAAAATAGATTAGAGAAAGTCTGGTTTTTTTTTTTTTTTTGGTTGCTTGGAATATTATAGATGTAAACACTTTGCAGTGAACTGCTGGGAATAAAAATAAGCCTGTCTAGAAAAGGATGAGAGCTTTACATGAGCAAACAATCAAGTTAAAAACTGTATGGAACTGGAACAAACTGATGTTCTTCTCCATTTGTTCCCCCCAAATACTGCCTTGAAGTGCTGCAGCTACACTGATTCATTACCGCCATGAGAAACGCAAGTGGCATGTACAGAAGAGAAAACGAATGTCTAGGGAAAACAAGTAACCAGTAGAATCCTGAAATAAAGATGCAGTTTACAAAGGCAACAAACGAGGTTTGCGGGCCCAGGACATGGTGAACACCTGTCATCTAAGAAAAGCACAACTCATTTGGCAGACAAATCTGAATGAATGGAGTGAAGGGGACTGAAGCATCTTTAGGAAAGCCTCATGCCGACTGGGCAGGGGTTTGTAGGAGAGAACTGATAATTCGCCAGTGTTGATATAAATAGTGACCCGAGAACTTTATGGAGACAGGACAGAGACAGGGGTTCTTAAACAAAAGCACAGAAGGAATTCTGATCCTGTCTTTCGGGCTGCCGCAGCAAAGGAAACACACAAATCAACAATTTCCGGAAGCAAGGCCTCCAGGTTTATAACATGAAAAGATGCAAAAGGAACCAGCAGAGCTTTAAAGCAAAGGATAACAGGGTGAGAGGGACCACGTGGCACAGAGTTTCTCAAACCTGCAGGGAAGGACCAGCCGAGTGAGGGACAGAAGGAAAGCAGAGGGGAGGAGGTGAGAGGAGAGTCAGGCCAGGAGGCTCAGTACAGGCAAGTGGGACTCCAGGAAGGAAAATTCTCAGAAGAGGAAACAATCCCAAAAACCTCCCAGAGATGAAGGACACGAGATAAAGTCCATGCAGGCAGAGCCCAGAGAAGGGGCTGCTCACCAGAGAAGACCCCCGAGCACGCCAAACTCTGGGGACAGAGGTGGGCAGAATCACGACACAGACAGAGGGCTGAGCATTGAGATGGCTTCAATCCGCCCGCCACCAGCACTGGAGTCAGAAGACCGTGAAGCAAGCCCCCTAAACTACAGGTCGAAACGGTTTCCAACTAATATATCCTGTCCAGCCAGGGGCGGGGGAAAAAGACCTCATCAGACACGTCTCTAGAAATGTGCCTCCTGTGCGTCCTTTCTCAGAAAGCTCCTAGGGATGTGCTCCATTGAAACAAGGGAATAAGTCAAGAAAGAGGAGAGCATGGAGCACAGGAAGGGGAAACGACCTGAGAGGGTGCAAAGGAGGATGCGGGTCAGGGCGGACGTGACCCAGGCTTCTGTGAGCGCATCCACGACTCGCTGATTTTACAGACTGTACGCACACAGAATAGGGCAACAGGCTCGCACATGCACACACACACACACACACACACACACTCTCTCTCTCTCTCTCTCTCTCTCTCTCTCTCACATACACACACATGAACAAACAGCAAAATGGTCAGAAAGGGTATATGCCCAACCCATAAAAGCAGTATGAGATACTCTAAGAGCAAAGACTGGGGTAACTTATTTGGGGGTGCCCTTGAGGCTTCCCTGGTGGCTCAGCTGGTAAAGAATCCGCCTGCAATGCGGGAGATCTGGGATCGATCTCTGGGTTGGGAGGATCCCCTGGAGGAGGGCATGGCTCCCTACTCTAGTATTCTGGCCTGCAGAATCACCATGGACAGAGGAACCTGGTGGGCTACAGTCCATGGGGTTGCAAAGAGTCGGACATGACTGAGCAACTGACACACTTTGTACATGGAAGCAAAGAGGTGGGGAAAGCAAGAGAGAGGGAAAAAAAAAAAGGAGAAAAGCCACACACGGGCTGTTGCTGAGCAGGTCACAGCAGTGCACATATGGCTGGGTCCTGTTGGGGACACTGAGAAACACGAGCACTGTACTTCCAACCACCCCAGAAAGGAGGCGGAGCCGGCAGGCTCCCCATGGAAAGACGTGCAGCCTCCCTGTGGGGTCGCTCCAGCACCTTGCCTCCCTCTGGTTCCCAGACGGGCTGGGTCCTCCTTGGCTTTGGAGGAGGCCGGGGGAGAAGAGCTGAGAGGCGCTGGGGACACTGCCTGCACACGCTGGTCCTGCCGGGCAGGACCAGCATCACCTGGGGGCTACGGGGCAGGTATCAGCTGTGGTCTGGGCCTGGGGGGGATGAGGGATCTCAGCCGGGGCTGCAGAGGCGGGGTACCCACGCCGGGAGCCGGGCGTTGCGTGTCAGTCTCTGCTCCTGGCCCAGCTGTGCCACCACCCTGAGCTCGCACTGTGGCTTCGGCTGTGGTTTTCTGATGAGGACTTTCTGATTTCACAGCAAGCTGACTCATTCCTTTCCTAAGGCTAAACAGTCCTGTTTAAAGGAATTAAAATAAAGGTTTTATTGCAACCTTAGGTGGTAAGAACTCAGGCAAATGGGATTTCATGCACTGAGTGAATCTATCAAGTGACTGCAAAACATTCAGATGAGAGCGGCGCCCATGAGTCCCTGCCCGCCAGGATGGACTGCGGCAGGCTGGTGGGAGAAGTCGAGACGGCTGCTGGCACAGAGCCCCGGGCCCGGGCTACACTGCAGTCCTTCCACGGACTCCTGGGCTTCATGCTTTCACAAGAGTGGCCTCATGTATTATATAACTCTATCTATAGAATCATAAGGGCTTCCCTCATAGCTCAGTTGGTAAAGAATCTGCCTGCAGTGCAGGAGACCTGGGTTTGATACCTGGGTCGGGAAGATCCTCTGGAGAAGGAAATGGCAACCCACTCCAGTATTCTTGCCTGGAGAATCCCATGGACAGAGGAGCCTGGCAGGCTACACTCCATGGGGTCACAAGAGTCGGACACGACTGAGTGACTATACCACCATAGAATCATATCCATACACAATATTGATCATCTCTAAAACTGACATCTTTCTACACACCTATTAGCTATACAGCTATAACCTCTCTACTATACCTATATAACTATAGCTACGCCTATAATCATATTCACATAATATCATCTACAGTTAAATCTATATATCTCTTTAGATGAAAAACAGAGAAGCCTGCCCATGCTGCATTCCTCGAGGTTGTGAAGAGTAGGACACGACTTAGCTACTGAACAAGAACAAGATCACGCTTTATCTTATTTGTAATCAGTAACATAACCACTGCATGTCTCCTCCTCCAGTGAGGAGTAACAGGATGGTGATGCAGCTACGCCATCATCATCAGGGGCCCTAAAGGACAACCTGGCTCCCAAGAAGGGACTAGAATTTTACTGGGACACCCCTTTATCTACACTCAGGACAATGTGTGCACTAGGGAAAAGGAAAAGCAGTATTTCTGGCAGAAACGAGCAAGTGGGACTGAACAGACACGAACACTGCTAGAAATGAATGATATAAAGATGACACCGTCATAGACGTGACTCCAAATGGCCACTAACTCCAAAACCATTTTAGTAACTCGGTGTCCCCTGGAGGAGGCGGGTTTTCCTCCCACCGTCCAGCACAGCTATTCTCTCCGCTTTAGCTGCGTTTCTGACACTCCCCCGGGGCCGGGAGCTAATTGCGTGCTTCAGTTCAGAAGACCATCCTCCCCATCCCTGCCGTGCTGCAGCAAGTGTGAGACGGAAGGGATGGCAGAGAGAAGAGACGAAAATGGCGTTTCATCCTGCAGGGTAAACGGTGAGGTCAACAGGAGCCTGGAGCTCACAGCCGTCTCCAAGCGAGGCAGGCCAGCTGCCCCCAGGTGCGGGCGACAGGAGAGAGGCTAGGCCACTGGCTCCACGCGTCACTGGAGATGCCTGCTTCTGCATCAGAGCCCACGAGACATGATAGAGAAGGAAACAAAAGGGGTCCCTCGCTGTATCTAGGAGGAGAGCAGGAACAGTCCTCCAGCCATGGTTTAATTCTGTAATAGTCAAGCCTCGTTTCATTTTTAAAAGTAAAAGTTTCACTTTTAAAAGTGACCTGGGAAATTAAAAATGTTCCATACTGAACTCCACAGCGGAGCAGGCCCAGCTCGGAAGCCCACCGTATGGGGCTGTGCTGCGATCCTTTCACCTGATGCTACTTCCATCAAGAGGAAAGAGCCGGAGAATCCCTGTTGTTTGCCAAGCCCCAAACACCTTGTGAATGAGGGTGGAAGCTGGGAAGGCGACAGATGTTAAGGATTTACTGGGGACTGAGGTGGGGTTCTCATTGGGACTGATGTGCAAGAGTATCAAAAGCCTCAAAAGTGGAAAAACGACCACTGCAGCTGTATCTGGGGTGAACAGAAATGGCCTCTGTCGTGGTTAATCCTATGTGCGGACTTGCTGGGCCACTAGGAGCCCAGATATTTTGTTGCTGTTCCGTCGCTCAGTCGTGTCTGACTCTTCTGCACTCCATGGACTGCAGCATGCCAGGCTTCCCTGACCATGGGATTTCCAGGCAAGAATCCTGGAGTGGGTTGGCACGTTACTCCAAATGCTATTTCCGTGTGTGTGTGAGGCTGTTTCTGGATGAGATGAACATCTGAGTCAACAGACTGGGTGGAGCATACAGTCCTTAGTGGGTGGGCCTCATCCAACAGGCTGGAGAAAAGGCGGACCCTCCCCCGAGTAAGAATGCGTGCCTGACTGCGCTGAGCAGGGACAGCGGTCCTTCCCGTCTCTGGGTGCGCAGAAACATCACCCTGCAGGATGGAACATGCTCCACCAGCTCCCCTGGTCCTCTGGCCTCAGCAACTGGACTGCTGCTCTCCCTGACCCATGACTGCTGACTGCACATATCAGGACTTCCAAACCCCAAGCAGGTGAAATGCTAAAAAAAAAAAAAGCACTATTTCAGTGTCATCGACTGTGTGTAGAAATGCAAAAGACACAAATATGTGTAAATATATGAATCTGTCTGGTTCAGATGAATGCTGAGCGTCTTGGGCACCCACGCTCACTTCATCACTGCCCTCGGCTCTCATCCGACAGGGCGGTGAGCCACACTGACTCCGCCTCCCGTGTGTCTCTCTAATCCGCCCACTTTCCTCTGTGCCAATGGCCATTACATCCTCCTTGAGGCCACAGTCATGCCTTGTCGGAGACAGTAACAGCCCAGCCACCGCCCTTGCTGCCTCCGTCTCCCCTGCTCCCTCCATTCTCTCCAGGGTAGTCAAATGTCAGCCCTCCTCTCATCTGCGTACAGGGCTCCGTGGGCCTCACTGTCCTGTGGCTCAGGTCCAAAGTCAGGAACACGGCTTTAGGATCTGGCTTTTCCTTCCCTGTCTACGTCCACACCAGTCTCATCTTTCTACGGCAGACCAAGATTGCCGGATCCTATCCCAATCTTGCTGAATCAGAATATACTAGAACACAGTCTGAGAATTTGGATCTTTCAACAAGCTACTTGGGATAAATTCAAAGATTGGCCACCCGGGTTTGGGGGCAACTGCTCTGGGAGCCACATTCTCTGATAACCTTGGAGGTGGTACAGGACTGAGTAGTTACTTGATGAGTCGTCTCCGCTCCGACAGGACCATGAGCTCCTTGGAGGACGGGAAGCACTCAACTGACGCGTGCAAGACAGGCCCAATCGTGCACAGGAAGTGGTCACGAGCATGGGCAGGGAATGCCACGGTCAGTGGACTGCTTTAACACAGGCAGCAGAGACCGTCAGGAGGGAGGCCATGAGACATTATGCGCCTCCTCTGAGACGCGAGGGAACAGCAGCACCGCCTCTCCAGGTCTTCTGCCCCAGAAAACTGGACCTGAACTCAATCAAGCCCCTCAATCTAACAACTGGTTGAACTGTGGTGTCGGAGAAGGCTCTCGAGAGTCCCTTGGACTACAAGGAGATCCAACCAGTCCATCCTAAAGGAGATCAGTCCTGGGTGTTCATTGGAAGGACTGATGCTGAAACTGAAACTCTAATACTTTGGCCACCTGATGTGAAATACTGACTCATTGGAAAAGACCGTGATGCTGGGAAAGACTGCAGGCAGGAGGAGACGGATGACAGAGGATGAGATGGTTGGATGGCAACACCGACTTGATGGACGTGAGTCTGAGCAAGCTCTGGGAGCTGGTGATGGACACGGAAGTCTACTGTGCTGCAGTCCATGGGGTCGCAAAGAATCAGACACGACTGAGCGACTGAACTGAACTGAGAGGCACATGTAAATGGCACCATGGGAGGCAACCAGCGAAACCTCAAATGTGAGAATTCCCCGGATACATGACATGGTTTCATCAGCAAACAAATGGAGAGAAAACAAGAGGGAAGGGAAATCTATAGATTATAAGACACTTTTTAAAGAGATTCATCCTAAAATATTTATGGATAAAATAATATGATGTCCCTAGTGGTTCAGATGATAAAGAATCCCCCTGCAATGTAGGAGACCAGGGTTCAATCCCTGGATTGAAAAGATCCCCTGGAGAAAGGAATGGCTGTCCACTCCAGTATTCACGCCTGGAGAATTCTATGGACAGAGGAGCCTGGCCAGAGGCTTGCAAAGAGTTGGACAAGACTGAGTGAAATAAGCATGTAATATGATATCTGGCATTTGTTTTAAAATAATCCTGTGAATGTGTGTGTATAGTGACTGTGGAAGAAATGAAATGAAACAGGTCACGTGCTGACAATGATGAAGCTGGGTGATATGAGAGGGTGCACTGGGTTTATAACATCATTCTTTCTGGCTTTTTTATATACACTGTCATAAAAAATAAAGTTTAACAAAATGTCTACGCCATCAATTTCTATCTCATGATATTTCAAAGTTCCTTTAGTGTACTGAAAGCTGGAGATGGTTATATATCCTTTTGCAGAGCAGAAACCTGCTAACTTTATAGGCTGCATCCCTTGATTCTAAGAGTTCTTTGAACACCTGCTATCAACAAACCCAACACTCTTAGTAAAGGCGGTTTCTCTTTGGAGCCAGAATGGGTTGCACAGGATTGCCAAAGGCAGCCCTGTGTCCCAGGAGAACCAGGGCCATGTCCTGGAAAGAGGGCGATCTTCTCTTCTACACGGATATTCTAACTTTATCTTGATGCTAAAACTAACGTACTCAAG
The DNA here is from genome assembly GCA_006410515.1 of Procapra przewalskii. Lineage (NCBI taxonomy): Eukaryota > Metazoa > Chordata > Mammalia > Artiodactyla > Bovidae > Procapra > Procapra przewalskii. Next base: position 13,622,283 of record SJYF01000077.1, on the reverse strand, counting down.
TCCTTCTGCTTCTTCACACTAACTTGACAGCAGATCATCTAAACTTTCCCGTCTGACCGGATGAAGGGGAACCTGGTTTTAGTACTGTAGAAAGTGGTTCAAAGAACAGAGAAAAAGGGCAGAGGAAGGGGCAGCCCGTTTTCAGATTTCATAAGCGACCTTTGAAGAAAAAGGTCTTCACATATCATACCGACAGTGTAATTAAAAGTCACAACAGGTCACTAAGACTATCCCAAGTGATGCTACGAGGCAGGTGAACAGGAAGGCCCTCTGCACCAAGCATCAGTGAGGAAAAGCCTTTGTGGTGATACACGAAAATTAAAGGGAAAGACAATCTTTATGCCTGTCAATCACATCAGTATTCCACCAGTCCTCTCACCTAGCTTATGCTTCTGTGTGATTACAAGAGATATCCTTCTTTTTTCCCCTCACTCTTCAAATGTTTTAATTTTGAAACGTTTCTGTATTCAAATGTCTTAATTTACAAAGGTGGTCTGTGCTGGGTGGGCACCTCATTGATTTGCATATTCTTAAAAATCATTGATTCATAAAGACAGACCTCTAACCTTGAATGTGGAAAGAACAAGTGAATAAAAATGGTGCTTGGCAAAGATAGATAAAAGAGCGACTTCCAAATTTCAGAGTAATGAGTGAGTCACTCTTAATGAAATATACATTATTATATGCTTAGCCACAGAGAAAGTTATGTATGAAAATATAATTTGTTTAGATGATGATCACCTTCCTTATAATAATTAAACCTCAAACTCTTGAGAAAAATGTGTACTAAAGCCACATTCACTCACCCACTCACCTACCTACCCACCCACCCATCCATCCTTCCCTCCTCTCTTGAGCAAAGCACTTAAAGGACGAGAGAAAAAGAAGAGGATGGAGGGAGGACAGAAGTGAAAAGAAAATGAAGGCAGAAAAAAGGGAAAGGAAGGAGATTATCAATGCATGAGGACCACATTTATAAGAAAATTGATAAAATTCATAAATAAACTTTGTTTTTAAGGCAGGTAAAGGTTAATAGAAAAGTGGAGAGGAAGCAAAACTTCTCATACCCAGCTGTCTACACACAACCACTATTAACTTCTCACACCAGGTTATATCTGTTCTAATTAGTAACCTATGCAGACACATCATTGTCACTCAAAGTCCAGAGTTCACGTTAGGGTTCACTCTTCCTATTCTATAGG
>SJYF01000077.1:13608242-13620707 GCA_006410515.1 Procapra przewalskii | reverse complement strand
GACACATCATTGTCACTCAAAGTCCAGAGTTCACATTAGGGTTCACTCTTCCTATTCTATAGGCTTTGACAATGTATTAAGTCATGTACCCACCATGATAGTATCAAGCAGAGCAGTTTCACGTATCTTAAAAATTCTCTGTGTTCTGCCTATTAATTCTTCCCCACCCCAACCCTTCTGCTGGGTCTGCAGTTTTGGCTTTTCCAGAATGTCCTATGGTTGGACTCATACAGTATGCAGTCTTTTCAGACTGGCTTCTGTCACTCAGTCCTACGTATCTAAGGCTCCTCCATGTCTTCTCAAGACTTGATGGTTCATTTCTTTTTAAGGTTAATCATGATTCGCTGTCTGGATGTACCACAGTTTACTTATCCAGTCACCTCCAGAAGGACATCTTGATTGCTTCCAAGTTTTAGCAATTACGAATAAAGCTGCTATAAACATTCATGTGTGGGTTTTTGTGTGAACATATGCTTTCAACTCATTTGGGTAAACACCAATGATTTCAAATGCCAAACTGTATGGTAAGAGTGTGTTTAGTTTCATAAGAAACTTCCAAACTGTCTTCAAAAGTGGCGGTATCATGCATTCCTGCCACCAGTGAAGGAGAGCTCCTGTTGCTCCACCTTCTCACTGGCATCTGACATTCATGGGGTTTTGGATTTTGGCCATCCTAATAGGTGTACAGAGATAGCTCACTGCTATTTCAATTTTGCGTGTCCCAACTGACAAATGATGCTCATAGATGTTCCTCCTATTTGTCATGGGTACATCTTCTTTGGTGATGTGCCTGTTTGGATCTTCCACCTGCTTTTTAGTTGGGTTTTTCATTTTCTTATTGTTGAGTTTTAAAAGCTCACTGTATGTTTTGATTGAGTCCTTTATCAGATGTGTCTTTTACAGATATTTTATCCCCAGTATGAGATTGGCATTCTCATTCTCTTGGCATTCTTTCTTAGAGCAGAAATTTTCAATTTTAGTCAAGTCCAGCTTATCAACTGCTTCTCTTATGGATCGTGTCTTTGATGCTGTATCTGAAAAAATCACTGCCACACCCAAGGTCATCTGTGTTTCCTCCTACATTATCTTCTAGGACTTTTAGTTTTGCATTTTACAGTCTGGATTACTGTAGCTTTTGAAGACTGGGTAGTATAAGTTCTCCAACTTTTTCTCCTTCAATATTATACCAGCTATTCTGGGTCCTTTGGTTCTCCATACAGACTTGAGAATCAATTTGTCCATGTCCACAAATAACTTACTGAGGGATTTCACTGAATCCACGGATCAAGTTGGAAGACCTGATCCTCTTGACAATATTGAGTCTTCCTATCCATAAACATGGACTATATCTTCATCGGTTTAGTTCTTTGATTTCTTTCATCAGAGATTTTATTCATCAGAGTTCTCTTCATATAGTTCTTATACATATTCTATTAAATTTTTACCTAAGTATTTAATTTGGGGTCCTAATGTACATTCTGCAGCTGCTGCTAAGTCGCTTCAGTCATGTCCGACTCTGTGCGACCCCAGAGATGGCAGCCCACCAGGCTCCGCCGTCCCTGGGACTCTCCAGGCAAGAACACTGGAGTGGGCTGCCATTTCCTTCTCCAATGCATGAAAGTGAAAAGTGAAAGGGAAGTCACTCAGTCATGTCCAACTCTTAGTGACCCCATGGACTGCAGCCCACCCAGCTTCTCCACCCAAGGGATTTTCCAGGCAAGAGTACTGGAGTGGGGTGCCATATTCTATTGTGTTCTTAATTTCAATTCCAATGTTTCATTACTGGTATACAGGAAAGTGATTGTACTTGTATCCTGCAATCTTATCATAATTGCTTATCAGTTTCAGGAGATTTCTTGTCAATTATTTTGGATTTTCTATAGAGACAATCATGTCATTTGTGAGTAAGAGCTTTATTTCTCCCTTCTGAATCAGAATATCTTATTGCATTAATTAGAACTTTAATTTTAAAAGTAAACTGCAAGTCATACAGCAACTGGAATGTAGCAATTTTTAACAGAAGAATTTCTAGGGTCTGCTATGTACCTGGTACCTATCCAAGGATTTTACATGTATTCTCATTTAACTTTCACAACAACTCTATGAAGTAGGTATTATTAGTGTTTCCATTTCATGGATTAAACCCCATGGACTATGGCCCACCAGATTCTTCCACCCATGGGATTTCCCAGGCAAGCATACTGGAGTGAGTCACCATTTACTTCTCCAGGAGATCGTCCCATATCAGGGATCAAACCTGAGTCTCCTGCTTGGCAGGTGGACTGTTTACTACTGAGCCGCCTGGGAAGCCTGACTGCTCTAGTACTTTCAAGGAAAAAGTCTGAGAAATTTCTCAGGTTCCTATCTCCAAAGGTGGTGGTTTTATTCTTGAAAACTTTATTATTTTAGAGGATTCCCCTTGTTTTCATTAATTAGAGTTACTCCTTGAAATGACAGCCTATAAGATGATTAGCAGAAATGTTTCAAGTAGATGATAACATTTTCTGAAATCAGTGACCTAAAATGCACCTCTCTTCAATCAACAACAACAAAACAAAAACTCATCTACTGGAGATAATATAGGCAGATTTTCTGAGAATTCAGTGAAGGTGAGGCATGTGTAAAACATCAACGAGAGACTGAGAATTCCATTAGATGTTGATTCTGCTGTTTTCAAGTAACTGAAGAGTACAACGGGGGCAATTTGAGACATAAACGTACCTTTTGATACAAGCGAGAGAGTAACAAGGGTCTTAAAAGAGGTGGAAGTAAAGTCTCATGGACATTCCAGGACAAAGTGTGCGGCAGACCCAGCTTCATGTCAGGCTCAGAGTGTGTGCGGGTTAAGAGGAGGTGCCTGCCCTGAAGATATTCTAGTGCAGATTGAGGCTTTGCCACTCGCTGGCTACAATCTTCTTTGTCCTCCCCAAGACTTAATTCTTTCACGTGTAAAGTGGGGATAATAATAGAAGCCCTCAAAAGCTGGCTGGCGGAGTGAATGGCATGATGTACCAAGCCTTTCACTCAGGCCTGGCACTCAATAATAAACACACAGTGAGTGGGAGTCAGCTGGAGTACTATGTGAAAGCCTGTGGAACTGCCAACATTCTACCATTTTTGACCTACAACAATGGCAGGTTCAACCCAATGGTAATGGTATCTGCCTTTAAGTAGAGTATTGAAAACAATTCCTTTCCACTCCAGATAAACACATCAGACAGACTGGTGTGGTCATTTCCTGGTACCTCCACAACCTTCTCTGCTGGGCAGTAGTCTGCGTTACTAGAAGGGCTGGGGGAGCTGGGAGGCATGTCACACAGGGAGAGCTGCTGTCAGAACCCTCTGGCGGCCCGATGGCAGGCTCTGTCAACGGCATGCACTTTTACACTGACCAGTTCCAGTGGGGCCGCAGTGGCAGCAACAGGGAGATCCGCCCACGTGAGAAACCTCCAGAGACTACGGCTCTTTTGGAGCAGAAGTGCTGGGTGGCATTTGAGCACGAGATGCAAAGCAGTAACAGGCCAGATTCTCCAGGTATAAACCAGAGTGGGCCCCATAACTCTGGATGGGTGGATCCCATACAAGTCTGTTAATAACAGTGAGTTCTGGAGGACAGATTTACACTTCTCCACACGGCATCACCACATCCTGACTCACTCCTGCTTTTTTCTGATGCTACACACCCTGACCCTCATGGCTACCACCAGACACACCACTTATATTCCTCTCTCTGTGGTGAGAAAATTAATCTCATGAGAGGCAGAAATTTCTGTTGCTACCCATCATCTTTACAATAATTATTTTGACATTTTTACAAGTAAGGCTTTCCTGATAGCTCAGTTGGGTGAAGAATCCGCCTGCAATGCAGGAGACCCCAGTTCAATTCCTGGGTCTGGAAGGTCCACTGGAGAGGGGACAGGCTACCTACTCTAGTATTCTTGGGCTTCCCTTGTGCTCAGCTGGTAAAGAATCTGCCTGCGATCCAGGAGACCTGGGTTCGATCCCTGGGTTGGGAAGATTCCCTGGAGAAGGGAAAAGCTACCCACTCCAGTGTTCTGGCCTGGAGAATTCCATGGGCTGCATAGTTCATGGGATCACAAAGAGTCAGACACGACTGAGCAACTTAAAAAAAAAGTTATAAAGTAGGTGTCTCTGTCTTTCATGTGAAAACATTTGACATTTTTTTGCTGCTAAACTCAAACGCGAGGTCCCAATCTTGGAGCTATTTTAACAGCAAGGAAGACCAAAACGCAATCGGACGCTTGCTTATGGAAGCATCCGTAAGCATCCAATGGCACTGCTCTGTGCAGCTCCACTGGCCTGGAGAGGTTTGCAAAACTGTTTCTGGATTTTGGAAATTGGCAGATAATTCCTCTTGTGCAAACACTCTGTATGTTATGTTATGTTGTGCCAGTACAAATGTGTGCTACTGGAATCCATCTTTCTGCATGCTGCGTATGTATGTAATTATACCTCCAGTTAAAGTTTCATACACCAACGTAAACACGTGCTCTTAGAGGGAAAGAGATGGACTCATTCACCCTGATACTCTATGTAACACCTCAGACTATCCCCGGTATGTACTGGAAACTAAGTAAATGCATATTGAATTAAATCACATAGGAAATTCAAGGGAAAATAAATGTTAGTTTTCACATAAAAATCCACTAAGTCAGTGACTCTTGGTGTTAGATTGGGAAAAAAAAAATCATACAATAGTTGCATGAAATTAACTCAAGATTCTCAAGTTATTTTTCCATTAAAGTTAAGCTGAATTACACTCTCTCCTTGACAAGAACATAATATTCTAAGACTTAACAGTCAACATGAGATTAAATATACTTAATTTAAAATATAAGCCCTTGTTTTCCTCCTAAGTGTAGAATCCACTCCACATGGACTAATGCCACAGACCCAGGTAAACCACCATCACAGGCTTGTATCAGCGGAGACATTAGCACTGCATTCTGTTCAGTGCACAGATGTTAACACCAATGCTCAACAGCTGATGGCTCAGTAGAGCTACATGGTTAAGCAGAGATGCTGGAAGAACAAATATGGGTTCCACCTGAAAATACCAAGAATGAAAGGGTGCCCTGAACTTTGCTCTGGCCCTGGAAGCTACAGTGGAAAGACAGGAGACCCCGAGAGCTGGGCTCAAACGTACAGCACACACACGCCTGCTCTGCGGTGGCACGGCTGGCACCTTGAGTGTTTATTCAGAGCTCTGAGCTGAGATGACCACAGCTATTTCCTGCTGGTTTACAAACTCATTATCATATACTGTCATTCTGCACAGGTTTTAATTAAAGACAAGTCTAGATAACTGAGGTGGGTAAGGCTTCAGTAAAGAAAACTGTGAGCTTGACATTGTTTGTACGATACTATTAAACCTTTACAAGAACTTGGCCAAGCAGGCTCACCATGATAATCTCTGCTTTGAATGTAATAAACTCTTCAGTTGGGTAGCAGGGTCAGGCCATCTCATAGGATGATTTTTAGAGCTCTGCAATGATCCATCCAAACCTCAGTTGTAATAGTTTCTCGATCTTTTCAAACACAATTTAACTCATGGGTCTGTAAGCATGGCCACACCCTGAAATTCATCTTTCCTTCGAGCAGCTCCACACTGAGGATCTTAAAAACCTAGAATGCCCCACCTCCTCATGGACCACAATCTCCTGGCCTCCAATTTCTCCACGGTCCCCAATTCCCATTTTGGCTTTCACTGGAATCTCCAGCCTCTGGACATTGCCCTTGGTTCACTGGTGTTCACTGCACTCCAAAGACAGCCATTTTACATTGTGCCTCTCTCAAGTGAATGAGAACAATTCTGAAGTTTTATGCAGAATTTCACAATTCAGAAAGGGCTAGCTCAGGCCTCCTCTTATTTCATTTGCAAAAAGTCTTGTTTTTTAAATTCCTCTTAGAGGAGAGGCAGAGGGGACTCTGCAAGGCCCCCAGGAAGCCTGTTGACTGGAGTGAGCTTAATTTTATCTGCCGGCCTCAGCGGCTCAGAATGGCAAGAGAGCTGCCCAGGATGGAAGGCCACCTGCTGGCACGCCCTGGCACAGACACCCTGCCTCAGTAGTATCGGATGCCAATGAAATAAGCAGCTCTATTCTACAAAGAAAAACGAACTATATAAAGCAGTCAACAATGCGTGCTGGCAGAGAGGCAGTCAGAAAAACAACAGTTGTGTTGAACCAAAGTTTTCCATGTAGCTGGCTCAGAAGACGAAGTTAAAGTCAGTCAAACAAAACCTAACGTGACTGAAATAGGTATGTGTCTTTTTGCTTCCAGCATCTTGAAAAAGCAACAGCAATGCAATACTATAAACCTTCAGTTAATTAATTCAAGTTTTTGGCAGCAAGCTTCATACCCCCATCCTGCATTGCGTACCATCTGTCTACGTGAATATTCAGTTCTCACCCACAACCTGCTTCCTAATCCTTGGAATAAATGTATCTCCTCAAAACCCAGGAAAACGCCCTGTTAGAGTGGAGGGGGGGATGCGGGGAAGGCCTTATATTTTAAATAAACTGATCTCATTACTTTACAATCTGCTACTGCCATCTCCTGCGTTAACGATTGGCAGCACCTTCACATCCGTGAACTGATAAGTGTTTAAGAGGACGACTTCTCATTGGTCAATCAGATGGCACCACATACACAGAAAGAAAAGCTTGATTCTGTTACCTCTAATTGACTTCGCCTCTCAGCAATCACACGTTCATCCTTGTTTCCAAATAGTTTCTTTGGAGGGAATTCAAGGGTCGCAAGCTGAAATACATATTTTATAAGAGATGGATTAATATCACATTTATGATCTTTGGGTCATTATTAATCTATTATTTGGAATCTCTATCACGGGGGCTGGGGGTGGGAAGAGAAAGAGGTTAGATGTTTCAAGATGGTAGGTCCTGCCTTGCTTGGCCTCTAAACAACTGTATGACTTCAAACAGACCAGGTGAGGCTCCACCAGGCTCACACCGGAAGCAGGAGGAGGGGCCTCAAAGGACAGACGGACTTGAGTCTCAATGTTTGGTCCCAGATACAGAGTAGAGATGGTAGTTCATAAGTTTCCTTTTTTAAAACACAAGTTTGTTCTTCTTTCAGTCCTCTTCTTAAACTAGAATTATTTTTGTGTTGAGATGAAGTTTGAAAACTCAGCAAGCACACTACCTGCATAGTTTGTAAGAGAGTTTTTAGACCCTTGCTGTGGTTCTTTCAACTTTCCATGTGGACTTTTCTCAGCTACTACTGCAAATGCAGACTGCCTTTGTGAAAAGAAGACTTCTCTTTCAGTCTTTCACCTTGTTTCCTAAAGAATAAACATTTAGTATTTGTTGTAGCCAGGTCTTAGAATTTCACAGGTATTATTCTTAAGCTTCTGTTCTCAGAAGGAGAAAAATCAATAACAGAAAGGTAAGTTTTCTAATAGACTCCAGGTCCAATAAGAACTCTCTAATCTGGTACAAACCTGACCTGCTCATGTGGCTTTGGCTGAATGAATACTGAGCAGCCATAATTGCTGGTGTTGATGAAATTCGCTTTTTCCTTCCTTCCTTCCTTGCCCTGCCAGGTTCAGATACATTGAGAAGCCAATGAAGCATTACTGAGGAAAAAAAAAAAAAACCTCTCTCCCACAATATAGGTCACAATGTGCCACAAAATTCCTATTTCATGCATATGCAAATCTTGGCTGATTTAAATTTATATTTCCACAGTGGGAATCAAAAATTAAAAACTAACATCTGTATATATATACAGGGCTTTGAAAACTTAAACTTAGTATCAAAGGAGAATATACATATAGAAAAACACATACATCGGAAGTGAGCATGTGAATTTTCAGCATCTCAACACACGGCAACCACCACCCAGATTAAGGAACAGAACATCCCCAGGAGCCCAGTAAGCCCCCATGCTCCCTTTCACTGCCCCCACATGCCCTGTGGAAGGCTGGTGTCAGCCTGACTTCTAACAGCGTGGCTTAGTGCTTCCCATTTCTGAACTTCATGCAAACGGCATCACACAGCATGAACCCTTCTGCTCTGTCACTGCTCGGCCTCAGGTGTGTGAGGTCCCCCCCTGCAACCACGTGCAGCAGTAGCTGGCTCCGTCCTGTGGCTGAACATCCCGCTGTCTGTTCAGTCTCTGTTTATGGGACATCTGGCTAAGTTGCGATCCAGGCCCTTAGGCACCGTGTCTTGTCCCTTAGGCATTGTGCTGCTACGAACATTTTTTCGATAGCTTTCCTATACATTTCCTATAAACGTTATGCAGGGAGCCCTGCTGGTCATAGTCTCAGAGGTGGAATGCAAGTGCTCAGCGGCATCTGGAATTATCAAACAGCTTTCCCAGTGTTACTACCGACACTCCCACCAGCAGCGACTGCAAGACCAAATAAATGGCTTCAGATCCTCGCCAACCCCTGATGCTGTGGTCTTTCTCAGGGCAATTCTGGTGGGTATGCCATGATTTCTGCTGTGGTTCAGACTGATGTTGAACATCTTTTCACGTGCTCATTGACCATATGGGGCTGTTTAACTCTTTTTTTATTGGTATAATGTCTTCTTCTCATTAAGCATAATTCTCCTCTTTGATTCTTCTCAAGGGATCTGAAGTCTTTAGAGCCTTTTTTTAAAGTTAGCTGAAGTTGTACAGAAGTTTCCAATTCCACTGCTCTTTCTACCAAACCAGAGAAACTCTGGGGTGAGACAGGTGTGGGACCTCTTTCCCCTTTTCTCACCAGTGTTTCAATTTGGTTGCTTACATCTATTGAAGGTAAAGAGAAAGACCATGGGCGTAAGACAGGCCAATTCTGAATCATGACCACTAATTAGCTAGCTAGTCTGTTTCTCTGAACCTGAGTAATCTCTGCTGAAAAAAACAAAAACAAAACAAAACAAAAAAACTGCAGACAATGGCAGTAAACGTTACCAGGTATATTTAGTGAAGCAATGCGGAATGCACCTTAGCTACTTTATTCTTTACTAGAGATCTGGTAATTTCTAAGAATGCAGCATGCCACATTCTCTGGTCCCCTCTCTCCATCTCTAGACTGGTGATGTGGCTTCAAGGAGCAGAGAGATTTCTGGAGCCCTGCCTTCACTGGCATAAGCACACTTCCCATATGTTGCAGCTTACAGAAGACAGGTACCCAGAACATGTTTTTTGGACTTCATCCAGCCGTGATTCCATCTTGTGCAAATGTGTTCCCCCCTCAAATGCAGTGATGTTGAAAACCTGGCAAGCACGCTTTCACAGTTGGTTGTCATTTTCTTACATGGCTGATGAGATGATGTGGTTTCTGTTGGGGAAATTCAGTCACACTTGCACACTCAATCAGAGCGGGTGCAGTGAAAGGACCTCAGGCAGATGAACCAGGTGGGAAGCAAGCATCTATATTTCCTCATGGTCAAATGGTAGTACGTACTCTATCCTGGGATGGAGGCTCATATCTTGTGCCATGATGATCCACCCTGTGAAATAACGGTGTATAAACTATGTGTAATACAGTCGCTCAGATTTTAGGAAGAAAAGGGCAACCTTAAACATCACTGAGGCACATAATCCTAAGACTATAATATTCAATCACCTACCTTCAGAGATGAAGAAGCACAGAGTTCAGTGACTTAGAAAAGTTCCATGTCATGAGGTGGGCGAGTCAAGATGAGGAACCAGGACTGACTCTTAAGTTTTCACAGCAAGGCTGTAAAAGGGTATCCACAGGGTATGGAAGGCCCTACTGAAGTCCTCGAGGATCAGGGATCCAGAGGAGACACAATAACCCCTCCTCCAGAGAAGTGAGGAACAGCTGCTGGCAGTGGCCAATGGGCCCACCAAGAGCTGTCCACGAGCCTCGGAGGGGACCTGCACTGACAAGGGGACAGCAAGGTGATGGGCCAGTGACCGTCGCGGGGACAGTGGGAACTGGATGGGACTGGAGGCAGGGTCCCTGGAAGCCTGTCCCGGGATGATCAGCTCCTGCCGACTGACTCCACACATAATAAAACTTAAGCAGCGCTGGAGGGAGGGAGGGAGGGAAGGGGAGCAGAAGTCACCACGTGAAGAACTATTGTATGACATCCCTTAGATGTGGAGTCTAAAAAGAAGAGATACAAATGGGATGAACTAGTAAAACAGAACGGCACCACAGCCTTAGACAAGGAACTTAGGCTTTGCTGGGGGTGGGTGGGGGGCTCTATTTAAAGTGGATAACCAACAAAGACCTACTGTATAGCACATGGCACCCTGCTCGATGTCATGTGCCGCTCTGGATGGGAGGGGAGTGTGGGGAGAATGGACTCATGTATACCTATGGCTGAGTCCCTCTGCTGTGTACCTGAAACTACCACAACATTGTGAGTCAGCTATACCCCAATACAACATGATTTTGGTGTTAAAATATTCTTTTTTTATTTTTTTTAAGTTGCCACATGACTCATAACTCAACATGCATGACCTGGTCCACATCCTTTTGGTGGGGCTGGGACATGAACAAACTGAAGGAGAAAGGCAAGGCTGTGAGGCAAGGTATTAAAAAAAAAAGATTGCTTCCATTAAAATAATTACATTTACATCAGAAATAGCTCTCCAACCTCTTCCCTCTGATAGAATGGAAACTACCTCCATTTCTCCTTTTTAGGGAATCTTGACAGTGCTGTTTAAGCCTTGCCATCTATAAGCTCTTAGGTTGAATGAGATGAAATTGCCAATTTTAAAGTTAAAAATGGTTGACTATCAGCAATCCCATCAGGTTAAACTCCATATAAAACTTCTGACATTTTTAAACGACCACTGGGGCGAACATACATTCCCAGCTGCTTTTACCTGCCGAGGGCAAAGGTTCTCAGTTGTGGGATTGTTGATCAGCTACATCTAAACCAATATTCTTTCAAAGGAATATTTTTCTTAGAGCATTCAAAAATAAAACAGAACTGGAAACATCTTATATTTAAAAAATGCAACATTGGAACCTCCATGGTCCAGGGGTTAAGACTCCAAGCGTCCACTGCCAGGGATGTGGGTTCCACCCCTGGCTGGGGAGCTACAATCCCCTATGCCTCCTGGCATGGCCAAAACAAACAAACAAACAAAAAAAGAGCACTGAAACAACAGCCAAGGAACCGGGGAAACAGTAACAGTACAGGGAGCACCAAAACCACCTAGGGGCCAATAGCTGTTGACTCAGAATGGATTCCAGGGCCATTTTCAACATCAGCCCATCTTTTGAAAAGAAAAAGGCAGAAAAGACCATCATAGTCTTTTCTTGGATTAGAGGAAAAAAGGGCAGGAACTGACTCTTCATTCTCAGCACTATAAAAATCCTTACAATCCTTTGTATCTTTAATATTAGAAAAACCCTTAGAAGAACTGGAAATATGGAGTAGAAGAGAGGCCTGAGCATTTCCTCTCTCCAAGTACGACCGCCTCATTTCTTCTGAAGCAGAACAGTGCAAGCAAGCCTCTATAGGTTTCATTTCTGGACTATGAATTCTTTAAGCTGTCCAAATGTTTTTAAAAATGGACAATTTACCAAGATAGAAAGAATCACTGGTCAGGACAAATGATGTGCCCGGGAGAGCTGAAAAGAGGGAAAAGATTTCTATTGTGCAGAAAGTGTTGCTGTCTGAAAAGTACTATTTCCAACAAATTAAGAATACAAGTGAGGCTCGGAAAGGAGGTGACTGTCCCTGACTTTTCCTCTCATGTCCTACATACACTGACATATGCTGTTTACTTGTTTGGCTTCTCATGCTAAAGAGAAAATTGAAAATAGAATCCATGATATTATCTGGATGTTTACAATTTCTTCTCAAATTCTTTATAGTTAGAATTATTTCATTTTTATGGCTTTATTTTTTTCAAATCTAGCACAGAGACAAGTCTGATTTCTGTAAGAAACATTGTCAGGGATGGTAAACATCCATGAATAAGGGAGAGACTCTTCTTTCATTTCCTTTGTAACCTCTGACAAAGGAAAACACAGTACCCTACATTTCTAAAAATTAATGCTCCTGATGTCCTATATTCCTCACAACTCATAAAAGTATTTCTGACTTGTATAAAAATGATCAAGGTAGTTGGGATTCAGTAATAAGGAAAAAATAACTTTTTTATTTGTACAAAATTCTGTCAGAATCATTTTCTGCCAGAGTTAGCTTGCTGATTTCTACTAAAAAGAGTATGCTGGCATTTTTACTGCAATTGCATTGAAAGAATAGATCACTTCGGAAAGAAGTGACATCATAAAGTCTCGAGTTCACCATTCCATGAAAAAAATTTTAAAAACTTTAGTTTCATAAAGAGCAAAAACCATCAATTTCCCCTTTTAACTTTCATGGAGAGAGTCTCATGTTAAAAAAAATATGATTGCAACAGAAATACTCTTCCTACACACCATAACATTTGATGGAACAGCTCTGGATAAAGACAGTGGACTAAAGCTTTTATTTG
>SJYF01000077.1:13586309-13601089 GCA_006410515.1 Procapra przewalskii | reverse complement strand
CTCAGCGTGAAATTTTCATCTGCAAGTTGGCTTTTCCCTTTTTGATTCCCAATGAACTGACAGAGCCTAATGTCTTCTAAGAGCCATCTTGCTCAAATTCTGACTTCAGTGTTTATTACATTATAATAAGATAGGTTGGCCAGGCTGCTGCCATCAAAAAGACAAATTAAATGTAATGGAAAAGTCTGTTTTTATTAGAAGCCTTTCCCTCTTGGCCAAGTTCACTCTAGGTTAGCCAGGTAGTCTTGCAGGCAACGGACAGCATAGGTTTTGATAAATGGCATCCTTGTTTCTTTGGATATAAATAATGGCAGCCTTAATATAGAAAAGAAATTAAAGTCAGCAATAAAAAAACCCTCACCTATCTTTTATGGTTTTATAACAATTAAGCAGCTAAAACTGGGTTATAAATCACTGAACGAAAACAGAACAACAACTAATAAAGTATGGAATCCTGACTAATGAAAGGAAAACATTTGACTTTTGTTACCACCTAATAAAACTGTACTTTATTGTCATTCCTCATTTACTAGGCATTTTCTTTACTTCTGTATTATGTGGCTACCTAAACAGTACCCAGTTTTTTTTTAAAGATTAGAGAGAAATGGGACTTCCCTGGTGGTCTAGTGGTTAAGACTCCACAGTTTCAATGCAGGGGGCATGGGTTCCACCTCTGGTGGAAGAACTAAGACCCCGCATGGCGCATGGCATGGCCAAAAAAAAAAAAACTCAAGGGAAAAATTCTACATGGCAAAACTATACGGTCAAATCAGCTTTAACCCATCTCTTGCCAGTAGATTAACTACAGGACAACTGGCAGCATCTGAAACACCCACATACTGCAGGTTTATGGTTGTAAATTTCAGCTTCTCCAGCTTTTGAGAAATGCAAATAATGAAAACTCATCAAAGAGCTACCATAATTCTCACAGCTGACAAGAGGGAAGCATTTGTGACTATTCAAAATTAATAGCAGCTCCCAAGGCCTTATAAGAACAGCTGTCACTGAGAAATACACTCACAAACAAATATGCAATTCTCCTCCAAGTTTGACTTATTTGAGGCATGAAGTGGTCATTCTTCAGGACAACCTAGGTAATCAAAGGAGCAACGAGCTTCCTTTAGACCTCTGATACGGTAACATGAGGGTACCTGGTAGCTCAGCTGGCAAAGAATCTACCTGCAACGCAGGAGCTCTCAATTTGATTCCTGGGTTGGGAAGAGCCCCTGGAGAAGGGATAGCCCACCAGTATTCTTGGACTTCCCTGGTGGCTCAAATGGTAAAGAATCCACCTGCAATGTGGGAGACCTGGATTTGATCCCTGGGTTTGGAAGATCCCTTGGAGGAGAGTCTGGCAACCCACTCCAGTATTCTCGCCTGGTGAATCCCCATGGACAGAGGAGCCTGGCGGGCTATGGCCCCTGGGGTCACAAAGAGTTGGACACGACTGAGCAGCTAAGCACAGCACAGCACATGGTAACAGGAGAGAACCATGCTATATTTATGAGCATGTGCTAGGTGCGTAGCTCAGAGCCTGGAACATTCTAGGTTCTCTTAAGGATCTGCCCAATGAACAAGGCAGAATCTTTTGCTGGTGGTCCACATGGAACAGCCAGCAATTATAATTAGGATATTCCACCATCAGAAACTGCTGTCCTACCCTCACTGAAGTACAGAAACTTGGTGAGATTCTAGGTATAAAACTACAGCTGGAAATGTACTAGGACTTCCCTGGCAGTCCAGTGGTTAAGACTCCATGCTTCCACTCTGGGGAGGGCACAGGGTTTGATCCCTGGTTGGGGAACTAAGATCCTGCATGCCACATGGCACAGCCAAAAAAAAAAAGAAGAAAGAAATGTACTTATGAAGGCACTGACTTTGTCATATTTGGTAGAAAGACTGTAATTTAAAACCCTACTCTTCCCAAAGCCAATATCAATTTTGCTTAGTTATGAGCCAGGTAAGATAGATTTGAGGATATTCATGCATGTCGCAACAATTTTGCAAAGTGAGAAACATTTCAGATCTATGAGTATTTCATATTGCATCTTAAAGAAGAATTATGCAGCTGAATTAACTCAAATGCTTGTATTTTCCATCTGCTACTGTGATACTAACTCGTCCCTTTCAGGGACTGAGAATGTGACAGAAAGCTGCCATTGCCATGACATTCGATAGAAGGAACCCCATTTCCAGTTTTCATCCATGGGGTTTTGCTATGCAACAGATCTTCACAGGCAAGAGACCTTCTTCTTCTGGTCTTGTCTGGAGCGCTCTGCGAACTCCCCCTTCTTGAGTGAACATGGTCATGGAGACTCTGGGCCAAGAAGAAGGCCTCGGAGTTGGAAGACACAAACCTTGCCTGGGCCCCAAGTCTTAAGGTGACTTTGAACAAAACTCTCTCTGGGGATTTGATATCTCCTTTCTAAAATGAAAACTGAACTACCCAATCTTTAAGCCCCCCTGGAGTACATATGTTTCATAATATGCAAATGGTTCCAATCCAGTTACAAAAGTCTCCTTGCTGGATAGGAGAGCCTAGTATGAATCTATGTTTCATAGTCTTTGGTGTTCAAAGACGCTATCAACCTGTTTTCGTTGTCTAGGTTTAAATTTGCTTGTCACTAATTTTGATGGGATTATTTGTCACTGGAAATCAGCTTCTAGATTTGGTGATCTATAACAATGATTATAATACTGAAAAATCAATAATGTTCCCACGGTGGATGCGAAAGAAATGACAGGCAGCATCTTAACCAGTGATTCAAAGAGCATCATTTGGGGCTATTTTTTCCCCTAACTACACACACCCTCAGATCCCATGTCAGATTACTGAATCAAAATCTGCTAGCTTGGGGCCTGCATTCACGTATCTTGGAAAAGCTTCTTAGCTAATTGATGTCCTTCTCTCCCCAACCCACCTTTGAAAGCAGTGATTTAAATACAGATTATCTATCAGGCAGACAGGATGGTGTAATATAAGCCATACAGTGAGATACCTGGGCCTCTGATAACATACCAGATCAGGGAGCTGGCAGTGTTCTATTTTTTGCCTACATAGCTGTTTGCTATTTAAAAATTCAAGGAGGCTGAGTGCTTGATGCAGCTGAATTTATCTAAGGCCTACCAAATGCTCCCTGTGGCTATGGTTGGTAGCTTTACAATTTGGGTGGTGAGTAGATTTGCAATTTTTATATTAAATTTGGAACGCTGGTTGTAAAACTGTTTAGAATGCATTTCAGTGATGGATGGTAGATAGCTGTCTAAGACAAATATAAAGCCAATAGCCGGTTTCTTTTCTTTCCCTTTTTTGGTGCTGCTTTGGGGAAATTACTTGGGAAATAAAGAAGGTGAGAAATGGTTCTATCAGTACAAACTGAAAGTCCATATACAAATGACATAAGCTCCTGCCTAATCGTTTTCTTCTCCCAGTGATATTTACTGGGCACACAGAGACTGCCAGAAGTGAGACTGAACAGTTGCTCTAACACAGCAATCTTTCATGTTCTACTCGAACGCTCTGAAAATGCTTTTCTCCCTCAGATCCGCATCAGGAAGAAAGGAGCCCCCCTGGGAACGTGGCTGATGGATGCTGATCCTGTCTGACACCAGGGGACTCTGAAGACTCACTGTGATAACTCAGTTATGATTCAGACAGGAACGCCTGTTCCCAGTAACTTAGGCACACGTGGGCCTTAAGGTTCCCTTAGCATTTATTTTGATTGTACATTTTAATACTTAAAATATCCTATTTTCATGGTTCATCCTCTTGCCTCTGGGCAGAACATAAACCTGCTTCAGAATCACTATTAGCCAAGATTATAAAAGGGCCCTCAACAATCGATTCCAACGCTTAACTGCTTTCGCCGTGAGATGCTTCTCTAGAGGCATAAGGGGTCCATTAGGCTCTAGCACTCAGAAGGACTCCTTGTTAAACATACTAAAATGAAGTCCTTGGCATCTCTGGACCTCCTAAAAGGAGCAGCTCTCTCAGTGACCCTCTGACCTTTTAGCCCTATGTCCTATACCTCATTAAATACACTCAGCGCCCATCAGACCACTCAACCAAAGTGGGGGAACAGGATGGGACACAAGGTCTTCATCATTCATTCGAATGGTTGAAAGGGAATGAGCTTTTAAAATAGTCTTTTCAGCTTCTGGATGAGCTATGCTTTTGTCTTGATGGACTCTCAGACTATGACCTGGACCCACAAGTAAACTTCACAGACATTAGACATCAAAAGTAAACTCTGCCTCATCCATAAAGAGAAGAGGACATTTAATGGGGCTCTGTTTCCGAGCACATAACTTCATTGTATTTAAAAGGGTTATACTGACTTTAATAGAGTGGAAAATGCACAGTCTTCATATAGATAAAGAGCACTGTGGCAGTGATTTGCATGACCACATTTCAAAGGTGCGCTCTCTGGCAGACACTGCACAATTCTTCGTAGTTACTTTCAATAGCGTATTTCATCTGAGGCCCTCACAATATTTTACAAACTAGCTGGGGCATGATCATTTTATAGATGTGGACTCTGAAAACACAGGGTTTAATCTGATGACGATTCCATACGAGGTCAACGAAGGGGCACGGAGAAGGGAAGCCAGGAGGAGCGTTATCTTGCAGGATACATGTCAGTGCATCAGGGGGAATAACTAACTCAAAACAGAAGGCAAAGCTACTTAGCATCCAGAGGAAAACGCTAGGATGACAGAACATAAATAAACAAAAATAAAACAACAGTTTTCAAACCCTCAAATAATGCAACACCTCCAGCCAGCGAGTGCTCAGCCCGCACACACAAGTGACCTGGAAGTGGACCGAGCGTTGACGCTCACATACAAGCCCGGCCGCCTGCAGGCACCCTGCTCCTCTTCAGTATTATTCAGGACAGATAATTCAGTTTTGTTTTTTTAATTATGAAATCTGTCACCATAAAAAATAATGGATTAAATTTTTCTGTGATTTTTGCTTTTTTCCTGCCCACAACGCCCACACCCCCGAGTTTCAGGGAATCCACTGACTGACCGCTCATCCTTTCAATTCACAAGTCTGCTTTGCGTGTAAATACCCCTAAGTTCCTTCTATTTTCTTCACAGACATATGTTACACCTAATAACCAACAACCCCTGCCTACTTTATTTGGTCCACCACCCAAGTGTATACAAAACACCCCTTAGGGGCCCTTCAGTTGACATCATTCTCCTTAAGGAGACATTACAGTAAATAATTAAGCAAATGAAAGTGAATAAACAGGGAGATTAGAAGACCTAGCTGAATGATGCGTAAGGAATTCTTAAAACCCTCTCACTAATGGGGGTGAAGGCCCTCAGGGGTCCCAGTCCACCCCGTTTCTGTGTGCTCTTTCCTAATCTTGCTTTTTCATAAACGGAGTCCTTAAGAACAGGTGAACAATTATGAGAGTTCTTCCCAGAGACAGTCAGCACTTGTAGATAGGTAGGTATCTTCCAGAATGTACAGGGTGGTCATTACAACGGCAAAAATCTGGAAGCTGCCTGAAGGGCCATCAAGCGGATTCTTGGAACCCGATCAGGTGACACGCCAACTCTGTCACCAGGCACCACTACTCACGGGAAAATGATTCATCGCTTAACGAGCAGATAAACTATTTTGTGAACTAGGGAAGCCACAGCTATTTGGGAGGAAGCCACAGCTTAAGGCTTCTCGGAGTGCGGTGACTCTTGTAATTCAGCATGTCCCACATGCAGACTCTGGACATTCTGCCCATGGGGTTGTTCCCAGAGAAAGTGGCTCTTATGGCCTAGGATTCTATACAGCAGACTGGTTCTTCAGGCCTCCCCACATGGGTCTCTTCTCTTACCACCTAAATATCCCAGGATATATCCTGGGAGAGGTGCAGCAGAGAGAACAGCGCTTAGACAGCCATGTGGACTGTGCTGTTCCCTGCTGCCAGGCCCCCTCTGTGCCTGGGCCCTGCTGGAAAGCAGTGATCTCTGTCTTACGTCATTCCTGGGTCACCTGGGGTGAAGCATGGCCTACAGACCATTTGGAGGCAGCTGACGAGGTCAAGAAGATTCACATTAGATATAGGGATGGAGGTCAACAGTAATAAGAGTGACCATANNNNTGAACACCTAACACACAGATTCTTGATCTCAAGTCCCAATCAACACTCGGCAAGCAAGGCTACACAAAAGAAATGTCAACATTATGGAAAAAAAAAAATAAAGCTGATATTCATCTTGATATTCAAGCTTCATCTTGAAAATCTTAAATGGACAATGCTGTCCTCTCAGCAAAACAAGATAGAATGACATGCTACTGTGTATTTAGAGATGATGCTTCTCCTCATTTCTGTTCGGATATTGCTGTTTGGTTAGAAATAGGAAACAAAGTTGAACTGCCTGGGCTTCTGCTCACAGGCTGTGTCACACGAGGCAAGTCTCTCACTTCCACCAGAGACCATGAATGTCAAAGGCAGAGCACAGCAAGACAGGATGCGCTCCGTGAATGATGAGATGTCCCCCAGAGCCGAGGCCACAGAAAAGCTCCCTGGCGCTGGTGTATCCCACGGGGTTTGTGATTAGCCCGGCTTCCCTTTCTCCAGGTGGCGCTGTTTTAGGACCTCGCTATGTGATTTCAACCACTACTCACATTCTCTCTTCTCTTTCAAATTCATGCACACTGTCTGCAGTTTCTCTTTCATAAACTGTTTTTTGTCCTCATAAGGAAAAAACTGATGTCACCAAGCTGGACTCAGCATGGAAAAGCAACTTCCTGTCTTCATTATTTACATCAGGAGTCCATCTTCAGGAAATGGGTTTCTGGGAACAGACGCCTATTAACAGAATGGAAATTCCAGCTGGACTTCGATATTCAGACCCTCCTTTACAGCACCCAGTGTAACGGGTTTCCCATGGAACCATTGAGTCTCGGCCCTCCTCTCTCCCACACTTGCCCCTTTTTATGGGTCTTTTAATTCTGGGAACACGTTGAGCTTGGTCCCTCCCCAAGGCCCTTGCACTTGCTATTCTCTCACCTTCATATGAGCTCATCTCCAGATCTTCATGCCTCCGTTTCTTTCCGGCACCAAGATCTCAGCTCCGTCTCTCTCTTCGGACCCAGCCTTTCTCACCAAGCCATCTACAGCAGCCCACCGGCCAGCTCACACTATCACAGTGCTTTGTTGTATTTCCCTGTGGCACTTAACACCATTTACAATCCTCTTATTTCCTGGGTTTCATTTATCTATTTATTGCTCATTTTCTCCATTCATGAGAGGATGGGTGTGGCTGTCGATCACAAGTGGATGCACCGTGCAGGGCTGCTCCACAAAGGTTTACGACCAGATGCAAGAGGAAACCACCTATATGTTTTTCCTTTGAAAGCCACTTAATTTTTTCAGCATGTAGGTCAAACACTCTTCTTCCAGCTGAAAATAATCCTAAAGGACTATTTTACACATGCGATCATCTCTGTTCATTAATTTTGCCTGGTACCAGGCAACAGCTCAGTTCGCCAGTTAACTTATTTTTTACCTCTGGTGAGCTGTCTTCTACTATATCTTTAAAGATCGCTTGTGTCTGCTCTAAAGTTTTCTTTAAAACGTTGATTCAGTCAGTTCAGTCATGTTCTACTCTTTGTGACCTCATGAACCACAGCACGCCAGGCCTCCCTGTCCATCACCAACTCCCGCAGCCTAAACAAACTCATGTGTGTTGAGTCGGTGATGCCAACGAACCATCTCATCCTCTGTCGTCCCCTTCTCCTCCTCTCTTCTATCTTTCCCAGCATCAGGGTCTTTTCCATGAGTTAGCTCTTCGCATCAGGTGGCCAAAGGATTGGAGTTTCAGCTTCAGCATCAGTCCTTCCAATGAACACCCAGGACTGATCTCCTTTAGGATGGACTGGTTCGTTCTCCTCACAGACCAAGGGACTCTCAAGAGTCTTCTCCAACACCACAGTTTAAAAGCATCAATTGTTCAGCACTCAGCTTTCTTTATAGTCCAACTCTCACATCCATACATGACTACTGGGAAAACCATAGCCTTTACTAGATGGATCATTCTTGGCAAAGCAATGTCTCTGCTTTTGAATATGCTGTCTAGGTGTAAGGTCGGACCCCGGGGGCCATGATGGGCCGCCCCTCCTCTCCCTCCCGCCAGCGAGAAGGTCCCTAAGGAAACTCCCGGATCCTGGGGACCAATGACAGCACACTTTGCCCGTTGCCATGACGAGCCGCCCCTCCTCTTGCCCGCTCCCTAAAGGAGGGAGGCTCCCAGATCCCAGGGACCAATGACAGCACACTTCGCCGCTAAAGCCGCCCTGCCCCAGCCGCATAGAAAGACCTATCAGCCCGCGGCACCGTGAACCGGCAACCTATCCAAACCCCCATCCGCTAACCCAGCCACCCCTCGCAGCGTGCATATATAAACAAACCTCTAAGGCAGTCCGGCGCATGGACTTCCTGGACCTGCCTCCTTCGGGTCTGGGAACCCCGCCTGGGAGCGCTTCCCCAGTAAAGCCTGTTAGACACTCTTTTGGGGTCCTGTCGTCTTTACCTAACACTAGGTTGGTCAACTTTCCTTCCAAGGAGTAAGTATCTTTTAATTTCATGTCTGCAATCACCATCTGCAGTGATTTTGGAGCCCCCAAAATAAAGTCTGTCACTGTTTCCACTGTTTCCCCATCTATTTCCCATGAAGTGATGGGACCAGATGCCATGATCTTCGTTTTCTGAATGTTGAGCTTTAAGCCAGCCTTTTCACTCTCCTCTTTCACTTTCATCAAGAGGCTTTTGAGTTCCTCTTCACTTTCTGCCATAAGGGTAGTGTCATCTGCATATCTGAGGTTATTGATATTTCTCCCTACAAGCTTGATTCCAGCTTGTGCTTCTTCCAGCCCAGTGTTTCTCATGATGTACTCTGCACAGAGGTTAAATAAGCAGGGTGACAGTATACAGCCTAGATGTACTCCTTTTCCTGTTTGGAACCAGTCTGTTGTTCCATGTCCAGTTCTGACTGTTGCTTCCTGACCTGCATACGGGTTTCTCAAGAGGCAGGTCAGGTGGTCTGGTATTCTCATCTCTTTCAGAATTTTCCAGTTTATTGTGATCCACACAAAGGTTTTGGCATAGTCAATAAAGCAGAAATAGATGTTTTTTCTGGAACTCTCTTGCTGTTTCGATGATCCAGCAGATGTTGGCAATTTGATCTCTGGTTCCTCTGCCTTTTCTAAAATCAGCTTGAACATCTGCAAGTTCATGGTTCACATACTGCTGAAGTCTGGCTTGGAGAATTTTGAGCATTACTTTACTAGCATGTGAGATGAGTGCAATTGTGCGGTAGTTTGAGCATTCTTTGGCATTGCCTTTCTTTGGGACTGGAATGAAAACCGACCTTTTCCAGTCCTGTGGCCACTGCTGAGTTTTCCAAATTTGCTGGCATACTGAGTGCAGCACTCTCACAGCATCATCTTTCAGGATCTGAAATAGCTCAACTGGAATTCCATCACCTCCACTAGCTTTGTTAGCAGTGATGCTTCCTAAGGCCCGCTTGACTTCACATTCCAGGATGTCTGGCTCTAGGTGAGTGATCACACTATTGTGATTATCTGGGTCATGAGAATCCTTTTTGTACAGTTCTTGTGTATATCCTTGCCAGCTCTTCTTAGTATCTTCTGCTTCTGTCAGGTCCATACCATTTCTGTCCTTTATTGAGCCCATCTTTGCATGAAATTCCCTTGGTATCTCTGATTTTCTTCAAGAGATCTCTAGTCTTTCCCATTCTGCTGTTTTCCTCTATTTCTTTGCATTGATCTCTGAGAAAGGCTTTCTTATTTCTCCTTGCTATTCTTTGGAACTCTGCATTCAGATGGATATATCTTTTCACAGCTATT
Source organism: Procapra przewalskii (assembly GCA_006410515.1). NCBI lineage: Eukaryota > Metazoa > Chordata > Mammalia > Artiodactyla > Bovidae > Procapra > Procapra przewalskii. Next base: position 13,591,206 of record SJYF01000077.1, on the reverse strand, counting down.
TGTAAGGCCTCCCCAGACAGTCATTTTGCCTTTTTGCATTTCTTTTTCCTGAAGATGGTCTTGATCCCTATCTCCTGAACAATGTCACAAACCTCTGTCCATAGTTTTATCAGGCACTATATCAGATCTAGTCCCTTAAATTTATTTCTCACTTCCACTGTATAAGGGATTTGATTTAGGTCATACTTGAATGGTTTAGTGATTTTCCTCACTTTCTTCAATTTAAGTCTGAATTTGGCAATATGGAATTCATAATCTGAGGCATAGTCAGTTGCCGGTCTTGTTTTTGCTGACTGTATAGAGCTTCTTCATCTTTGGCTGCAAAGAATATAATCAATCTGATTTAGGTGTTGACCATCTGGTGATGTCCATGTATAGAGTCTTCTCTTGTGTTGTTGGAAGAAAGTGTTTGCTATGACCAGTGCGTTCTCTTGGCAGAACTCTATTAGCCTTTGCCCTGCTTCATTCCGTACTCCAAGGCCACATTTGCCCATTACTCCAGGTGTTTCTTGACTTCCTACTTTTGCATTCCAGTCCCCTATAATGAAAAGGACATCTTTTTGGGTGTTAGTTCTAAATCTTGTAGGTCTTCATAGAACTGTTCAACTTCAGCTTCTTCAGCATTACTGGTTGGGGCATAGGCTTGGATTACCATGATATTGAATGGTTTGCCTTGGAAATGAACAAAGATCATTCTGTCGTTTTTGAGACTGCATCCAAGTACTGCATTTCATACTCTTGTTGACCGTGATGGCTGCTCCCTTTCTTCTAAGGGATTCCTGCCCACAGTAGTAGATATAATGGTCATCTGAGTTAAATTCACCCATTACAGTTCATTTTAGTTCGCTGATTCCTAGAATGTCAACGTTCACCCTTGCCATCTCCTGTTTGACCACTTCCAATTTGCCTTGATTCACGGACCTGACATTCCAGGTTCCTATGCAATATTGCTCTTTACTGCACTGGACCTTGCTTCTAACACCAGCGACATCCACAACCGGCTGTTGACTTTGCTTTGGCTCCATCCCTTCATTCTTTCTGGAGTTATTTCTCCACTGATCTCCAGTAGCATACTGGTCACCTACTGACCTGGGGAGTTCCTCTTTTGGTATCCTATCATTTTGCCTTTTCATACTGTTCATGGGGTTCTCAAGGCAAGAATACTGAAGTGTTTTGCCATTCCCTACTCCGGTGGACCGCACTGATTAGAGCTATTATTTCTCTGCAAATTTGTTTAAATATCGCTCACCTCAAATTTCAATTATAATGCCATTTTACTAGACAGCAACCCTAAAACGTCCTTATACTACTTCTGCCCATCACAGTTTACTGATATTTTTCCTAGAATGCCTGTACCTCACTTCAAGTGGTAACTGGAACATAGCATGCATATTTTAAAAGTGTCAGTTATTATTATATTTTCCTGGTTTATCGTCAAGCCTGCCTGATATAAATTTAAGATGCAGAAGAGAAGACATTCTGGTTCTTGTCTGCTACTTATGTTATGAGAATTTACAAAAATGTGCCTATGTAGAATGGCATTGAACTAATGGCACTGAAAGAACTGCTGTGAAATAAATAATGGATGAAGGTACACACACACACACATGCACACACACACACTCACACACACTCACACACACATACACTCACATATATATTCCTTGTAAAGTTTGTATCCTTTTGTTTCAAGCAAATTGCTTCCCCACCTACTACTACTGTGGGAATTTCGTAAGCTAACACGAAAATCTATACATTATTAAAGTACTGATACAGTAACTTACCATCAAGTAGTTAATGAGCTCCAAAGCTCACTGCGAAAACCAGTTGTTCTGTACATTTAATATGTACACAATTACTTCTTATTATCAAAATTAACTTGCGACAGGAAGAGTAAATTGCAGAAACAAACTTAATAACAACTTTGATGTAGTTACTTTCAGAACTGAAGCCTCTTGGGAACACTGACCTAAAATTCATACCTGAAGCTTCTTCAATTTTTAACTGAATACTATTACGATAATGACTTAACAACAGAATTTCAGAGACAACTCAATTTTTCCTGGACCCAAGATTCTGTACATCAAGGAAGCACTTTATTTACAAAAAGGAATTCTTCTTTATGTTGTGTATCAGATAAGACAGAGTAGAAGCCATGGAGGAAATAGTATGTAATTAACATGAAACAAATTAGGGACACATGGATGATTAAATTGTTTTTAGAATATCATAAGAAACTATAAAAATAGGGCTAAAAAGCCATACTTAGGGAAAGCAGGCTGAAAAGACAATGACTAATAATTGATTTATAGTCAGTTCAATCCAAACTTCCCAAAGATCAATACCTACACAAGGCTTCCTTTTAACTGGAGCAAAAATAAACAAAAAGTAAGAATAATGTGTATCGCTTGGAAGATACACATTAATTTTAGGAATACCTTCCTTTGCTGAAAAGTATTAAAAAACCAGTCTTTGTCCAAATTTTTAAAAAATGACTACACGAATGTATCCACACACTCTGGGTATCTTATCAGATGCATGAAATGCCTCCTTGCTTCTAGACAATTCTGTATTTACTATCCATCTCCCCTGCATGTGTGATGGCAAACTAACTTTTATGACTTTACTCCTCATTATGTGGAAGTCTAAGCATTAATGTAGTCTTTTTTATGGGAAAAAGGGGCAAATTCATACTGAAAAACGCATTACTATTTCATTTTAATAGGTCTCACTCATGGATGAGAAGTTATAAATTGATCAAAATATTTATTTAAAAAATACATCATAAAATTGATGTAAAGGATAGAATTGACTTACTATTCCTTACTACCACTCAAAATTTTGTGTTCAGAAAGATGTCTGAATTGTATAAAATACAAATGGAACAGAGAACAAAAATCAAAAAGCTATTTTTGAAAGATGAGTGACTGGAGTAAAACTTGGTGACATGCGCAAGCTGATACCTAAAGAGGAAGGAGGGGGCACTGCCAGGGCGGCCAATGGCATTTACTTTTTAAAGCAGATGTTCTTAATTGAAAACAACTATGTCATAACTCACCTCTGCATGCTTCAGTTTCAGTGTTTTATGCATTTCCCGGAAACGACTGTAACGTCTGAACACGGTCCACGTCTCATCCAGGACAGTGATCTATTCACAGGGAAGAGCGAAACAAACCAGCATTAATTAGAGGAAAAGGCGACTCAGTTTCTATAAAATAATTTATAAATTAACAAAAAGGGATAAGCATGTAAATTTCTCCAGAAGTGAAAACATTAATCTAACAACACAAATCAGCCTTATAAATGATAACTGTGCTCTGCTGATGCAAGCATCTCTGCTTCCCAAATCCTGTTATGAGCAGCACGTGCCCCTGTAAAGTGAAGGACAGAGTCCCCTCTTCAGGGCTTATCAGAAGTTCCCTCCACTCTCCACGTGGGGCGCAGAGAGGAAAGCTCACACAGGACCTCTGAGTGCTGTGCCCACACAGACGTTTACACTCCTATGTAAAGACGTGGCGTTGGTTCCAGATGCCACCACCATGGACAAGAGAGAAGCAGCAGCAAAGAAAAGAAGAGGGATTGGGGCGGGGGGTGCAAAGGAGGAGAAAGTGGAAGACAAAGAGAAAAAAGAAAAAATAAAAAAACTGTCTGCATCTCAGTGATCATTAGCATGAAAACCCACACTATAATCTGCTTTGTTTTGGAGGAAGACGTCTCAGTCCAGCCTCTCACCAGCAGTGGGACTGACTGTTCCTGCTGGATGATGTGTCCTGTGGACACTCTGGCACCCATCAATCATACACCAAGGTCACGGGGACCTGAAGAAGCTGGGAGATACCACCAACCTCTGTGGTCACACCTGAGTCATCAATTCCCATCTCACTCGCACCACTGCTCCAGATCCATGTCCCCAGCTGTGAGATGACTTTTCTTTAGATGTTGCACAGCAACTTCAAGGTCAGCTTGTCTGAAACAAACCCATCCATTCTCCCTGGTCTGAACTCTGCTTCATCTCAGTGCCTGTCACTACCAGCCACCGAGCCACGCCAGACGGACGCTGGTCCAGCTGCCCCACGCACCACAGTCAGACAAGCCCCGGGTCCCGCGCCCTCCTCGGGGTTCTACCTTCTCACCCTTTGCCACCACCCCCGGCTCACTCTGCACCACCAGGTCCCACATGGCCTTGGCCAAGCCTCCCACAGTGTCCCCACCCAGCTGCCCCTCCAATCCCTTCCCTGTACCACTGACATCCCCGACAAGCCTCATGCTGCTCCTAGAAAAAGACCTACATTTTAGACGCGTGCCCCTCCGACAGCCCACAGATGTGTTCACGCACGGGCACCCTGTTAACTGCACACTCAGCCATGCTGGCCTCTGCAGGGGACATAACCCTGAACCAGAAACCTCCCCCTGTGCCTGAGAGGAACACCCTCCTCAGGCTGGTGATTCAGCCCGATTGGCCCACAGGTAAACTCCAGCGGGTGAGCAGTGGCGTCGGGGGCCAGCAAACCACTGGGACTGGCAGGGGGAGGACACCCATGCAGAGCCCTAGGGAGGAGGGGTGAGCCTTGAGTTCGCTCATTTTCCCCAAGTGGCAAATGAGATGATGTGGGGTTGTACAAGGATGTACGTTTCAGAACGTTCATCATCTGGCTCTAGATTCATCATTTACAACAAAGCTTCAATTGTGGCAGCTTTTTTCCTGTTTCCTTTTAAAAGATATTTAAATAAGGGAAAGAAAAAAGTATGTTAACAAAAAAGCATTTAGCAAAAATGGTACCAATGTCACCTAAAGTTGGGGAATACTGCCCCTGGGAGCTCAGCTGAGGATCTTCTCCCCAGCTCTCTCCTTCTCAACAGACCCCACTGAGCATAATCAGCAAGGGGGGAGGGGGGG
>SJYF01000077.1:13553920-13571371 GCA_006410515.1 Procapra przewalskii | reverse complement strand
CCCTGGGATTTCTTTGGAAGGAATGATGCTAAAGCTGAAACTCCAGTACTTTGGCCACCTCATGCGAAGAGTTGACTCATTGGAAAAGACTCTGATGCTGGGAGGGATTGGGATTGGGGGCAGGAGGAGAAGGGAACGACAGAGGATGAGATAGCTGGATGGCATCACCAACTCGATGGACGTGAGTCTGAGTGAACTCTGGGAGATGGTGATGGACAGGGAGGCCTGGCGTGCTGCGATTCATGGGGTCGCAGAATCGGACACGACTGAGCGACTGAACTGACTGACTGATGCATGGAGTAAAGTGATGGAAGGAAATGGTGGCTGCTGTTGTTCAGTCCCTCAGTTATGTCCACTCTTTGCGACCCCATGGACTGCAGCACGCCAGGCTTCCCTGTCCTTCACCAACTCAACTCCCAGAGCTTGCTCAAACTCATGTCCACTGAGTCGGTGATGCCATCCAACCATCTCATCCTGTGTCATACCTTTCTCCTCCTGCCCTCAATCTTTCCCAGAATCAAGATCTTTTCCAATGAGTCAGCTCTTTGCATCAGGTGGTCAAAGTATTGGAGCTTCAGCATCCGTCTCTCCGGTGAATATTCAAGTTTGATTTCCTTTAGCATTGACTCTCCAGGCAAGAACACTGGAGTGGGTTGCCATTTCCTCCTCCAGGGGATCTTCCCAACCCAGGGACGGAACCTGTGTCTCGTGCCTCTTGCATTGTGCAGGGCAGGTTCTTCACCACTAGTGCTACCAGGGACACCCAGGAAACGGTTAGCATAGTTCATTTTCAAACTCAGAACACTGAGGCAGAAAAACAACAACAAAACCCAAACAGTCATAAAGATGAAAGTCATTAAGGGATTTCCAAGAGTAAAGTCTCACTCATTCTCAACACCTTATCCAGTACTTAGAATGTGGCCGGCCCTATTCCAAGCCTTTCACGTACAAAAGCTCTTACAGTCCTCAAACCAAGCCAGTCCACGGGCTCCCTCAGCCCCATTTCACAGATGAGGCACGGCGAGGTTACCTGGAGGGGGAATACCCACCCCCAGCACTTCTCCAGCAGCTCCGCTTCTACTGGAGCCCAGACACTTCTGTCTCTCCTGCCAAGGGAGGGACAGCACATTCTCATGTCTGTGTCTAGGACCAGACCCTGATAGTGCTGTGGACAGGGTGCACCCTACGGGAACGTGAGGCCCTCGGGCCACCGCCCTGAGTGCACGAGGCGGCCCTTCCTCTGTGAAGAACGGGGAATTCTCCAGGCAAATGCCAGCAGCCCAGTCCTGGTGCTCGTGAGGACAGCGCCTGGGATGGGAACAGAAGGAAGCAGAGCAACGACAGGCCTGCAGACAGGGCTTCCATCAGCTCAGAGCGCAGCTGGGACTCCGAAAGGCTCCAGGTAGTGCATGTTTCTCTGATTCGCCTTTACAGCTGCTTCACGATTTTGGCCAGATCTGCATATGGCCAGCCTGTAATCTGCTGACAATTTTCATTTAAATCAACTCAGTGAAAAAGAATTAAGTATGTTCTTTACTCATGTCTTAGGTTCTATTCACGAAATCAATCTAATAATCATACTTTATTAGCACATTTATCCACTAAAAGAAATCTCTGCACCAACCATAATCAGTACATGTCCTCCAGTGCTGTGAGTTCTGAAGAATTCTGAGTTGGTGAAAGTCACTCTTTACCCTCTAATTTAAAAATATAGAAATAACATTTATAAATATGCCTTACACGGAGTAACTCACAGTGAACTTTTTGGCCAATCCAACATATAACACATAGGTGCGAATGGAACTTTTTCTTGTTCTTTAGTCACTAAGTTGTGTCCAACTGGTTTGTAACCCCATGAACTGTAGCCCACTAGGCTCCTCTGTCCATAGGATTTCCCAGGCGAGAACACTGGAGCGGGTTGCCATTTCCCCCTCTAGATCTTCCCAACCCAGGGATAGAACCCGCATTTCCTGCATTGCAGGCAGATTCTTTACTGCAGAGCCACCAGGGAAGCCCCAAATTGACCTTTGCTGCTGCTGCTGCTAAGTCGCTTCAGTCGTGTCCGGCTCTGCGCGATGCTATAGACGGCAGCTCACCAGGCTCCCCCGTCCCTGGGATTCTCCAGGCAAGAACACTGGAGTGGCTTGCCATTTCCTTCTCCAATGCATCAAAGTGAAAAGAGAAAGTGAAGTCGGTCAGTCGTGTCCGACTCTTCGCCACCCCATGGACTGCAGCCTATCAGGCTCCTCCTTCCATGGGATTCTCCAGGCAAGAGTCCTAGAGTGGGGTGCCATTGCTTTCTCCTTACAGACACACAATTTCAAATGGCTGAGAAAAGAAACAGGGCAGGAATCAGGCATTAGGTCAGGGGCAGTAGAAACACTGGGTCAAGGACATGATGGAACATTTAATAAGAAACTGCAGAATCTGGCCAAATCCAACCAGCACCACTACCACACGACAATCATGCCTTCTCAAGAGACACCTCAAATACATAAATCAAGGCACAAGTTGTGTCAGAGACATGGCGGGAGGGGGAGGGATAATCAGTCAGTAGAAATAAGAATCTAAAAACTTTGATTAATTAGCTAAGTTATTTGCACTGTTTCTCCAGGAAGACAGAAAGAATACACAAGCCTACAGGGAGCGATCCCGCAGAGCCTGAGGGCTCCCCTGAGGGGCATCTGGGAGGTGGGGGAAGTGCTGGGGAAGGGTGGGCTGGTTTCAGGATCCCCCCACGGCTGATCCATGCTCATCTGCTTCTACAGTGTCCTCCTCACACGAGATTCTCTGTTCAAAGTGTTCGCTACATAGAAATCTGGAAACGCCCGGTCATGTCCGATTTCCTCGTTTTACCAGTGAGGAAACTGAGGCTCAAGGAAGGTGGAGACTTTGGGTCGCTCAGTCAGCCGCAGTAGAGTCCAGGTGCAGAGAACTCAACATCCAGACTCTGGCGAGCAAAGCCACCTCCAGGAAGGCCCTCCTGCAGACAGATACTGGTGATCCTAGTGGACGGCACGAAAGTAACACGCTCACTCATCCTCAAAAGGGAAGGAGAGGATGGCGGCCAGCAGGATGTAATGAAGCGTATGAGTCGAGGGAACTCCACTAGAAATGAGATGAAGTCATTATCTGGGGAAGGATGGGGTAAGGAGACAGGCACGTCTCTTCCTGAAAAGTCCTATAAGTCAGATCACAGATTAGGAACGCTTCCTACTCACTAATAACAGAAACAACAAGGAAAGCAGCAGTAGGAATAACCGCAACAGCCACAACGCATTACTCTTCATCATATACCAAAAGCTGCAGGCAGCCTTTTATGCACACTTAGCATCCCTGTGACATAAATATTATTATTCTTGCTCTAACAGATTAAAAAACATGGAGCCCAAGTCCATGGTGGGATGGCCCCACTGTCCCGGTTGGCCTGGGCACTAGGGCCCTGAGGCGCAGCACCGTCCATGCCCAGAGCAGGAAACCCTGGCAGTCTGGGGTGGCTGGTGACCTCACCCGTGGGCCTGGGAGGTGACAGCAAATGTCCATGTCGGCCTGATTCCCCATCCACCACCACCTTCTACGGGTAACTTCCCTCCACCTGCCCCGGGCCAGACTTTCACATACTGGTTGAAAGAAGGACAAGACCAGTACTGTACAAAACCACACGTGCCTGTGTAGCATTGTTTCCTTTTACACGCCTGCAGCCTCCAGAAAAGCGATGAAGGGACACTTACCTTGACCTCAAACTCGAAGTGCTCGTCCTTCCCTTGGCCGCAGAGAACATAGCGGGGGATACTGATTTTGATGGGGTCCTTCAGGTCATCTGGATTTGCTCGCATAGAGCGGGAAACCATCCGCTATCAAAGGCACATTGGATGGAAGAACAAAAAGAGATCAAGATCACTGCGCTGTAAATACCCCGCCCAGGCAGGCGGAGGAGAGTTTCAAGCAAGGAACAGAACACCCAACCAGCACAGTTTATTTAGAAAAATGATGGCTTCCTTTGAAAGAGAAATGCTAAGTCTCTCTCATGACAGAAGACCATTGCTTAAGAGACACCAGTCCACAAAGGTAGCGCGAAAGCACTCCCAAATGTTGTCTGGCTTTGATGTTCCTTTCAATTTACAAGAATGAGTAGACAAAAAAGAACAGATTACATATCTTGACTTAAAAAAATATATATGGTATAAGCCAGAATCTTTTCAGAAAGTCCTAATCACTGAATAACACCTTTTAACTTCATAGACTACAAGACTGCTTACTGTACATAAAGCTCCAAAGCTGGAGATTTTATTCACGTTTGCTTTAGTTTTAACTTCCAGGCATTTTTATAAGACAGTATAGTATGCAAAGCTCTTTAAACCACAATTAAAATAATCCCAAGTGTTTCTTTTAGGCTCCATCTGATTATTAATCAGAGCTCCCGACAAATGTCTATGGTCTGGATGGTGTCAAGGAGGGGTTTGAGGAAGAGGCCAAAAAGAAAAAAAAAATCAAAAGGAATTCTCTTAAGTGTGAATGGGAGGAGATCACTGAACAATCCTTATTGTTAACACCAATGGAGGGCTTTATGAAACACTAAAAGACATGCTTTTGAAACAGCAGTAATAAAATCATTAAAATCTTAATCACAGTTAGCATCTACTGAATATTTACTATTAACTAGAACTGTGTTAAACAGTTCAACTGTGTCATTTCATTTAATCCTCATGGCCCTCCCCATGAGGCAAGAACCATTATTCACCCAATTTATCAGATAAGAGGCCCAACTCCAAGAGCGTGGGTAACGTCTAAGAGTTTAGAAAAATGGGAAGTGCTAAGAGCCAGGATTCAAACTCAGGGGAACTGAGAAAGCCCACGTATATCACCACTGCACTGCTAGCATGACTTTTATGTATTAATTTACATATTTTTAACTTTTTATTGGAGTATAGTTGATTTACAAAGCTGTGTAAGTTTCAGGTATCCAGCAAAGTGATTCAGTTACACATACACATATCCACTCTTGTATTTTATTTCTTTAATTAGAGTTGATTTACAATACTGTCTTAGTTTCAGGTATACAAAGTGATCCAGTTACAAATATTTTTCAGATTCTTTATTATAGATTATTACAAGTTACTGAATATATGAATGAGTACGGAGTAAGTTCTTACTGTCTATTTTATATACAATGGGGGGAATCTGATAATCCCCAATTCCCAATTTATCCTCTTATATTTTCCCTTTAAGTAATGATAAGTTTGTTTTCTGTGTCTGTGAGCCTGTTTCTATTCTATATACAGATTCATTTGTATAATTTTTTAGATTCCACATATAAGTGATTATCATACCATATGGGTCTTTCTCTGACTGGCCTCACTCTGTAGCTTTCAAGACATTTTAAAGTAAATCTGTCCACCTGAGATAAACTGAGCTAATAAACACCTCAGCACACAAAGAACAGATGGAGACCCCACGATTATTAAATTTACTTATTTGACCAAAAAGACAACAGGGGCAACAAGCTCCCTCTCCCTCTGGCAGGAAGGGGTCCTGGGCCCTTGACGTCTTGGCCAGGCAGAGCATGAAAGGCCCAGGTTTGCTACGGGTGTGAAAGGCAGGTCTCTGGGAGAGAGAGAGGTGTGGGATTTGCCTCAGATGGCTCCTTCCATCCAGCTGACACTGCCAACATCCTGGCACGATAGGAAGTTACCAAAGTCTTTTAGAGGGTCTTAGTTTTTCACTGCACAGCTGGTTACCCAAGATAAAACCCATTCATTTTATTGCAATGGTACACCGCCCTTTAGCTACCCTTGGTGTCAAAACCATAGGGGAAACTCCTAATGAAAAAAAAAAAGTTGCTTGAAGCACAGGATCATAAATCCTTTAAAGAAAAAAATCACTGCCTTCATATTTAACAGGTATATGAATACTGTACAGACCCATGGCCTGGGAGAAAATGGATCTTACTTGGAAACTCACCTAAATCCAGGACAGCCCTTTCCACCCCAGCATGCACACGTCTACCTCAAGAAATGGTTCTACTAGACGGTACAGAAAAGCCACTGCCCTGTTTGGGACCAGACAGTGAAGAATAACTGATCCCTTCATTGAGAAGAGGATATTTCTCTTCATTATTTTGTATGTCAAGGACTAGATATATTGTCAGCATTCCCACTAACGTCTGGGGCCACAGTTTACTTCAATCTCACTGGTTTCACAGTAATTAAATATTAACAGGTGGAGAGAAATAAACACCTGCAGAAATGAATAACTGAAGAATAAGTCAGGAATACAAAGACATTTGAGCACAGCTACAGAGAAAAGCCACGAGTATGTGTTTCCATTGAATCACTGCTGCAATGGAATTTTTAGACGCTATGTTTTGAAGTCAACAAGATGTAAAATGTTGAATTCTCAGGATATACTGTGCAAAGTTCCTGACATTCTCCTAAACTATGCTTCTGTTGGGCAGGAAGGAAAGTTAACACAAACGTTTGCCAAGTTCATTTTTTTATTTGAAAGTAGCTGTATTTTGAATATCGTGAGTTTTATTCTAAGTGTGTGCTGCACCATATCACATCCTATTTCCTGTGAGAGCTTTAAATATCTATGGGGTTACTGACTCTGGAATCAGTCACCGTTTCTCTACATGGGGCAAAGGAGAGGCTTAGACTGGGAAGGGGAAGCCGGTGGCACAGCATGCTAGGAGGTGGCGAAACCTGAAAGGCTGTGGCATGGAAGCTCGTCTCACATGAGAGCTGGATAAACACGTGGGATGTGCCAAGCAAGTTTAAATGCACCAAAGAGTGGCTCTACTGAGAAATAAAAGGTCAAGGAAAACTACATAATCAGTAACTTAGATTACATTTCTATACACAAGAAATACCACTTTTTAAAATAAGATACAGAGAAGTAATTTTCTTTGGATAGCTTTTGCCAAAACAATGTCCAGTGTCAACAAATACACTATTTTCCCAGTGTCAGAGAAATACTATAGTTCGGTCCTCAGCCAAAGGAAGCAGACAGATCACAGGATATGTTTTGAATATTCAAGTTAGAAGCTTCTCTTCCTTACTCAGGCTGTGTCTCCTTCAAAAGGAGCAAATTAAGGAAATTAATAGGAAGTGGCATTAGCATCCACTAGAATAGCTGTCGGCACTGCAGAGGGCATGGAGTGGACCGATCCCACAGGGAGGCATCAGCATTCTCCCCTAAATGCTCTAATTACGAACCAGATGGTTGAATTCAGTATACGCTGTAACTATGACAAGGTCAGGCCTCAGGACGGCTGGGTGATCTGTTAGCTAAATATCCATGCTTTGCTTTTAAAATACAGGCAAACCTGGGCTTTTATCAGATTTAACAAAACTAGCGGTTCCCCTGGAGAAGGCAGTGGCACCCCACTCCAGTACTCTTGCCTGGAAAATCCCATGGATGGAGGACCCTGGTGGGCTGCAGTCCATGGGGTCGCTAAGAATAGGACACGACTGAGCGGCTTCACTTTCACTTTCATGCACTGGAGAAGGAAATGGCAGCCCACTCCAGGGTTCTTGCCTGGAGAATCCCAGGGACAGCGGAGCCTGGTGGGCTGCCGTCTATGGGGTCGCACAGAGGCAGAAACGACTGAAGCGACTTAGCAGCAGCAGCAGCAGCAGCAGCAGCAGCAGCGGTTCCCCTTTCTCTGTTTGCAGCATAGCACGTATTTCTAACCCTTTCTTTTTCAATCACATGTGCCATAGTGGTAGTTTTAATTAGAGGTCTCTGCATCAGGCACCTACTGTGACCCCCCCCAATTTGAAAATTGGGGTCTGGGGCATAGGCAGCAAGGACCTTCTCAAGTACGAGCCACGTCACAAGAAACAGGGCACAAGGGCGGCCTGTGTGAGCAGGTGTACCTTATGCAATGTGGCAGAAAGCCAAGACATGCTTGCATGCCTGTCCAGAAGGTGAAGCCTCCCTGTGCCAAGAAGGGACCTGGGGCTGGCCCCATGCCGCTCAGAAGGCTCCGTACTTGCCGCTGACCCAGATTTGGTAAGGCATGTGGCACACCTGCTCCCGATACGACCCCTGTCGAGGTTGGGGCTTGACAACTGGCCGACATGTAGAAACAACCCAAACTGTGCCTTACTTTAAAGAGACTTCAGAATACTCACAGCTGGACACAGAAATATGAGTTTTCAAATAAAGGAGTATTTCTGTCCTTTTGCTATATACCTATATATCATCAAGGATAAATGAGCCAGAAAATAACAAACTGTACTAGACATAGATTTGTGTGGAATATCTTGAGACTAGAAAGACCTTATGGTAAATCTGAATCTCTGTTTCTTACTACAAGTAGATTATTTCATCCACATCTGAGATGACTGACATTTGTCTCAAGGTTTGGAAATATTGAACATCTTATGAATGCTTCAACTTGAAACAATTAAAAATGTTCCCATCTTTCTCTAGTCCAAAGGTAAGTTGAATGGCCCATCATTAACAATGGATAATCCATCATTAGATGGACAGTTTAAAAAAGACTAAATAACAGGTTTAGAGTGACTCACTGAGGATGTGGCAGCAGCTGTCATGTGGCTCTCATCACCAAACACGAGTCTAGGAGAAGCAAGGCAAGGAGGGAAAGACAGGTGATCCTCCTCCTGGTTCTGCAGAGTCTTTCATGACCCATGGAAAGTGCCACTGGTCAGTCAGCCGCTGACTTCTCAAACGGTGCTGACTTCTCAGGTCCAGGAGAAACTCAAGTGGGGCCTGGCGGGGACTGTATCACCATGCTCCTATGTTTCTGCAGAGTATACTGCTTAACCTGCCAACTAAAGGAGCAACTTGGAGCACACAGGTTATCTGTACTATATCCCACAATGGTTATATCCCAGCTTTTCTTCTGTGAGAGCTAAAATGCAGAGAGTAAAAAGGAGATGTAAAGCATACCAAGAAACAATGGAACTGCTGTGAAACCTGTAAGGCACTTCTTCGAAAAATAAAACTTATAAAAAGAGGCATACTCTTTAATGTCTAGAATTCCAAGAAAAAAGTTACAAGTCAGGAAAAAAATCAGCAGTTCTTCCAGTTAATCATTCATCCCTATGAAAAGACAAATCAAGGAAAAAACGTATACAGGAACAGTCAAGAATAACCATGACCAGGAGATGACTCTGGCAAGAATATCCATCCCAGAGTCAGGTCTGGGTTTGAGTTCCAGTTCTCAACCAAGTGATCCTTTCAGACATGAAATGGAAATCGACACTCTCCCCATCCCAACAGGATCACAGTGGGGCTCCAAAGGAATAGCATGTAGGAAAGAACTCGGTAGGCTATGAATCACCATATAAAGCGTGGTCAGGACTGTTACCACGATGACCCACTGCCTCTTTAGCAACAAGGGATTTTAATGAGATGACAGGAGAAACGACGTGAGCACTGATTTGTACCAGAATCTCTTTCCTCCTTACCAACTGGTTTATTCAGCTTCAGTTCTTATAAAGGAGTTAAAAAAAAAAAATTACAAGAGTGCATCCTTAATAAGTGACTGGGTTGGTGGCTCGGAATCTGTGTTACGTGGAAAGCAGCAGGGGGACTGAAGAAAGTTGGCCGTAGAAAAAGAGAAGCCCGAGGAGGTGAGAGAGGGCACAACTGTGGAACAGCCCTGCTCCACTCTGCCACAGGGCGGCCACCGATGGACGGACCGCAGACCGAGGCCACAGTAACGAGGATTACGGGAAGAACGGTCTAACAGTGAGGAGACGTGAAAGGCACTCAGTCGCGTCTGACTCTTTGTGAACCCATGGATTGTAACCCGCCAGGCTCCTCCGTCCATGGAATTCTCCAGGCAAGAATACTGGAGTGGGTAGCCATCCCCTTCCTCGGGGGATCTTCCCAACCCAGGGATTGAAACTGGTCTCCTACATTACAGGTGGAGTCTTTATCATCTAAGCCACCAGGGAAGCCCGTAACAGTGAGAGCAGATCCCAGTGAACAAACTGCTTCAGAGGCAGGCCATAATCAGCCCATGGAGGGGTTAAGCAAAGACTGAATTGGGAAATATGTTCAACTGATGACTGAGACTCAACACTTCCATCAGGGAGAGGTCCTACAAGTTTTACCTGAATTTATCTCCAAGAGAACCTTGGGAAACGCAACTGAATGCATCCATGTGTGGTCCCAATTCTCTCTCATGTGGCCAGAGGAGGAAGAGGAGGAAGATACTCTCGCCATGCTTCTTGGTGAATGGAGTATGCCCTTCCTTGCCCCTGGCTTTGGATGTGGGGGTGTGACCTGTGCTGGCCAGCGGGGTGCTGGCAGACACGATGCATGGCTGTCTTTTCCTGCTTCTATCATCAACTTCATGGCCACTGCCCCTTCCACACAGACCCCAAAGTGAGACAGGTGGTACAGACCAAGTCTAGCTGAGTTGCAGATGACCCCGCCCGACAGCACAGACGCCTCGGTTCAACTACAAACTATTAGTGAGAAATAAAAGCTTTCTTTTTTGGAAGTCACTAAAATGTTGAGGGTTGCCTGATACTTGGCAACAGCTGACTGATATAACATCCATCACAAAAGGCATGTTAAGGAAGGAAACAGTATTAACTAAAAAGTGAGCAGTGGAGGCTGTGTAATTCAATCAGCAAAACGACCTCATTAGGAACTGGTCTGCCCAATGAGACCACGTGACTCTCTAAGAAGTACTAATAAACGTGCTCTAATCTAGTTATCATTCAGAACGTTAGTCCATCTAGGAAAAAGAATGTAAATAAAAATTACTGTAATTACTACTGCTGGAAGGCATAAGCATTCTCTCCAAAGGATGCATGCACTTTTTTTTTAAAGTAATGAGAATGGGTAGACAAACTGTTTGGAAGTGTTTTTCAACAGAGACTAAATAAATTCACCCTGCCATCCACAAGTCTGCACAACAGGCAGCTGTGAGCAAAATGGATTTTAATCAAATTCAGATGAAACTGCTATTTCAAAAGGACTCAAAGAGGTATTGTCTAGAACACAGTAACAAGCTCTGCAATGTTAAGTGTTTATGCCTACATTATGATAATGCAAAGTACCACATAATGAAGTATGCATGAACCTTTTTTTTTCTAATACAGAAGCTCATTACCACTGGGAAGATGGTACCTCAGGCTGGATGCCAAAGCTGCCACACCTGCTCCCCTGCAGCAGCATCCCAGGCTCAGAACTCCGGAAAAGGAACCTGTGAGCCAGAGAGAGGCCCTAGGATCGAAGCCGTGGAGGATAAGGGGGTACACGTCCCTCCACTGGCTTCTCCCGGCCTCCTGACACCCTTAACGGTCAATTCATGACAGTGAATCAGATCCTCACATCAGGACCACATTTGATCTCAAGGTGAAATGTATGCTTAGGTGAAATGAAGGGACAGGGGGAATCTGAATTGCCCGGAGGCTGCCTCTGTTTTGTAGTCGTAGCCCTCATTCCAGGCTACCTGGCTCACAGAGCAGGCTTTTGCCATAGCCGATAATGTGACCTGTATGCCACACTCGCGTCGCTGCACTCTCCGTCTATGGACCACATTGAAGAGCACAACTTGTAACATGGTGGAGTCCTGCTTCTTCACCTCTGAGGATGAGCAAGTCTGTCTAATGCGTATCATTCTGCTAAACAGACCGCCTATGTACTATTTCCTCCCCAACCACGCTATCCTTCTCTGGGATCTTACCCTCTGCTCTCTCTGTTCCACATGATCATCCACTCTGTTCTCATAGAGAACATACAAGAAAACACTCGATTCAAATCCGGAGAAATATTGTTGCTAAGATATCAGAAGACTACTCTGGTTCATTTTGGAAGTTTTTTCTGTGATAGAAGATCCACCAGCCAAGCAGACAACAAACATTTTTTTTTAAGCACTTAAATTAGTTGTTGTTCAGTCATTCAGTCGTGTCAACAAACTAATTCTAATGATGTCTTTATCACAGACTCAAAAATCTTCACGTGTAAGGTAAAAGGGTGTGAATGCGTGGGCGTGTGTGAGAGTGTGTGCCTGTGTGTCATGGGGGTGGGGAGGGGTTATGGAAGGGTTTAAAACAAGCTCCACCGGAAAAGGAAAAACAAAGGAATTCTACTTCCTCCAAAAAGATAAAAGACCTGGCCTGGCCACCCCCAGCCAGGCGGCAGCCAGCAGTGTGGGCCCTGACAGTCTCCTGGGTCCTGCCTCTCCCCGCTCCCTCCCCCCGAATCTGCGGAGAGGAAAACCAAGGCTGGAAACACAGGGCACGTTCAGCAGCTTGCAGTCAGCTCTGATGGGGAAGAGGGAGGAGCTGCGCTTCCTGGCCAGAGGCAGAGGGTCAGTCTCTGGACGGATCAGCTTGGCACTGGGCCACTCAACAACGAGGAAAAGAGATCAACTGTGGGGCTACATCACTTCTACTGTCTGTGATGCAAAGACCCGACCGGAACAGAAAGTGGCCCTGGCAGGCCGGGCCGCGAGCTGCGGATGCGCTGCAGAGCAGCTGCCAGCTGAAGCGAAAGAGCGGAGAAAGGGTGATGGGAGGGGGCCTCCTTCCTCCCGAGACTCTGGAAACTAGAACACTCGAACTCGAGAAACAGGAGAAGAGAAGCATAGCAACCCGGGGTCAGATGCCGGGAAACAAACACAAAACGTGCAAGCCGCCTCACAGGAATGTTGACCGGAGATGGGCGCACAGGAAGGGGTCCCCCAGAGGAGAGGCTCTGAAGAGCCGGCTCTAAGCCACTTATGCAAGAGGAGGGCAGCTGGATGGCACCCGGAGGGGAGAGGAGCCGACCCAGGCTGACATGGCGTTAGCTCCCCCTGGAAGCAGGGAATGCAGGGCCCCGTGGTTAGAGGCTGAGAAGGACGTGCAGGCTGAGAGGAAGCTGGGGGGTGTCAGGCAAGCGCCGGATGCCTTCAGGGTGGCCTCCATCTGATGAGATAGCTGCAGCAGCCTAGACACTTACCCAAAGCTGAAGACGCTTTCTAGGCGAGAAACGCGGAAGCTCAGAGAAAGGACTGGAACGTGGGGCCACATGGCCCAGCAGGGAGAACAGTCAACACTGAGCTGACGAGGGAGGAACTGAACCAGAGGTTGGAAAGGAAGGGGCCGGAAGTCTGAGCAGAGGACGACAAAGGCGATGCCTGAAGGAGACCCAGCAGGGCACGGCACTGCCTCCATCCCACCTGCTATGGGAGGGGGCAGGCGCTGCAGACCCTTGGGGCCCCTGGGGAAGGCTGGCGGAAGCCTTCACTATCGGCCTCTGAGACGGAGCTGTCCTAACCTCAGCCAGCGGAGGACGCTGGGAAGGGAGCTGCCAGACCAGACAGCCGCTCAGGCAGCTCACGTCCGCCTGCCGGCATCTGGCAGAAACCGGCAGAGGCCAAGGTACAGGACCACAAGCCAACACACCCTTACGCGCTTCCAGCACCTCACAAGCAATGAGGCGGACCCGATTTACAAGGCTGACGTTCAGGAAAGTGAGGCACGGTGGTGAGACAGGTATTTTATCAGTGCTCAGCTATTGTTTGTTTTTATTTCAAAGGAGATATTTAAAATTTTTACATTTCCAATTTAGAGAGGTCTGCATTTTTCCAGTTTCAAATCAGTTAGCCACACTGAGCTATTCATAGCCCTGGATGGTTGTCATCGTGTTTATTCTACGAACAGTCTAAGAAACCATGCAAGCCTCCTCCCTAGAGCCTCGTCAAGTGTGAGGTCAGCCACAGAGCCTCATCCCGAGAGTTGAAGGTCAGTTTCCAGACCTCAGGGACCACATCCCCTCCGTCCTGCAGATCCAAGGTGCTGGTGCACGGCTGATCCTTCCAGGCTTCCTGAGGGCGCCGGGAGGCACCACTTCCTGAAGCTGACTGGCGTCTGAAGTTTTGGAGGAAGACCAGTTCGAGGGTGAACGATGTCTTTGTCTCTGGAATGACGAGGCACCTGAATTCACTTAAGGCTCGGCATCTGACCACATCAAATCGCGTTCCTGGGGGCGGAGAGCTCAGGGCGGGGCTGCGAGGATGGAACACGCGGTCTTCCCTCACCAGGGCCACGTGGGTGTTCAGAAGGACGAGCGACTGACAGGGGCCTTGGCCAGAGTCACCCTCGACTCTGACCGTCGTGTAGAGCAACAGCTGAGCCTCCGCCAGAGATGGGGCACTGGCGTCCAGGTTCCCGTGAAGGAAGTAAATCAGGTCCACCAGGGTATTCTGGAACCTCGATGATAACCGGACTCCATTTGCCAAAACTAAGTCAGGGATTTCTGCCTTCCAGTCAAGGGAGAGCTGGACCAGATCTTCCCGGAACATGGGATGCTCAGCGCAGCCAGCAGTCTCGGACGCAGACGTAAGGACACACAGGAGGTCCCAGCATATTTGCTGGCAGAGGTTCTTGTTGTAAGTAAACACGGTGAGCAGCTGACTCTCTGCAGAGCCCAGGAGCCGAACGCTCTGCCCACCGAAGCCAACCTGAATCTCCTGGAGCCCAGAGAGGGGCAGGGCGTGAAACATGCCCACGGAGCCCAGGGAGTCCAGAACCAGGGCGTACAGGGCAGAGCCGAACAGGAGCAAGCATGCAGGCCGGGGCGCCGGCTCCGTGCAGTTGGCCACGGCCAGCCAGTACACTCCTCGGGGTACACCCATGTTGCCCCAAAGTTCTGGTAGGGAACCGGCCACCAGCTCAAGGAAGTCTGTTAAGGGGCATTCTTGAAGTTTCAGCATTTGGTCTGGGAATCGCACAAGGGTCTGCTTAAACACGGAGCCCCTTCTGGCACCTTCCAGTTCCAGGCAGGAGACAGAGCCCAGTGAGGAGCCTGGGAACTCAGTGGCCACGGGGCCAGAGGGCCAGCCTAGGGCTCGGTAGGGCTTCAGGTTCCCCGCCCGCCCCACGGCCCCTGCCTCATCCCTGCTGCCAACCTGGCCTTCCTTGGGGAGAGAAAGAGCTTCTGCTGCCGCCCCACCTACCTCCAGCAGCCTGTGCAGGGGTGGCAGCTTCAGAACCGGCAGCCCCGTGAGGAAGGCCGCTGCCTGAGAGGTGAGCCGGCTGGGGTCGCACAGGCTGCCCACGAGCCGGGCTTGGCCAACAGCCTCTGCACCTGCCCGCAGCAGGTGGCTCCTGGTACCTTTGTAAATGTCTGAGACCCACTGGTAAACGAACCCCAACCCACGGCTTCCCTCTGGCTCGACAGTCACTGGGGACTCCGGAGAGCTCACCGCTCTAGCTGCTGCCTCCTCCCAGCGGAGCCTGGAGGCCAGTGCTGCTGGGGGGCCACTGGCCCGGGGGCCCCTCTCAGAGAGAACAAAGCAGAGGCGCTGGCGCCGCCAGGTCTGCTCGCCCCTGCCATCCACGGACACTTCCTGGGATGTGTGCTGCAGCCAAGTCCAGCTGGACGTGAGCCCCGGGCTGGGTCCACCTTGAGGACTCTTCGGCTCGCTGAGGCTTTCTGACTCACCACGGAAATGTCCCACACCACTGGTGCCGCTTTTGCTAAGAGGAGAGGTTTCAGTGAGATCGAGGCGTTCTGGCCGAGAGTCGCCTCTGTTAGAACTGCTGGTGTGTGACGGCTCGTCCTCCGAGGGCCAAGCCCCCCGCTGGTCTGCTCCCTGGCCTGGCGCTGAGCAGCAGGCAGACGGGCCGGGGATGCTCCGGGTCATGGGCAGGCTCCAGTGGTGGTTCTGGTCCACCTCCCCCCTCTCCTCTCGGCCGGGGGCATCAGTGGCATCTCTGGGCAGCAATGGGGCAGGACAGCTCTTCTGTCAAAAACAGGTGAAAGGGGGCTGTGGCATCTTTTGCGATTCTTTTTGCGTGAATGAAGATTCCTGTGGTCATTGGTTTTATCGTGTGGATTAATGCAGAGGTTCAATCGATAACCAAAGCCATTTGTGTTGATTGACTCATGATTTCAGAATAGAGGATCTGATTCACACACAGAGCATCAATTTCCATATTTCATATGTTATAGATTGCCAAGTATTTTGGTAGAAATATGTTAGATGGGACTGAGCCACAGTATCCATTTCTTGGTCTAATATTCTACTCTTAAAAAAAAAAAAAGAATTCTAAGGCCTTTGATTCAGTTTCCCAGGGGGCAAATTTAGTTGCGAAAATAAGTCCTTGAGTAAATGTCCAAAATGTAAGAGTAGCCGGGGGCATACTTAACGTGAATGAGAAACTGGCAAGTATTCCAACCTTAGGAGTGTTTCTCTGGCCTCTCGGTTTGTTTCACGGGAATCTTTCGTGTACATCTGCCCTGGGGTTAGAGCACCATTATGGTGTTTGCAAACCAGGACCCCAAAAGGCTCATGGCCAGCCTGCTACAGGCTAGAAGTGAAAGGCAACGTCCTTTTCTTCACAAGGTCATCTCCTGAGGAGTCGGACGTTCGGAGGAAGACAGCATTAATCCCGGAAGGGTCGGGTGCGGGGTGAGATGGTCCGTCTCCTGCAGGACATCCACCCCTCTGTCGCTCACTCTGTTCACAGACGTAAGACTTCTACCAACTCCTAGTTTTGTTTTGTTTTGTTTTAAATTTAGGGGTGTATGGGAATGACAAGTCCCTCAGTGGAGGAAAATACAAGAAAAGCCTTATAAATCGTATGCCCAAATAAACGCTGGTCTGACAAGCCACTGGAGAAATAAGCTACTCAACCAGGAGTGCTTGCTCTGTGCCACTGCCAGCACGGTCCATAAACAGGCAGGGCTCCTAACACATTGGGACGTACTCGGGTTCATTTCCAAACCCCTCTCTGATTCTGATTCTATCATTCAGCCTCTTAAATGCAGACCAAGAGAAAGGGTACTGTTACAAATGAAAAACTGGGCAGAGGGTCTCTACCACAGCTACACACACTCCAATAAAGTCAGAGCAGTTTGCAACCGGAGGATTCCGTTTAAGTCATATAATAGCTTGCCTTGCCTATTAGCCATTAATCTCACTGGGACTTCGAAATTCTAATTATGCAACTAAACATTAAGAAAATTTAATCACACAAGCATGCCGTAATTTAAAGCGACCCTATCAATCTGAAAAGTCATTACCTACCTCATATTTTAGCTTACGTTGAATGGTGCCATTGTGGAGTTTCTCATTATCCTGAAATGAAAAAAAAAGCCCTCTATATTAAATTACAGCATGTTCACATAGAGGGAAAAAAAGCTGATTTGATTAGAATATTTATGAGAACAAAATTCTAAAGAAACATACTTGTCATTCAACAATGACCTTTCTTGAAGACTTTATATTTCCAAGGTAAACGTGACTATATGGATCCATCTGCCTGTAAATGGAACTGAACCGTTTATTCCTAACCTTAAAANNNNTAACCTTAAAAATCACAGCATAACATTAAAGGCAAGATTTCCTTAGGATACTTCTTAATTTGTAGGATAGGAAAGAAATGACTTCATTTTGATAAAAATCAACAAGTCACAAGTATATAACTTCTCAAAGGCAAAACTGTATTTCTACTTGGGATAATTTAGCAG
>SJYF01000077.1:13542839-13553899 GCA_006410515.1 Procapra przewalskii | reverse complement strand
GTTGGATTAAATACTTATGAAATTCATTATATTTTTGGAGAGAGCAAAAAGGTGTTATGTGTAGAATTTTTGTAAATTGAGGTAAATGAAACATTTTGGGAAACTTCATATTCACTTATCAATTTCCCCTGTAAGTTCAAAGTGTTCAAATAAAGTTACTCCTGAAATAAGACTATCTGTAAACAAGCTCCACCTGAGTACTATTTAATTATTTGACAACACTTTATATCTCAATTTTCCCACTGAAAAACTGTAAATAAAAGATCACCACCCCCAGCTCCTTAATAGAAAGTCATCTTGAAAACGACTGCCCCGACGTCCAGCTCCTTCACTCACCTTCACAGTGTCTGCAGGTTCACTGTGGCTATCACCGACCACACGGTGCAGACCCTGAAGGCGTCTCTGGACTTCCTCTTCAATGTACGCATTGATCCTGAAAGCCAAGAAGATGGGAGTCCATGATCCCGTCTAACCACAAAGTACATCCTGAGATCCTGCTTACCACACCCTTGGCAACCAGAAGCCTTCTTTTTCTAAATGCTAAACATAGTTAACTCAGAGCCTCCAACCTTTGCCTTCTTTCTAGGAAACATGACACCACGTGTTCACTATCTGGGGTTTTCCTCCAACAAGAGAGGCCTGGACAAATGACCGAATCCTGGGAACGGAAGGGAGACTCAGTTATCCCATCCGAATTCCCTCTGATGTCCCGGCAGAACTCCTGCTGCGGGCCAAGGGAGAGTCGGAGACCCTCCACAGTCTCAGGACTGACTCTGAGACCCAGCACTTGACTCACCAAGCCTCAGTTTCCTCACACAGACACTGGTGATAACTGCTGGTCACAAAACACAAAGTCATCTCAGAGGAGTAAACGGAAAGACAAAGAGGCGGGTGCAACCTCCACAGATCGCCCCACTGGATGGCACCCTGTCTCACCTCATTCCTTCTGTCTCTTCGCTGCACCTGGCCGTGAGACCATGTGTTTTACAGGTCTCTACCTTCCAAAAGGCCTGGCCAAGGGCCAAGACAGTGGAGGCCAGAAACAGCTGACTTTTGAGGCAGCTGTCAACCAAGTATCTGGCATGCCATACAATACACAGGGGAAACTATATAAAGTGCAGCCATCCACCCAGAAGAACCAGGGGGAACAGAGGACTTGGGGCCCTTCAAAATCTTTCCAGTGACTCAGGCCGCCCAAAGGCAAGGATCTCAGTTCTAGGCTCCCGGCCCTGGGTCTACAAACACTGAATTCCACAGACTGTTTGAAATGTTTACATCTTAACACACTAAAAAATTAAAAATCTGGTTTCATCTAAGTCTACACATAACTCTAGAAACATTTCTGTACTACTGACCATGGCTAAACAGCTTTCTGATATGCTGGGTAAAGAGATTGATATTATAGGTAAAATAGCCCAAAAGGATGGTGCAACAGTAATACAGTATTTACATTTCAGTATTTCAGTAAAGAAAATCACATGCAACTGAACATGAGCCAAGGCCTCCTATAAACAAATTCTCTCTCTGAACCTTTACCTAAATTTTAAGCACCACAGAGGACGACAACCTAGGTTTAAAGGACCTCAGAGGTTTGTGCCGTTCTGAGTACATTTTGATATCTGAATAGCTATCTGCTAGTACCCAGGGCTCTGGACAGCCCAGTTTGAAATGTCCTCATGGCATAGATGGGGTGAGGAACAGTCTATTTTCTTACAGGCAAAGAATGAATAGGTCGATTTAGCTGAAGGCTCCAAGCCACGGACCAATTCATGATGCCAACCAAGTCGAAAATCACTTTTCTATAGTAACATCAGATGTGCATGTGTGCTATTCATGGTCGTTCTGAATATATGGTACGGTCTCTGCAGTGTCTATTTGTAACCAGTGACTTCTGTAAACTACCTGTCAGCACAAGGTCCATCTTGGTACAATCCAATTAACTCTAGTTTGTTCCTCTCGACCTGGCCTGGCATCACTCCTTTCTGGTTTTCTGAAACCTTTTTTCTTTAAATATGTATTTATTTGGCTGCACCGAGTCTTGGTTGCGGCCTGTGGGATCTTCCTGGCATCGCTCGGGATCTTTCACTGTGGCACACAGATTCCCCTGCTATGACGTGCAGGCCCAGTTGCTCCACGGCACGTGAGATCTTAGTTCCCCGACCAGGGAGTGAACAAACGCCCCCTGCATTGCAAGGCAGATTCTTAACCACTGGCCCACCAGGGAAGTCCCTCCCTGAATCTTTTAACAATTCTACCTTCTTACACAAACTACTTGCATCAGCATTCCTGATTTGACTGGCCGAGTATCCTGTCTTGAGCCCTATAAAGGACATCTCACCCCACCAGGGGCCAGGCAGCAGCTGATCAAGATAAATATGTCTTGGGGACAAGTACTGTTCATCATCTTGTATAGAGCCCTTCATATGCAAACTGGCCAATATAGGGTTCCCTGAGTCATCAAATCACGTCAGAAATAGGCCTGACATCAGTGTGCTGTGCAGTACCTCGCATCCATCAGAGGGACCGGGTGAGATGTTTCTGCACTGGATGGGAAGCTGGAAGCAGCAGGGTTTCCCTCTAAGGTCCCACGATGCCCTTTTTGAACACCATCAACCTCACAGATCTTCAGCTTCAACTGCTGAATTTCATGCTCTAACCTACAAAGATGGAAGTTATGCGAATTCACTCATTAACAGTGTCTCCTGAGCTTCTTCCCTGGAAACCATGGGAGACCCAGACAAAAACTGCCCAAGGAGCTTTACCTTCTGGTAGGAAAGGTACTGCAGACCTATAAGACAATGTACAAGGTGGTAACAAGCCACAGAGAGTTTCAGGACAAACGCCACAGATATCCAGGAGTTAGAGAGAGTTCTACGTCAAGGGCAAGGTACTCCCACTGTGTCCAGTAAATCCTCAGAGGTACAAGTGCAGAATTCTGAGCCCCGACCCTGGCTTCAACATAACTATTGGTTGTGGACTATACACCATATCCCAACAAGGATGTCTATTTGACAAAAGAGGTTTTTGTTTTAAAGAATCTTTTAAAACCGCCAATCTAGGAGAACCTTCAAGGTCAAGGCAGTTCTAAATTGAGTCCACACAGGCCAGTGGGAATTTGGCATTTGGAGATGACAGTGAACGGTATTCCAGGTACATAAACAAAGGGACTAAGCCACGAAAACCAGGAATCTGCGCTGGCTAAGGCAGAGGGTATGGAAAAGGGAAACAGGTGAGAGAGACCTAGGAAAACAGGCTGAGTATCAGGCTGAGTATCTACGGAAGTTAATATAAACCATAAGCTCTGGAACCAAACATTTATTTCCAAAGACAGACGATACAGCTAATGCAAGGTCAAGTACGTTTGAGGCTGGTCTCCCACTGGCCCAGGCATGACTGAATTCAGGGCCATCAGGCCAAAGAGCCAAGCTTGCCAGTCAGTGTGTCCTAAGGAACACTAGCCCACTCACTGCTGAGACTTGGATCTCAGCTGGTGTCAAGATACAACCCTGCCACTTTCCAAGTGCCTGACGCTTGTCCCCTGTGGTTATATAACCATCGAGGGGGAAAGAAGAAGAAAATGGATTAAACCTAGCTCATAAAGCAAGCTGGCAGAGAAAGACAAAAGCAGTGCAGTGTTGGTCCAGTCTGGCTCCATGTGAATCTGGTATTTTGCACTTTGGAAATTCACAAGTGGTCAGGTCAGGGTGCACGGCAGGCCCTGGCTCAGCTGGGAGAGCCCAGAGAAATAAGAGGACACAAAACCAAGACCCCCAGAAAGCTACAGGACTGACACAGCCACAGCAAAGCGCTGAGAATCTGCCGGCCTTGATCAGGGCTTTACAAAATCTACTCCATCAAAACACACGAAGCTAAAAGCCTCCTTCGCACAGCTTCCAGAGAAATGCTGACATTGGGAAATCACTAAAGTGTATCCGCTAGAATCTAGTATTGACAGTAAAGGGCCAGGGAGCGAGGCCGGCTGGCAGAAGCCAGGAACGGCAGGCTCCAAGCTCCGCTGCGTTCTCATTGTGAAGCTCAGAGCACAAACTGAGAGCACGCCTCCTCTGCTTTGCCTTTCCTGGGGCTGCAGCTTTGTCCAGTAATTTCATTGACATAACATACTTACGATCACTTTCTTAAACCTCAGACCTATTTCTCGGAAGTCACAGCATCGTGGTTTTTGATTGTTTCATCTGTCACTGTTGTGCCTGAGGGAATCACCAGGGATCTTGGTAAAGAGAATCGCTTAAGCAGATGGCCTGAAAGCAGGCTGTCCTGACCCTGATGATGGCTCCAGCAACACCTCACGGGAGGTCTTGCCTTGTCACCACCATGGATCTCAAGCCTCTGCCCATGTCAAGCTGGGCTCCGAGAAGCCAGCAGCAGGCTACAGCCCCTAGAAAGGTGTGGGAGGCAGGGGGAGGACTTCAGGGCGGCAGGGGGCCTTCCAGCCCCCTGTACTGGGGCTTCAGTTAAGATCCCCAAAGACCAAAGGGTCTGAAATTACTAAAGAAATGGTCCATGTCCTCCTCTTAAGGGTAAGGACAAACACTGCGGCTCCAAGATGGAAGAGCCTATCCATGGCAAGCAGGGCAGGAAGGGGCTGGGCAGGGCACGAAACCCCCTTGCAGAACACCAAATCTGGAGACATTTGCAAACCAGGTGGCTGCCAGTCTCGCTGACAGTCTTGGTATCACACCTACAGGGTTAGCAGAAAAGCACCCTCCAGTGCGTGTATTTATTTGTTTTGAGGCCCTACCTCCAGGAAGCATGGTGACAGTTAAGAGGTGGTGGAAGAGAAACACTCTTCCTTTACCCTGAAAATAGTGCTGGCTCCTAGTCCACAACCTCCAAAGCAGTATCAGTAAATCACCACCAAATGAGACTGAAGAGACCTGTGTTCAGAACATCTGGAGAGCTTTATTTAATTCAGAATCCTGAAATCACCCATCAAACACGAAGAACCCCCCGGGGGAGGAGGGGGCGGTTCTTTTCACTTCACTGCCAGGTGTGGAAATCGGTGTCTACACAACCTGCGAACTCAGGAGTGATCCTTCACCAGAGTTAAGTGCTGCTCATCCTTACGGAGATGTTGAGGTGTGGGCAGGAGGGAGCGGGGGATGGAGATCAAGAAAAAAGAATGGGGGAGGGTGGGGAAATCCGGCTAGAAGCCTTTTCAGTATGCCATGTTTGCACTTGGTTTTTGTGTGTTTTGGTTTTTTTTTTAACTATTTAGGATGGTGATTCTAAAACAAGGATTCTAAGGAAAAAGAAAATGAGGCTTAGCCATCAACTGATGTATCAGTCAGAGATACAGCACTCAAGGGGAGAAACCAAGCCATCAGCCTAACGCCTGGGAGCCCGGAAGGCATGGCCGGCGCTCACCTCTCCCGGTCCTTCTCCAGGGCTTCCTGCCAGGCCTGCTCGCCGCCAGCGGCCCCCCGGGTGCAGCGCCTCTGCAGCGCCGAGTGCCTCCTCTCCAGCCGGGCCACCGCGCGCTCCAGCGCCTCGCGCTGCTGCTGCTCTCGGGACTCCAGGATCTCCTTCTCCTTCCGCCTCACCTTCTCCTCTTGCCGGGCCACGTTGGCCGTGAACTCGAAGGTGGCCTGCAGCTTCTGCAGCTGGCTGGCGCTGGCCTGGTACTGCGCAAGCTGCTCTTCCTTTTCTTCCATCTCCTTCTCCACTAGGTACAGAGTGTTGTCCAGGTCGAGAGGACCTCGATCGAGGATCTCACGGACTCTCTGCTTCTCCTCCGACAGCCTGGGCAAATGCTGCTGCAGGAGGTCCTGGAGCTGGCGCTTCTTACCCTGCAGCCTGCCCTCCGCCGGCTGCGTCCGCTCCACCGCTCCGGCCGCCCAGAGGATGTCCGCGCCGCCCTCCTCCTCCTTTTCCGACCCCCTCAATTCCTCCTGGCTGCCAGATGGTAAGCGCTCGCGGAAGAACTCCCAGTCCTCCTCCACCTCCCGTTTCAGGAGGTCCTTCTGCTGCACCAGGTCCTTCTCCATGTTGGCCAGTGTGGCCAGCTGCCTTCGCTTGAACTCTAAGAACCGCAGCTGCGCCTGCTCGAGCTCTGGGCTGTCGCCGCCCCCATCGGCGCCGGCCTCCCTGGCGCTCAGGAGGGCGGCGCGGATGCCCTCCAGGTGCCGGAGCTCCTCGGCTATGCGCTGCGCCTCCCCGCGCCGCGGTGGCCGCAGCAGCTGCTGCTTCGCGCGGAGCTGCGCCTCCAGCTGCGCCACACGCAGGACCTGCTCCCGCTCCTGCTCCTCCAGCCGTTGCTTCTCCTGCTCTAGCTTGGCGTACTGCTCCTCCTTTTCCCTCTTGAGTCGCTCCAGCTCCTGAAATATCTGAACCTTCTCAGCCTTCTCGTGGCTGTTGAGCTCCTGAAGGCGCTGGAGCTCCTCCTGGACGCGCAGGAAGCGTTCCTCCTCCTGCTGCTTCTTCTGTAGCTCCGTCTCTTGCTGCTCCCGCTGCCTCGCCTCCTCGAAGCGCTCCTTCTCGGCCAGCAGGTCCTTGAGTGTGCTCTCCAGGTGCGAGCTGCGCCGTTTGAGGCTCTCCTCCTGCTTGCGGATCTGCCGCTGCGCCATCTCCGTCTCCTGGCGCTGCGTCTCCACCTCCTGCTGCATCCGCTCCAGCGCCGCCTTGTCGGATTTCTGCCTCTCCTCCATCTCTTCTATGAGTTTTCTGAAACGTAAAACGGTGATGGATTGTCACATGTTGCTCTGACTTCTCCCTGAACAGATACGTCGTGGAAATGGACATACACTGCACACCCTTCACCAAAATTTTAAAAGAGAGAGCAACATTTTCCTTTTAATATCCAGTGGCCTGCTGTTTAATTTTTTTACTCTGTAACTGCCCAACATATCATTTGCCTAATCTTCTCAAGTAGCCTCTGATATCATTTCTTTGTAGTGCCTATAAGCATAATGTGTTATGCATGATATAATTTTAAAAGACCCCTGAGCTCAAAGAGAAAGAGCCGTGCCAAATTTAAATTTAAATGTGAATAATTCTATTCAGCCCAGTGGCTAAAACTCAGTGGAAATTCGGTGACAAAATGACATTAAATAAAAATGCTTATGCTGTCCTCAACTCATCAGGGTCAAATATCAAAGTCAAGATAATCAACATTTCATTGTTCCAGGTCAAATAACTACACGCTGCTGAGCATTTAATCACTAGTTTAGGACAAATGGCAATCACCAAATGACCCAAAATATTAGTTTATTAATGCATAACATTGAAAATAATGGCAATCTCCATTAGAATACTTAAATGCATGATTCCAGGGACTACGTGTCATGTGTCTGAAAGAGCAAAGGGTGCCCACTGGGTGCTAACTCAGTGTTTCAAGGTTGGGAGGGATGGCCTCTAGAGCAAGAGTGTGGGTGCAAGGTCTCTCTCCTGACCCACCCAAGCCTTATCTTACATGATGCTGGGAGCTAAACCAATTCATCTGTAACTACCAGACTCCACGTTCTAGGAAATAAATATCCAGGGTACAGATTTTCTGTGGCCTTACTTTCTATGCTAGTATCTGTCGTTGGTTCATTTCTTGGCTTTTTATATAGAACAGGAAAAAAAAATACAGCTTTTTCAAAGAATTATATTCAGAACATATTAAAAAATCGTCTCCAAATCACTTAAATAACCACACACACATCTGCACACATGTGCGTGCACACACAGACACACCCCAAAAGAAAAGGGAGCTGAGAACATGCAGAGGTGGAGCAGAGAAGGTTATACACATGGCCAATCACCGTTAAGGAAAGATGTTTAAAAAGTGAGAAAGCATAAGAAGGGGGAATTGCCATTCTTTGGCTTTTTTAAAACTCAGGGGATATTATTAAGGAAGATATACATTTTAGTTAAATTTGAATCCATCTATTATCTGCTGTATTACATTTAACGAGTGTGGTAAATTTGCCTACTGACTCTCTTTCCTCTCACAAGTATTTGAAGATGAACTATTTTTAAAAATTCAAACATCGAGGCTGTCCTGGTGGTCCAGTGGGTAAGACTCTGCACATCCCAGTGCAGGGGACACAGATATTCCCTGGTCTGGGAAGTAAGATCCCATGTGCTGTGTGGCACAGCCCAAAAAAAAAAATTAGTAATTAAAAACAAATAAAAGTTCAAACATGAAGTATGATTAGCCAGCTAAAGAAAAATGAGTTACAGTCATCAGATGTGTAAACAGACGGACACTGAGCCAGAGGGGAAAGACATAGACGCAGGTGAAGTCAGTCTAGGACACCAACACAGGCACCCAGCCCTATGTGGTGTTAATAAGACTCCATACCACGTGGCTTACCTTCTACTTTCTAATTTCTCAAGCTCTTCACGCTGCTGCCGCTCAAATTCAAGTCTAAGAAAATCAAATGAGAAACAAGTTACTTTTCTGAAAGTGCTTTTTCACTCTTTCTTTCTCTCCAAAGAGCATCAGTTTGTCAAGCATGATTTTTAGTCATTGTGGATTAGCGAGTTTAAAGCGTATTCTCTGCTCTATAACTATGATTAGAAATTAGACATACTTTGGGGTGCTTGAATTCAGGCCAAGAAGGAACATACTTTACTTGAAGAAAAGGAAACAAAAAACACTAAATGAAAGTCCATATGGTGGAAACACATCCACTATATGGAAGAAGCAGAGTTAAAGACGACTTCTAAATGAGAAGCATGCTGACTCCATGCAGTTTAGTCACAGATTAGTACAAAAAAAAAGAAGAATCTCTACCTTAGACAAATGGGTCCTTTTATAGGGAAAAAACTGCCAGGGAGGTAGAGAGAGAGAGCACAGACATCAATTAAGAAGAGAATTAACTGGGGAAACATCACAAGAAAAGCAGTAAGATACTTAATAGCCAATTGTCATGCACAAATTGAAACGTCTTTTCATACATATCACATTTCCCAACCACTTCTTCAAGCAAATACTCCAAAGAGTTGGCTGTTAGGTTTTGCACACTTCCCAGAATAATTATAGTGTTAATAATAACTGAGCGCCAATAATAACTGCCCACAAAAGTCAAATTTATACTTTTACTGCTTTATAGACAGTTCTACTGTATACAGGAGGATCTTGAGGAACCTACAATCAGTAATTATTTGATACAGCAGCCCCTGGGGGCTACAGAGATGATGAATTGACCACAGTGGTAGGAAAATAAAGGGAGCTAGGTCACTGGGCAATTTAAAACTCATTAAAATATGGATGACAAAAGTTGATTTCTTCTCAAATACTAGCTTGAATTACTTCAAGGTTGCACTATACTTTTTAAACAGCATGAACTGCAATTGTTAAACTTACACCTTTTCTTGTCGTGGGGGATGGCAGATACAGCCAAAAAGCCATACTATGGTAAAATTCATTGTCGACTGTTTTCCTTGGATAACATGCAAATCCAGGTTGGCAACAGTTACCTTTACGATGAGCTAATGAAATTTCAAACAGATCTGTCACCAACTGAATTTGGGTTACAATTGAGAGTAAGATGTCTCAGGGGCAGCTGTTGAGGGGGGCAGGGTTGGGAGCAGAACTGAATGCTGTGCTGAGCGGTTTACACATTTGCTTACTCTGCCTTCCAGCAAATCCTGAAGACAGCACACAGCATAAACCATTAACATATCAGGAGCCCAGAGCTCAGAGATGGGAAAGAACTTGTCCAAGACCAGGAGGGTAAGACATGGAGGAATCAGGACTTGAACCCACAACAGCCTGCTTCCAAAACATGATAATTCATTCATTTTATGAGCAGTGCTTCCAGTTTATGAGGCATAATAAAAATATTAAATCCTTCACTGAAATTTATTATTTAGGGTTATATTTATTTTTCTGTCAATTGAAAATGATCTGTAGATTATAAGTACTGCCATCCATGAGAAGTCACTCATAAATCTATATGAAGAGTACCTGCCAATTTCCAAGCCTTATCTACTCTACATGCCATTACACTAAGTAGATGTAGGGCTTCATTAAAGTTCATATATGATCATTCTTTTTATATAATGGTGAACAGATACTTGTGAAGAGCCTGAGCTACTCCATCTTCTAAAAGAACTCCATTTTGCAAAGGTACCAGGCAAACTTAGACTTTGGATATTGCCTAAACTTGCCCCTCTGTGCACAAGCCAATCAGCCCTTAGGTTAAACTCCTGACTTTAAGTTCAAGAATTTGTAATTTACCTTGGAAGTAATGATTTACCTTTGTGATTTACGTTTAAAGTAATGATTTACCTTTGTGATTTACCTTTGTGATTTACCTTGGAAGTAATGATCTACCGTGGAAGTGAAAAAAACAATCAGAAATCCACACACAACCCTATAGAAGAGGGTAACCAATCAGTAGTCCTTCGGCCTGAACACCCCCTTTGTTACCCTTTCACCTGATTATTCCCTATATAAGCAGTGTGACCAACACTCGGGGCTCCTCTCCTTAGGCGCTTCGTCGGTAATGGTGGGAGCCCCAGCTCGAGCATGGTAATAAAAACTCTCTTGCTTTTGCATCGGATACCGACTCCTTGGTGATCACTGGGAGATTTCACGACTTGGGCATAACACCTGGGAATGATTCCTAGTATGAGACTTCAGTACAGTTTAGCCTTCTTAGAAGTAGAGTCAAAAACAAAAAAAAAATCACTGGCTAAAACAGGCAAATTTGGCCTTGGAATGAGGAATGAAGCAGGGCAAAGTCTAATAGAGTTTTGCCAAGAATATGCACTGGTCATAGCAAACACCCTCTTCCAACAACACAAGAGAAGACTCTACACATGGACATCACCAGATGGTCAACACCAAAATCAGATTGATTATATTCTATGCAGTCAAAGATGGAGGAGCTCTATACAGTCAACAAAAACAAGACCAGGAGCTGACTGTGGCTCAGATCATGAACTCTTTATTGCCAAATTCAGACTTAAATTGAACAAAGCAGGGAAAACCAATAGACCATTCAGGTATGACCTAAATCAAATCCCTTATGATTATACAGTGGAAGTGAGAAATAGATTTAAGGGCCTAGATCTGATAGAGTGCCTGATGAACTATGGAATGAGGT
>SJYF01000077.1:13517070-13540008 GCA_006410515.1 Procapra przewalskii | reverse complement strand
GGGCACGTGGAGGGAGGCAAGATCCAAAGTTCAATGGGCCTACAGAAGCTACAGGGTGCAGGGCCTAAGAAGTTATATTGAGGACTCTGAGCTTGGCCCTGAAGACAGTGGCAGAAAAGTATCTTGGAACAGGGCTGCTGGAGAGCCCACAGACAACAGGTGAGAGGAGAAGCCAAGAAACAGATCAGGAGGCCAGTGTCACCATGCATACCAGAGATGACAGAGGCCGGACCAACATAACTGGGATAGAGATGCACTGATATCTTCTGATACGCAGTCGTCAAGATGACAGAACCTGGCAGTGGGCTGCATTGTGTCGGGAGCTGTGAAGCGAAGGAAAGAACCAAAGACGGTTCCTGGCAGGGTCACACAGTGGGTGGGGAGGCAGAGCATTACAGCCAGGAGGTTGCGCTCAAAGGTCAGTTGGTCTGAATACAAAGGCTGGTGGTCCTGAGGCTAAGCATGAGTTACTTAACCTTGGATGCTTAATTTGCACAGACTTAGAAGAAAATAACAGGCGTACCCTCAAAGGAGACAAACACCCGTCCCATCAAACAAGACAGTTCCTATGAAACATCTGCAGCGTGCCTGCGCATAGTAGGTGCGCAAGTCTGCCTCTCGTCCGTGACCTGAG
Source organism: Procapra przewalskii (assembly GCA_006410515.1). NCBI lineage: Eukaryota > Metazoa > Chordata > Mammalia > Artiodactyla > Bovidae > Procapra > Procapra przewalskii. Next base: position 13,539,374 of record SJYF01000077.1, on the reverse strand, counting down.
ACAAGGAGAAGCCCAGCGGGGAAGGGGAGAGGCAGCGGGGCGGCCATGGCTGTGCTCAGAGAGGTGCAGGTGGGGGTGCTCAGCGCCCGCAGAGGAGTCAGGCCACACCCGTGTCTCACCATGGCCCTGTGAGCTAGGTGCCATCTTTCCCCCGTTTCACACACAGAAGTCAATCAACTGACTCCAGAGGCCACCGTTTGTCTCTATTCTGCCTTCGAGAAAGGAAGCTCAGTTTTACATGTATTGAATCTAATGGTTCCAGGATCAACCAAACTGAGCTGTCCGGCAAGCCGGGGGAATGCAGAGGTCTGGCACTTGGAGCCTTCTCCAAGACGGAGACACAGACCTGAGGTTCACCAGCATCCAGGCGGGAAGGGAGCAGAGATGGACGGGGTTACCCAGGACACAGGTGAGGAATGAGACAGCGCCCGTAAACCATCTGCAGAGCGCCTATACACAGTAGGGGCACAAATCTGCTTCCCGTATGTGATCCCCAGAGACAAGAAGGAGCCCAGTGGTGCGCGCCACAGGCACGGCAGCAACCCGCGGCGAAGGAGGGGCCCTCCAGGCTGAAGATGAGGGGTCAAAGACAGAGAGAGAGAGAGAAGATCCCCTTGATAAATAACGATTCCCACTTCCTCGAAATTAAGAGTTAAATAGATAAAGATGCTCCGTCTTAAACTTCTAAATAGTCTGTGGAGAGAGTCATAATTACAAAGTCAGGAACTATATTTTAAATATGAGGTGGTATCAGCTGTTGCTGGTACTGTTTGGCTTCTATTAAATATTACATATTTACTAATCATACTTTAAAAATGCACCTTTTTCCATAATCAATGATAATTATTTCAAAGAGCAAAACCTCAACAGACTGTAAAATATAAATGTGTTAATATCAAGGAAAGAGTATCTACTGTAATTGTACTTTAATATGGCTTCATTTTAAATAAGTATAATTCACTAACTTGCTTTACTGGAATTATCTTGGCCCCAAATGCTAATTTCCTAAATGTTATAATTAAAAGGAAAATCACAAAAGGATGTAATTTTTGCAGCTGTTTTTAGTGTTTTTAAATGACAGTTGGAAGTACACACACCGTGTTAGGCCCAGCATACAATCTATCTGATGAGACATGACCTCTGTGCATTAAACGACACCTAGCATTTGGAGACATCACTGCACATCTTGCGAATTATATCCCTGTTATTACTGACAATGAAAACACAAGGGGGTGGGAATTTCTCCATTCACACCATTACACTGAAAGTGAGACTATGATTATCAAAAGAGAAAAAGGAAAAAAAGAAAAATTTTAAAGCTTTAAAATCAGTGGCCATGAGTTTGATACCTCTCATTTCACTTTCTGAAAGGAGAAAAGTGACCGCCGGGGCCCGGTCAACACTTGAGTAGCTGCTGCAGGGGGAAGCGGGTGGGACATGGATGCTGAGCTCAGACCAGGAGGGAGCGCTCACCCCACAAGGGAGAGGGAAGGGGAGGCAGCCCCCACAGGAGGTAGGAGAACAGGCAAGGGAAAAGTTCTCGGTCAGTGGGGAGGCCGGGCTTTTTCCTTTGTGACCTGCAGGTTATCATCAAATCCAGGCATGACCTCACGGGTGGTCAGTCCGTGAAGGTGCCCAGGGCCCTACACTCATGTGATGCTCTGCTATCATCATCCTGAAATTCTTAATGCTACTCTTCATTATGCACTGAGCTCTGCAAATTATGCAGCTGGTTCTGATCAAGCATGTGTCGTTTTTGAAAGAATCTCTGTCTGCTATGTTGCTGGGATGTTGGGACCCAGTCCAGAGTCTGGTAAGGGATAAATGGAAAGGTGCTGAAAAGAACTAGTGTGGAAGGTTCCCTTCTTCTGCATCCTTACAAAGGACTAGATTTTGACCACAACCACAATGGGTCCAATAGTGGTTTAGCCCAGAACAGCCAATTTTCTCACTACCCTTCCACCCTCGGGAACTCCCTTCCAGCCAGTCTCAAATCACCATGAAAGTGAGTTCGACTCTTTGCAACCCCATGGACTACAGCCTACCAGGTTCCACCACCCATGGGATTTTCCCAGCAAGAAAATCACCGTAGAGAAAGCAAATCCCACGGAGATTAGGGGATCTGAAGACTAAAGATAAAGTTTGGATTTGGGTGTGAGAGTTTGCGCAGGTCCCATCCACCTATCTCCCTGACCTTGAGAACCTCGTCATTCAAGATGTTCTTGAAAGGCTGAGCAGAAACCAGATGCTACCCCCCCAGGGAAGGCAACGGGAAACTCATGAAAGAAGAACCTGGCCCTTCTTCCAGACTAGACTCTGCCTAGAGAGGCCCTGCAGTCCTTCCTGCGAGAATCAGAAAGCTACCAGCATGCAAACCAGCATGAGAAAGCTACTTGTAGAGATGATTGAAACTGCCACATCACTCCTGACTCCCCCTTTCCCCCTTCCAATTATGCTATCCTATAGCACAGTGTTCTGTTCATACAACTGTAATTGCAAGAGCTTACATCAACTGCACAATGCAATCTGATCTAGGAAGGTGTGAAATTAAACCCCTTTAACGTCGACGTCGAAGACTGTAGTAAAAGTATCCCCAGTACTCTGGGAGTGGTTTTCTAATGAATTTTCAAATCCTTGGTCTACAAAGTACCAGTAAAGATTTCCCAGAAGCCAGTCTTAAGCCTTCTGTATTGCAAATAGTAAGTGCTCAAAGAAACGAAGATTGCTTTAAAAAAAAAAAATAGTAAAATTTGATACCATAAGCATTTTAAGTTGAGCTTCTTCGCAGCTTATTTCTCATAATAGTGCCATAACCTGCTCTAATAAAGACAGCCAGAACCACGTGTTAAACCCAGGAGACCTACCTGATCAAACCTAAGACCACAGGTAATTAGAACAAAATGGGACTCAAGAGATCAAGCCATCAACCTGGTACACACCCCTGCATCCAGCTCCTGTCCTCCTGATACTGTACAGAACAGGAGACTGAGGCCCGGGGAGGGTCAGGGAGACGTCCAAGGCGACCGCCTCTTCACAGAAGCCAAGAGAAAAGTCCACCACTTCCCACTCCTCCTCCATCCCTACCTCAAATCTAGAATTCCGCCTCACCTACTCAACCGAAGCACAGCAGCCTGCACCCCAGACACAGCCTCCCAGAGTTCAAGGTGGCCCACAGTTCCAAGAGGGACCTCTCCCCTCTGACACACCAGAACAGTGGGCCACAGGCATGTTCCTGCCTTTGTTCAGCCATGCTGGTCACACACCCAACAAGCCCTTAACAAGCCCCTACTATGTGCAAAGTAGCGTCTTAGACGTACAGAACAGATAAATTGCCTTCAGGTCTTAAGAGCGAACAGTAAGGGAAATGAAATATGTGTGCATATCGATCACACAGAACGTGAGGAGCCCAGAGAGAAAGTCTCATTTTTAATAGGAGCTGGGGGAGGGGGGAGGGAGGACAGTTATAGCCGCAGCGATGGGAGGGGGCTGCACCGTCTATCTGAGCTGGGCCTTCACAAATGGACAGAAGGGCGATGGCCACGATGCGGGGAGAAAAACAGCAGGAGGGAGACGAAAGAAACAAGCAAGGCCCTGAGCACGAAGCAGAGGGGCCAGTGGTTCACGCAGCATCAGCTCACTTGATCAGCACGCCATCCACGTCCCAGGCCCTGAGACTCCGCAGAAGGAACCAAGCCCCTGCAACTGTGAGCTTCCCGTTCTTGGGGGGAAGGAAGAGGCGGAGTGAAAGTGTTAGTGGCTCATGGGCTACAGCCCTCCAGGCTTCTCTGTCTATGGAACTCACCAGGCAAGAAAACTGGAATGGGTTGCCACGCCCTCTTTCAGGGGAATCTTCCCGACCCAGGGACCGAACCCAGGCCTCCTGCACTGCAGGCAGATTCTTTACCATCTGAGCCACCAGGGAACCAGGGAGGCCCCTGGGGCGGGGGCAGGTGGGTAGCTAACTAACAGGGAGACACTTATGTAGTAAACGCCGTGAGAAAGACTGAAGTCGGGAAAGGGTGGGAGAGCTAAGGGAAGAGCGTGACCACGAGGATGCAGTTGGTGCCACACGTGGGGGAAGCCAGGCCGAAGACAGGAGCACACAGCAAGCCCAGCATGGTGAAAGCCGACGGAGCCAGGGAGCAGAGGCGGAGCGAGAGCAGCTGTGGCCCAAAGCGGGCCGGGGCCCAGACCCCGGGGCCGTGCAGGTCTAGAGGACGGACCGAGCCTTGCCCACCAGGGCTCCTGGAGGACAGAGACCACCTGAGCCGACTCGGTAACCTGAGGGCCTTCCGCAAGGCCCAGAGCAGGTATTCAGCTCTGGGAGAGCTCTGAAGTCACTGTTTTGAGACTCAGAGCCTGACGCTGGTTACAGAGAGTGACAGCACACTTGGGCGAGGAGCAGACGCCATCAGCCAGGGCAGAGCTCTCTGTGCCCTAAGAAATGACACCCTGCGGTGCTTCCAAACTCCAGGCGAAAACGATTACCTGAAGCAAACGCAGAAAACACAGGGGAGGAAAATACAGTAAGGCCCTTCCCCATGATCGCAACATCTTGGTAAATGGCTTTCAACACCACAGCTGAACACACACACACACACACACGAGAAACCCTTTCCTCTTCATCCATACCTTGGACAGATTCCCAAGTCATGAACTAACACCCGGCAACAGAGTTTAATATCATGCAGCCTTAGAACACAGATGCACCATGATTTCTGGGAGCAATCTCTAGGCTGGAAATGTACATGGTAGATGATGCTGATTAAACAGTTTGGTGGGATCCACATGGGGTAACCAAGGAAAAGGTTCATTTATGAAAAGAAAAGCTGTGCATATCTGTGGGTACAGAGGGCAGAGGAGGGGGTCTGAACATTTGAAAAAGACCTGAAATGCACCGCAGCTCCTCTGCCCTGGCAAGACACCCCTGAGGTGAAGAGCTCCGGTCTGCTCTGCACACCTGGGCTCCTTTGACACTGAGCGCTAAGGGGCACGATGCTCCGTGCTCAGCCAGGCAGGGCTTGAAACTCACGGACCGAGGGAGGTCTCGGCAGCACCTGTGATCTCACGGGGCTTTCCTGTCCATCCCAGCCTGCCCCTGCCATCGCCTCTTCTAGGTCTGAAACTTCTCATTCCTTATTTCCCTCTGACATAGCTCTCCGTCCCTCCGCTTGCTACTGTAATGTAAGCTGAAAGTCAAAGAAAGTGAAAGTGAAGTCACTCAGGTGTCTCCGACTCTTGGCGACCCTCTGCACTGTAGCCTACCAGGCTCCTTCATCCATGGGATTCTCCAGGCAAGAATACTGGAGTGGGTTGCCATTTCCTTCTCCAGGGGACCTTCCCGACCCAGGGATTGAACCCGGGTCTCCCGCATTGGAGGCAGACGCTTTAACCTCTGAGCCACCAGGGAAGCCAATGTAAGCAGAAGGCACTGTCAAATGGAGAATTCCAGGGTGTGTGGATTTAGCTGATAAAATAGTAAAGCGGGGGACTTCCCTGCCAGCCCAGTGGTTAGGACTCCACACTTTCAGTGTTGGGGGTGCGAGCTGGATCCCTGGTCAGAGAACTAACATCCCGTATGCCACATGGCAAGGCCAAAAAAGGGGGAAAAATAAAAAAGAGGAATATTAAAGCAGGAAAGATTTACACAAGCTCATTAACTGCAATGTAATAAAAAATTTGAGCTTCTTCAGTGGCTCAGTAGTAAAAAAATCTGCCTGCAATGCAGGAGACTCAGCTTTGATCCCTGGGTCAGGAAGATCCCCTGGAGGAGGACATGGCAACCCACTCCTGTATTCTTGCCTGGAGAATCCCAAGGAGAGAGGAGCCTGGTGGGCTCCAGTCCATGGGGTTGCAAAGAGCTCAACGTTACTGAAGTGACTGAACACAACCAATAATTTATGGGGGCAAAAAGAAGAAATAGTCCCAAAAGTCATCAGTGATGAAGCAAGAGTTACATGGTGATATAAACATGGTAGGGAGACAAGTCTTCAGTGGCCTGGGCACAAGCTTCCAGGAAAATGGTAAAAGGAAAAGCCAAACATGGAGCTGTATATCAAATGTGAGTTCAATGTTGTTTTTTAAAAATACTCTTTCTAATGCATGGTTACAGTACCCAGTGTACAATATATAGAATATAAAATATAAGTAAATATTACAAATATAAATCAGTCATTGTTTCCTGGTGGAAGGATTGTGAATACTTGTGATTATTTTTTTCATTTCTGAATGTGTTATTTTTTGTAATAAGCATTTCAATTTATAATGAGACAAACGACCTGTTTCAAACATTTTTCTTAATCTACCCTGATTATAGCAACCGTCTTACTTCCTTTTTGCTCCTACAGATTTCTAGTTCATTTCCATTCATCTCCAGCAATGATGATGACTAACCTCAGTAGATCATAAAATCTGGGGGCTGCTGATGGTGACTAAATATCTGAGGTCACTGATGTGGGACACGGCTTTTCAAGGTTAGCATGATGATCTGGGAGAAAAGAAGGGGGCGGAGGGTCCTCCTTCGGGCACAACAATTCACATACACACAATCAATAATTACTTCTCAGAACACTTACTTAGAAGCAAGAGCGTGTTATTAAGAAAAGTCAAAGCTTTTCACTAAATATACTAAAACTATTTTACTAAATACACAGATCAAGAGCCAGCAAAGAGCTGCACAGAGAGACACCGTCTTACCAGCTATTTTAAGTGCCCCCACAGGACCTCCCTGGCGGTCCAGCGGCTCAGAGTCCACCTGCCAACGCAGGGGAGACAGGCTCCACCCCTACTCTGGGAAGATTCCATGTTAACGTGCAGCAGCTGTGTCTGTGCTCACAAACACTGAGGCCTCCCTCCAGAGCCAGTGAGGCTCAACTCCTGGGCGTGCACCCCCTAAGCCCATGCTCCGAAACAAGAGAAGTGACTCTAAGGAGAAGCCTCTGCACCGCAACTACAGAGGAGCCCCCACTCACCACAGCTAGAGAGAGCCTGCGCACGGCAACGAAGATCCAGAGCAACCAGAAAGTAATCAATTAAAAAAAACCAACTTACCCCAGTTATGAACTTGTTCTTTATCTCTGACAGCAATGAAGACCCAGCACAGGCAAAATGATGAAAATAATAATGATGAAAATATAATGATGATAAATAAATAAATAAATAAAAGAAAATGCTCTGCGTGAAGAGCCAGGGAAATGAAATCTGGGTTGGGGTTGGCAGGGCCTCCCTGAGGAAGTGACATCTAAGTGACTGGGATCTTATCCTACTGCACACAACAGGGAACTCTGCTCAACGTTAACGCAGCAGCCGGGCCGGGAGGAAGACTTTGGGGCAGAATGTGTGGCTGAGTCCCTTCACTGTGCACCTGAAACTATCATGTGGTTAATTGGCTACATTCCAATATAAAATTAAAAGTTTTAAAAACAAACAAATAAACCGAGATCTTAGAGACGATGTGGGCTTTAGCATGTGAAGAGCAAATGGCCACAGGGACGAGTGGGCCAAGAGGAGGAAACGGCACGTTTCCAGCAAAGGCCTGGGAGCAACAACAGACACGCATGTACATCAGGAACCCATGACTGAATCGGCAGCAAGGTCTGATCAGATGAGTCAACAAGTTACAGACAGCGTGTGGCAGATAATCAAATCAGTACAAGATGCTGCTTCAGAGGAGAATCATGCTGCTGTGTAGGATGAAGAGGAATCTACTACCTTCCACCCTTGCCTGTAACTGCCATCCATCACTGCACAGGACAAGTCCCTTCCACAGCTACCACATAATTCAGCTTTAGATCATACAAGTATATCAATACAAGGGAAACAGAAATGCCGCCACTGCGCAGACAACGCGAGGCTAAAAGGGACGGAATGAAGACAGATGGCGCCTGGAACTCTACAGCTCATGGAAAACTGAGGCGCTCACCATCTAAAGCGGCTCGCAGTGGAGCTCCATTCCAGGACAAGAAAGAAAAAGGCTCAGTCAGCACAGACCTCACTTTGCCACACTTCCACAGATAACTTTTTTTTCCTTAAACAAACTGATGGTTTGTAGCAACCTTACATCGAACAAGTCAACCAGTGCCATCTTCCCAGCAGCATTTGCTCACTTCATGCCCGTGTCACAGTTTAGTAATACATTCCATACTGAAAACTTTCTCATTTATTGTATTTGTGATGGTGATCTGATCAGTGATCTTTTATGTTACCGCTGCAAAGACATTATGACTCACTGAAGGCTCAGATGATGGTTAGCATTTTTTAGTAATAAACTTTTAAAGTTAAAGTACGTATATTTTTTAGACAGAATCCTACTGCACACTTAACATACAATTATAATGGAGTGCATGCATGCTAAGTTGCTTCAGTTGTGTCCGAATCTTTGTAACTCTATGGACTATAGCTCGCCAGGTTCCTCTGCCCATGAGACTCTCCAAGAAAGAACACTGGGTTGCCATGCCCTTCTCCAGGGGATCTTTCCAACCCAGAGATTAAACCTGTGTCTCTTACATCTGCACTGGCAGACAGGTTCTTTAATGCTAAATAAAATGAAGTAACACAGTACAAGCATAATTTTTTAAAGGATGGGGACATCACTTGGTACGACTCTCTATAAGGCAATATTTGCTCTATCATGGTGCTCTGGAACCCAGCCGGCCGTGTCCCAGGCCCGCCAGTAACTGATGCTGCTCTCTGTTAATGGCAGGAAGGAGTTCACTTTTTTCAGCTCCTTCATCACAAGTTCTCCAAGACAGTGCATCTTGCAAGCTCTTTAAGGTGCTCTACGGCAACTGCCAAGTGAGTAAATGGTCCATGAAAAAGTGGCACCATTGAGGCCAGAGATGGGAAAAGGAAGTCAGCCTTGTAGCAAGGCAGACTTTTGAAAAATAGAAAGCCCAATAAAATAAACCAGCAGAAACACAGTCACAAAACATATCAGCTAAAACCCAAGACTAGCTACCAAATCACCAGCAACAGAGATATCTCCAACTACATGCGTAAGACTTTCAAGCTCAAGGTCAAGCAAGGAAAAAAAAGAAAAGATGAGACGATGTTTAAAGTCCCAGAGAGTGAGAGGGAAGAACAGATATAAATGGGGGTGGCAGGACACTGTGTCTACGAGCCAACGTGATCGTCCCTCCCAGGACCGCCGTAAGGGCATGGTCACACCAGAAGGGGCAGGTCTTCCCAAGGGCATCTCCAGCTACGACCAGCTATTTCTCAAGTGCCTTCTACATGGGGTATGAATTAAGGGGAAAACCTAGTCCACGTGTATTACATGGCGAGTAAAGTGCTACGCTGGGTGCTGAGTGAACAGATTAGATCCTGCTGACGGGCATCGAGAGGGAAGCTAAGCTCAGCAGACAGAAGAACACACCCTGTTACTGATGTCTCCTTACTCTTTCCCTGGTGTGATGCACTTATCCTTCCCGTTGAAAGAAGGTAAGGGGAGTGGGGGGAGGGAGGAGGAAAGAAATGAGGGGGGAGAGTGTAAGGAAGAAACCGGGAAGGAGTTGGAGAGAGGATGGAAAATGAAACCACTTTCTTTCCCTACAATCACTGTCTGCTGGTAAGAAGTCTGCAACAGTGTCTGGGTGCCTCTGGCTTTTTCTGCATCGCAATCTTGAGGACTCTTCATTCAGAATCTAGCTCCTTCTGGCTTTACATTCCAAAATCCCATCCCGACTCTTAACCTGAAAGGAGCAGGAGGGCTGGAGCTAACCACACACAGCAATGGAGCTCAGCACAGGACAAACCAGTGCCTGCTGGATCCCTGCTGCTGACCAGGATGCTCGGAACATACTTGCAGAGAGAGCCCCTGCTAGAGGGATTCCAGACACCCTAGCCGTTGTGAAGACAGCCAGGAGCTGCACCCAGAAAGGTGTGCTCGTACTGACACAGTCTACACTTCAAAAGGATTCCTTTCGAGTTTGCAAGCAAAGGGAAACTCTCAGACGGTATTGGTAGGAAATGAATAGTGGTGATATGTACAACCATCCTATAGAACAGTTTGTGAGTGTATATTAAGAGCCTTAGGACATATTATATTTACCCTCTGGCCTGGTAATTTTACTTTTCTCTCCCTTGAGGAAGCAATACTCATGGATCAGCACAAAGATTTAGCTACAAATGTGTTCACCCCAGTTGCTCATCATAGCGCCAAACCACACAGCAGAAACACCTACCAACAGAAGGTAAGTGAGGTACGGAATGGCCATACAAAGGAATTGCCCATGGACTTAAAATGATACAGGATAACACATATGAAGAGGAAGACACATAAGTGCAAAAAACTCTCACAAGCCCAGTGTGAACCCATCTGGTAAAGGAACACATATAAATGCATATAAATATATAAGTATACATAGGTACACATACACGCACATACACACACACAGAGAGACAGACGTGACTAGACAGTGGGGCAAACAGAAGTACAGACTAGAATATACGGCGACATGTTCACTGCAACAATTTCATTTTTGCTTGCTTGTGATTTATAAATTTTCCATAATGAACACATGAAAATAAAAGTCAGGTTAAAAATAATCATCACTCAGGGGCTTCCCTGGTGGTCCAGTGGTTAAGACCTCTCTGAAACTGGAGCCGACTATACAGAGTGAAGCAAGCCAGAAAGAAAAACATCAATACAGTATACTAACGCATACATATGGAATTTAGAAAGCAGGTAACGATAACCCTGTATGCGAGACAGCAAAAGAGACACAGATGTATAGAAGAGACGTTTGGACTCTGTGGGTGAGGGCGAGGGTGGGATGATTTGGGAGAATGGCACAGAAACATGTATATTATCATATGTGAAACGAATCGCCAGTCTAAGTTTGACGGATGATACAGGGTGCTTGGGGCTGGTGCACTGGGATGACTCAGAGGGATGGGATGGGGAGGGAGGTGGGAGAGGGGTTCAGAATGGGGAACACATGTACACTCATGGCAGGTTCAAGTCAATGTATGGCAAAGCCAATACAATATTATAAAGTAAAATAAATAAATAATTACATTTTAAAAACAATTTAAAAAAAAAGACTTCTTCCAAAGCAGAAGGTGCAGGTTCGATCCCTGGTCAGAGAGCTAACATCCTACATGCCTCGTGGCCAAAATACCAAAACATAATAGAGAAATGATACTGCAACAAATTCAATAAAGACTTTAAAAACGGTCCACATCAAAAACAATTTTTCCAAAAAATCATCACTCATCTGTCCTCATCCCCTGATGTCAGTGACTTGCCTTGAGACCACCTTCAGAGTCAGGGGCCACGCACAGCTCCTGAGCTGGCCTTGATGCCCACCAATCCCACCCCAACACTTCACTCCATGAAGCTCCCTGGACCACTTGCCAAGCACTGGTATGATTTTTGACTTCAGGTATTTTGGGTCCAACTGGATTTGAAACCTAGGCATTTTTCCCTTCAGAATTTAATTATCCACATACAGTATATCCATTCACACAGGCTCCCCACTAGCTAGTGCTTAAATAAAAATTTGTGCTAATGCACAAATAAAAATTTCTTTTTACTTTCAAGACTGAAATGAACTTGGAATGCATGTAATTTTGCTTTGAGCACTTTCTAAGAGCTGTGAAAGTGCCCACACTCTGCCAAGTTAGCCGCCTGTTTATAGCCTCAGAGTGAGACAGAGGACACCTAAGGAGTGGGCTTGGTTTCCTCTTAAACACACTGGGCCACGGAGGAGGACTGTTTCCCTGCAGTGAAATTGTTTCCTGGCAAAGACCCTGGCTGGGCGCTTCTCCAAAGTGGAGCTCCCTCCTGAGAGAAGTCCCTGGGCTGCTTCGCCTCCTCCAAAAATCCTCTGGCACCAGGCACCACCCACGTGTGCACACAAATCCTGGCTTCCAGAAAGCCAGCGATGTGGGCCAGCAGTCAGTTCCCAAGCAAGGACCTTGGACACAACATACCCAACGCCATGTGCCCACTTGGGCCAATAAAATGTTCTTGGGTAACAAAGATGTCACTTCTTAAAAGTCGAAATCTTGCTGTGATGCACAGCATGGGTTTTTTGGAGAAAAATTCTCTTTGGAGAATTACTATGCTGCCTGTTGAGACCAGGTGCTTTGAAGATGAGTTGGGTCTTACTGGATATAATCATATTGGTTTCATATTTAATTCTTCCAGAGAGCTCTGCTCTAATAGGCACTGGATGCTAAGTAATAAACATTTTTAACCTACTGCAATAAACATACTCAGATCTACATGATACCGAGGAAACCAAAAGATATATGAATGTGCAACAGTCAAGGAAGCCACAAAATGTGTAAGAAGTACATCTGTGCGCATGACAGCCTCACAAAGATGAGGCCCAGCTACACTGGAGACCCTAGTGTGGGACCATCTGAAGCACAAGGCCCTGGACACCTGTGAGAGCACACAGCTCGTGCTGCTGCCAAGTATCCATCTCAGGGAACATCTGTGACGTGCTCACTACATGCGAGATGCTGGAGACTCAAAGATGAGTAAGGCGTGGCTCCTGCTCTCAGGAAGCCTGGTGGGCAAGCAGGCAAAAGCACTAGTGACGTGAACTTGGGAAGAGCTATGGTGATAAAGCTGTGAGCCAGACACCTGGCAGAGAATGAAGGGGAAGCACTGAGCTCAATCTGGAGACACACAGAATGCCTCTGAGGAGACAGCTCCCCTATGCACCCTGGAAGGCGAAGAGGACCGGCGGTGGGAAGGAGAGTGGGCGGGTTTTGTAGAAGGTTTTGTAGATGGATTTGGCCTGGAGAGAGCAGTGAAAGACGTTCTGTCCCCTTAATCCAAAGCATAAATTTCAAGGCAGAAAGTGACAGATGACAGTAGTGGACAAATGGGTGACTGTGTTTGGGGCCTGGAGGGCATCCCAGAGGAACCAGGAGCCAGGCCCCATGCTGGGGTCACCACCAAGGGTCACGGGGTGGGGGGGGGGATTGCAGTGAGCTCCATCCTGTGGCCCAGGCTGGGCAGGTTCCAGGGGCAAGTCCATGAGGAGGCCCTCAACCCAGCGTCACCTCGAGAGGAAACCAGGAACCCCGTGCTCAGCCAAAGGAGTCCGGACGACTCCAGAAGGCCAGCTGCTTCTCACGGGCTGACCACGCTGGCCACTTAAGGAGGAAAGTCCCTCCCGAACATTCTCCACGATGAGGAGCAGTATGATTCTCTGAACTTGCTGGAAGAGGAAGTGGGAGACTGGAAGCGGGGAGCTGGAGAGGCAGAGGCCCTGTATGGAGCCAACTCAGGGAGAAAACGTTTCCCGACGCACAGAGCGGGCTGAGATTTCTCTCAAGTGGCAGGAAAGCCACTGGTGCTCAAGGGAAAGGAGCAGCTCAAACTCAAGAACCCAGAATCTTTACAAAGATGTGTTCGTGAGGGTTTAATGAGAGAGGAACTAAGAAGAGAGGGTGTGTGTGTCGGCGGGGGACGGAGCGGGAGAGGCAAGCTTCGGGGTAGCTGACTTTATTAAGCTAATACTGAGCATTAGGGAATCAAGAAGGCAGAAAGCTAGCTCGCCTAAGAAGGGAAAGTGTAAAAGCAAAAAGAGAATGCTGATCCCAGACCAGTCCTAAGAGAGGCGACAAGGCAAACACAGGGTAAGGGACCCCGAACTCTGCATGTGTCTGCTGAAGCCTGTGGGACGGAGCCCAGGGCGGGGGGACATGGACCTCTGCCTGGAGGAGCAGGCGTGCAGCCAGGGCCAGGTGAGCTGCACAGCAGTGCGAACGCAGAGTCAGCCTGGAGGAGTCCAAGCGTCCCGGGCAAAGGCTACCGGCGCCCTGACTCCTGCCAGGCTTCACCAAAATCTGCCCAGTGCACGCACTCACACACCAAGGGGTCTGAGCTCCAGCTCAGGGTGGACACACAAGGGCCCGCAACTCAGCAGCTGAGGGGATGCAGGGGACCCGCCTTCCCTGGGGCCTGTGACAGGTGGACCGGACCCCACACCCCTCAGGGAGCTGGAGGCTGACCCCAAGCTCACAGGCAGTACCTCCTGGAAGGAAGGTCACAGCCAGGGCCCAGGTTTTCAAGGCGGGGCTCACTGTCCTCCCTGCCTCTCCGCCTGTATCCGCCTTTCTGCTGGGGAGCTAGCAACACCCAATCAACTACTAAAATCAGAAGATGGACGCCAATGGCTTTTCCTTCTTTCCTGCTCACATCCCATTACCCACCTGGGCCTCATCACTTCCTGCCCAGGGCACCTCTACAGCCCAGGCCTGCCTCTAGGCTCCTTCCACTGATGCCTCCGTTCAAGCTCCCCTCCACGTCCTTCCTGCAGTGCCCCCAGCACCCTTCACTGTTCCATCTCTGTGCCATTATGAACACGTCTCTCCTTGACTAATAATGCTTCCTGGATCCATACCCCATGGACTGGGTTCTGACATATCTGCGAGTGAGCTGGTTGAACTGAACTTGGCAGGACTTGAAGGGGGTCATCAGGATCCCTGGATCTGTCCTTGTCAGACAGTGCAATTTAGTCACTCAGTTGTGTCTGACTCTATGTGACCCCATGTACTACAGCATTCCAGGCCTCCTTGTCTATCGCCAACTCCCAGAGCTTGCTCAAATTCATGTCCATCAAGTCAGTAACGCCATCGAACCATCTCATCCTCTGTGGGCCCCTTCTCCTGCCTTCAGTCTTTCCCAGCATCAGGGTCTTTTCCAGTGAGACAGTTTGTCACATCAGGTAGCCAAAGTATTGGAGTTTCAGCTTCAGCATTAGTCCTTCCAATGAATATTCAGGGCTGATTTCCTTTAGGATTGACTGGGTGGATCTCCTTGCAGCCCCAGAGACTCTCAAGAGTCTTCTCCAACACCACAGTTCAAAAGCATCAATTCTTCAGCGCTCAGTTTTCTTTATAGTCCAACTCTCACAACCATACATAACTACTGGAAAAACCACACCTTTGACCATATGAACATTTATCGGCAAAGTAATGTCTCTGCTTTTTAATATCCTATTTAGGTTGACAATACCTTTTCTTCCAAGGAGCAAATGCCTTTTAATTTCATGGCTGCAGTCACCATCTGCAGTGATTTTGGAGCCCCAAAAAAATAAAGTCTGACACTGTTTCCGTAGTTCCCCATCTATTTGCCATGAAGTGATGGGACTGGATGCCATGATCTTAGTTTTTTGAATGTTGAGTTTTAAGCCAGCTTTTTCACTCTCCTCTTTTACTTTCATCAAGAGGCTCTTTAGTTCTTCTTTGCTGTCTGCCATAAGGGTGGTGTTATCTGCATATCTGAGGTTACTGATATTTCTCCCAGCAATCTGGATTCCAGCTTGTGCTTCATTCAGCCTGGCATTTCACATGACGTACTCTGAATATAAGTTAAATAAGCAGGGTGACAATGTACAGCCTTGACGTACTCCTTTTCCTATCTGGAACCAGTCTGTTGTTCCATGTCTAGTTCAGACTGACACACTCATCAGTTATTTACTGTACTTACTAGGGGAGCAGACCTTGAGATTTTCCATCTTTCTGTATGTCCAAACACTATTTTCCAGATAGGATATTCTTGAGAATATGCAAGAAAAACAGAGTGAAGAAAAACCACAATGAGGTAACATCTCACGCCCATTAAGGTGGCCACTATCAAAAAAAAAAAAACCAGAAAATAACTGTTTTCACAACTGCCAATAGGGGAAACAACCCAAGCGTTCACCGACAGATGAATGAATATGTAAGATATGACGTAAACATGCAACGGAATGTTATTTTGCCTTAAAAAGAAAAAAATTTTGATACCTGTTACAAAATGGATGAACTCTGAAGACATTATGCTACACAAAATATGGCAGTCACAAGAAGAAATACTGTATGAATCCACTGATATGAGGTACCTAGAGTAGAGACAGACAACAGAATGGCGGTTGCCAGGGTGACGGGGGGGGCGGGGGTTGGAGTATTACTTAATGGGCACAGCTTCAGTTTCATAGCAATGGAGTTTTAGAGGTTAGCAGCAATAATGTGGCACACTTAATACTGCTGTGCCCTTAAAATGGTTAAGATGGCAAATTTCATGTTAAGTGCATCTTGTGTGTGTATGTGCTCAGTCGTGACCAACTCTTTGACCCCATGGACTGTAGCCTGCCAGGCCCTTCTGCCCAGAGGATTTCCCAGACAAGAATACTAGAGTGGGCTGCCCTTTCCTTCTCCAGGGGATCTTCCCAACCCAGGTATCAAACCCGTGTCTCCTGCATCTCCTACACTGGCAGGGGGATTCATCTTAGAACAATTTTTAAAAGGAATGAACAAATGAGATAGCATATGCTTACGAGTACAGAGAAAACAATTCTCTGTTGTATTTTGGGCCATACATTTTAATCACAATCCTTATTCTAAGCACACCTACCAGAACTTGTAAAAATGTTACCTGAACACAGGTGCTGAAGAACATGCCAGCAGAACCCAGGCTGCCATCTCTCCTGCCCCATCCTGCCAAAGTGCATCTCCTCCAAGAACAGCCGTCTGTTTATCAAAGCGAACTGCACACATCCTGGGTTGGTTTTCAGAGCACTCCCCAGCCAGGCCCTGACCTGCAGAATCTCCTTATCTCTTCTAGCACTCAGCACGACTCCTGCCAGCACTCACCTAGTTTCCTCCCCCAGAGCATCTACTCTCCAGGGCAAAACCTCCTCTTCCTGCAGACCTCTCAGGGCCCAGCACACGATCCAGTTCACTGGACAGGGTAGGACCTCCCCAAACAGAACTCGGAAGCGACCTGGGGCTCTGCCTGACGAGCGCCCAGGGCTGAATTTCTGCTCAGTGTTCGACCTGAGCTTTATTCTCCAAGATAAGGCATCTTACAGCCTTCTAGCATCTTCACATCCTCAGCTATGGAGAAGGAAGTGCTAGGTTAGATGGCGTCACCAGAGGCCTCCTCAGAGCCCTGCTGTGCCTTCCACACCACCTGCTCCTGCCACGGGCCCTGGCGACTCACTACAGGCTGCATGTTGCTACAGCAAAGAGACTGCACAGAAGAAAGGTAGACGCCCCCCTTTCCATTCATCCAGTGGTGCTTAACCTCGGCCACAGGTATTTATATCTGCAAGGCTTCCCAGGTGGCTCAGTGATAAAGCACCGGCCTGCAACACAGGAGACGAAGGTTTGATCCCTGTGTCAGAAATATCTCCTGGAGAAGGAAATCACAACCCACTCCAGTATTCTGGCCTGGGAAATCCCATGGACAGCGGAGACTGACAGGCTACAGTCCACGGGGTCGCAAAGAGTTGGACATGACTTAGTGACCAAATGACAACAAATTTATACCTGTTACATAAAAAAAGATACAAACAACCCAGTGCAGCTTTATTCCTACCGTGTTTTGCTGAGTTCCTGGAGCAGATAAACTGTACAGGGTGTCTGCTTCCCATAAATCAGAGGCAGTGACTTTTCTCCAATTATGTTTTAATTTACGGGTAATAGTTCTCTGTAGCAAGTGGCAACTGGAGGGGGCAGCGAGAATCAGGGGAATGAAGGTACAATGAGGTGTCAAGTCATCTGAATTTGAATTGGGACAGATGAGCACTGCGAGGTGGCAGATATGAGACGTATGGACGAACGAGGCACCACAGCTGCGTCCCCTCACCCAGCACCGTTTCCCCAGCCAGCCACACACTGATTCTCATGTGGTCTCAGACTGCCTCAGCCCAAGCCTTCACTTCTTCATGAGGCCCTCTTCCCACCTCTTGCCTGAGGATCTTGAACGTGAGCTTGAGGTTATGACACCAGTTGCAGTGTCATTCTGGAACCGACTCGTGCCTCGGATACACATGCCTTTGCACGATGTGCCACTTCCCACCATTAGGAACACACACGCCCAGAGGAAGTAGTGGAAAACCTTCTCCCCCATGAAGGACATGTGCGGAGTGAAGGGAGAGTCGCTCAGTCGTGTCTGACTCTTTACGACCTCATGGACTATACATTCAATCGAATTCTCCAGGCCAAAATACTGGAGTGGGTAGCCTTTCCCTTCTCCAGGGGATCTTCCCAACCCAGGGATCGAACCCAGGTCTTCCGCATTGCAGGTGGATTCTTTACCAGCTGAGTTACAAGGGAAGCCCAAAGAATACTGGAGTGGGTAGCCTTTCCCTTCTCCAGGGGATCTTCCCAACCCAGGAACTGAACTGGGGTTTCCTGAATTGCAGGTGGATTCTTTACCAACTGAGCTATCAGGGAAGCCCCAAGGACATGTGTATCTCACTATAAATTCATTCTTAATCTGTTTGCTAAACATTCATCAAGCCTGTTATGTGAATGACACTATAGAATATAGAAATTAGTAAGACCAGCCTCTGACCTCTGAAAATTTCCAACCTAATAGGAAAGATACACGAACTGAACTCTCACCCCATTGCCAGCCCAGGGGGGGTCATTCCTGCTGCTCTAACCTCAGAAGCAGGTTTGCCATCTGCCCAATTGTTCAAATCCAAAGCCTGGGACAGCCCTCAGTTCCATGATGCTCCATCTCCATGATGACCACCCAGACCCAAGCCGCTGGTACCTCCCACCTGGACTAAGGCAGCAGCTTGCTAAATGGTCTCTCGCTCTACACCACCTTCTCCAAATGCTGTATGTACTAACATCTGCAGTAAATTAATCTTCACGTTCCTCTACTGCTTAAAGACATCTAACAGCTTCCCAGCACTCTTCGGAAATAGCCACTCTTTCCAGGGGTCTCCAAGGCCCACATCAGCTGGCCCCCTGCCCTCCCAGCATCTCACCCTCTGGTGACTGCACCTATCTGCTCTGCCCCCGCCCCACCTCCTGGCTGGATGCCACGTGCCTGCTTCCTCTTGCTCTGCCTGGAGATACCCGCCCGCTTCCGGTCACACAAGCATCATCCTCACTCCACACGAGCCTTGTAAGAAACGTCCCCACCTCAGGAGGCCTCTCCTGATTGCTCCATCTAGGACTACCCGAGGCGGTCTACTTTCATCTCATTTTCATTTTCTACCCTTATTCATAAATGACCTGTGATGGCTGCTCCCCTGGAGCGACCTGTAAGCCCACCAGGGGTCTTATCGGGAGCTGTGTCCCCAAGGGGAGAACCACGCCTGCTTCTCAGGAGGGGCTGAGAAAGGACCTGCTGACAGACAAGTGTGCATCACAAAGAACAAGACAAGGCTGCCAGAGACGAGCGCTGAGCCGTGGGAAAGCCGTGGGGGGGAGTTAGGAGCAGCATCCAGAGGAGTCCGCGTGTACCGCGCCTCAGGACAGGCAGACGGCACCCGCAAAGGCACACCAGGCTCTGGGACCAGCAGAAGAGGAGCCCCAAAGGCATGACCGGTCCAGGCAGTCTGAGTGACGAAGCGGGAAAAACGCAACGGCTGGTGCCAGAGCAAGCGGCACAAGGGTGGGGTGGGGTCCAGCACGGATGATGGAGAGCTGAGCTGTCAGCAGGGTGGGGCGGTTCACCGGGGCCTGGGATCTTAGGTTTCAGACCAGGAGAAATCACTGAAAAGTTCAGAGAATGAAGCTACTACATTCTGACCTACATTTCACAGACACTGCGAAAAACCACTTTAGCTTAAACACAAGCAAACAGCAACAAAACAGCGTCACTTTTAAGAGAACAGCAGAGTCTCCTGCGCTTGGAGGAGACCCCATCTGTAAGGCCTGGGAGAGCGGGGCCCACAGCTGGCAACACTGCGTCCCAGAGCTAGGGCGGAATGAAGATCACTTTCTGTTTTCAGAGGCACAGAACAGTCACGTGTTACTGTCAAGCCTACTCAGAGTCGAAGCTGCCACCATCAAGGACAACGAAGCTGGTACCTGAATCCTGGCACAAGAAAGGGGTTCCAAGCGGGGAGATGAATCCACCCATGTAAACACGCTACACACCCCAAAGATTCAAGCAGCCCCACAACACTGAACAGATGGGAATGTGCTTCTTAAATTAAAGACAACCCAAACACCTCATGTTACATTAAACCCAAATAAAGTGAGCATGTGAAAGACGCAGTCTCAGTCGTGGAAGAAAGCTGCTAAAACCACAGGGAGGAATTAATTAAAGACAAATAACTTGATGAGCTTCCCAAGTATCAATAACCCAGCTGCTCTGAGACTGTTCTCATGTTTCAGGGGTCTCAGCAACCACCAAGGGTTAGTCCAAGACAGATTTAGCTAAACAAGCACAACTCTTCTCAGTAACCCTGTCATAAGATGGAAAGGCTTCATGAACAGTGCTGGCAAGGGCTGACACAGAAGAGACCAGCCTGTGTGCACGTCCAGGAGTTCTGCAAGGAGGGAGGGCCCAGGAGTCTGCGGCCAGTGGTCTACCAACCAGACCTGGGCTTCAGCCTGCTTGCCGAGAGAAAGAAGAATCCAGAAACGTGATGAAAGGCCCCCTCCCAGCTTTAAACTCCTACAACGGTGAAGAAAAGTCCTTCTAGGCGTGTCTACTGTCCACACACAGGAGGACTGACCTGAGCTGAGGGACAAGGTATCTAGACTTTGTGAGAAGTGCTGAGCTGGGGGCAACGGGCCATGGAACCGGTTCCCAGGTGGGAAACCGTGCCCCACGTGGGGAAAGGCAGACAGGAACAGAGTCAGAGCGCAGGCTGGGCATCAGGCCGACCTGGGCTCAGACCATGGCTCTGACCCTGAAACTGGCGAGCACACCTGTATGAGCTCTCTGCGTGTGAGAGAGAGCATCACTGCGACATACAGGAGTTGACGAAGGTGAGGCTCTCAGGACTGTGCCTAGGACAGTGCCAACCGATGGACCATCAGCTCTGGAAGATGGCAGTGTTGCCAACTTTAACACATTCAGCTATGAGATTTACCCCCACCGTTGTACATGAGATTCTCTTTGCAGGAAAGATAAAGTTATGGGCTCTTCACACACCTGGCAAGGACCCCAAAGTCCTTGCATCCACTTTTCTGTTTTGAGGCATTTTCATGACCGTTTTGCGAATGGAACCATGGAGCACTCAGGCAATTACGCTAACTGCTCCAGGTCACCACCACCAAGTCCATGGAAACCACCCCGCCTGGGGGCTCTAGCCTCCTAGAGACTAGAAGGAGTGAGCACGACTCCCTGGGCATCTGAAGCCCTAAGAACCAAAGCTGTTTCTGCGATTACACCTCAGTTACAAAACGAAGCAAAAGTACCTGAGCCAAAGGGATCATGTGTGGAGCAATCCAAGTGTCAGCTCTAAAATATTAGGCTGCCATGAAAACGAGAAGGAAGCTGTGATGAGCCTTACCAATGAGGATTCTTCTCGTAATAGGCTAGTCATGCACAGCAAGCAGCGGAAAGGAGCCTGGAAAATGGCTGATTTGATAAAGGAGGGTTGAGTGCAGAAGCTTTATTTACCTGATTGTTTTCTTAAGTGACTTTAAAGGGGTCCACAGAGCAAACACAACCACAGGGATGACCCCAGAGAAGGCGACGCCGCTGTCCACTCACCCTGGGTTGTACAGCATGACGGCGGAGAGGTTCTCGCGGGACTTGGACAGGTCGCTCATGGACAAGCTGAGAGAGGACAGAAGGCCGCTCTAAGAGCAGACACAGGGCAGAGCGGTTACCTCGGCAGCAGGAGAAGGTAACTGCCCGCACGTCTCTCTCTTGGGGAGAGGCAGTGAGGGGCCCAGCACCCCCAGGAGCCCACACACAACCGTGCCCGCTGATGACGGAAGCTGCGGCAGCCAGGCCCGGGATCTGTCCGGAAGCGAGGCCCCAAGCTAAGGCCAGCGGGGTCTCACCCCCGCACAGGAGCCGCTCAGCCCCGAGGGGCTCCCCAACCTGCTGCTGCACCCAGGGAAGGGGATGTCCTGGCACGCCCGTGCCCTGGCAGGAGCAGGGCCCTGGCAGCAGCACCCAGGCCTGCTGAGTGACAAAGAGGGGCGGGGAGGAGGAGGGAGGCCAGGAGAGCGCACGCCGTGCCTGCTCCCCAGAAGGTTACGGGCAGGCCCGCTTCCTTCCCTCTCCTCCCTGCAACGGGGTCCCCAAGGGCCCTCCAGGGAGACCTGGGCTGAGCAGACAGGAGGCTCCAAGGCTGGAAGCAGCAGCCCAGAGAAGGCTGGGGTGGGGACTGCGCTTTCTGGATGTTCCCACCTAGGTCACTGGGACCCCAGCAGTCCTGGAAAAGCAGGCCGAGGCGCGGGGCTGAGTGACTCGGGGCGGGGGGCCAACACCCTGTATGAGGGGCCATGTGACTCAGGATGGGGGGCTGACACCCTATGTGAGGGGCTGTGACTCAGAGCGGGGGGCTGACACCCCATGTGAGGGATGAGTGACTCGGCGCGGGGGCTGACACCCTGTGCGAGGGGCCGTGTGACTCAGGGCGGGG